>CM070842.1:19787973-20380473 GCA_036326025.1 Chrosomus eos
AAGACCCAGGTAAGAGCAGCATGATCGGTGATCACTTCAAATGGCCGTCCCTCTAGGTAAGGCCTCCATTTTTCTACTGCCCATACCACAGCACAACATTCCTTCTCCGAAACGGAGTATGATTTTTCAGCTCCTCTTAAAAGCCGTGAAGCATAGGCCACTACATGTTCCACTCCCTCAGTGTCCTGGGTCAGGACAGCTCCAACTCCAAGATCGCTCGCATCGGTCTGGACTTTGAATGGTTTACTCAAGTCAGGGGCAATGAGGATTGGTGCGCTAATCAACTCACCCTTAATCAACTCAAAGGAATTCTGACATTCTTCTGTCCACATCCAAGTAGCTCCTTTCTTTTTCAGTGCATGCAATGGTGCAACCTTCTCTGAGAAATTTGGAACAAATCTGTGGTACCAGCCTGCCATACCCAGAAATCGTTGCACTTCCTTTAGAGACTTTGGTACAGGGAAATGGTTAACTGCATTGACCTTGTCTTGATCGGTTTTTATTCCTTCAACGCTAATCACATGTCCAAGAAATTTCAATGACTTCTGCATCAAGTTGCACTTTTGAAGATTCAAAGTTAAACCTGCCTTGTGCAAACACTGCAACACTTCTCTCAGATGGATAAGATGCTCTTGCTCAGATTGTGAGTACACTACAATGTCATCAATGTACACAAAACAGTTTTTTCCTTTCTGCTCCTTCAATACAAACTCCATAAGGCGTTGGAACGAAGCTGCTGAGTTTTTAAGGCCAAAAGGTAATCGTAAAAATTCATATAGTCCTGATTGTGTCACAAACGCAGTTTTATGAATGCTTTCAAGGTCCATCTCCACTTGCCAATATCCACTTTTAAGATCGAGGGTACTGAAACATGCAGCTCCGTGCACTGACTCAAGGATGTCATGGATCTGAGGCATAGGATACCCATCTAGATACGTCTTGGCGTTGAGCCCTCTGAAATCAATACAAAATCTTTGTCCACCATCTTTCTTTGGGACTAATACTACAGGAGCAGCCCAAGGAGAAAATGAAGGACGGATGATCTTCTTATCTACCATCGACTTAATCTCCTGATCAATGAAGGCTTGTTTTTCTTGTGACACACGGTAAGCTCTCTTACGAACAGGTACCTCGTTGGTGGTGATGATGCAATGTTTAACTACCTTGGTGTGTCCTATTTCACTTGTGCAGACAGTCGGCCATTCTTGGAGTATATTATGAAGTTGTGACTGGTATAGGGAATTTGTATCAGCATTGGTGACCAGCTGTTGAATATAGTGCCTGGTTTCTGTCGTTTCTTCTGGATTAGGTAATGCAATTAACAGTGACAGCAAGGTATCGTTAGCAGGAGGAGTCAAGAATGAAAACGTTTCTTCTTGATAATCACTGGTAGCAGGTAAAGTATACAGAGCATTACCAATATCCAAGTTAATTCCAGTGGCCACCAGGAAATCCAGACCTAGCACCATGGGTATTGTGAGATCCTCATCTTTCATTACAAACAGCTCAACTTCATACTTTCTTCCTTGTAGATCGCATTCACAATTCCATACTCCCATTGCAGGCAATACTTGACCATTGGCTTGACTGAAAGTTTGCCCCCGGCTTGATTTTAACTGTTCTTTATGCCCCAGCTGCCTCCAACATGATTCCTGTATCAGAGTTAGGGAGCTTCCAGTATCGACCAGAGCTTGAAAGTATCTTCCTCTGATCAACAATGGTAAAGTCAGAGTCTTCAAATGCGATTCACTTCTCAAAGGTTGTAGAATGCGAGTTGAGGAAGGACCTGATTTAGGCAGAGAATCTCGTTCAAATGGGGATTTTCTTTTCTGGGTTTCGGCATTAACCTGGCTCCAATACCGTTTTCCTTCTTCAAAATCTCTCTCAATTTGTGTTCCAGTTCTCACCAACTCACTCACTTCTTTCACAGTTCCTCTCAATAAGCTTGCAAGTCTAGGGTTACAATTTCTTAAAATGGCCTGAACAATCTCTCTCTCTGTCATCTCTTTCTTCCATCTCAAACAAAGGGCTTGGTAGTGGTAAGCAAAATCACGAATAGATTCTCCGGACCCTTGTTTCCTTTCTAAAAGACGTTTTGTGGCCTCAGCTTCATAATCATCTGTAAGGAAAGCATGCAAAAATCCTTGCTTAAACTGTTCCCAGGTACTCACATGTCTTTTCTCAGCCAACCACCAGTCCTTAGCCGTACCCTTTAGCACAGAAGGTTGATCATCACCTCCATTTTCATTGTCTGAGTCAAGATACAGCTCGCTAAAAGTGTTTATAAGATCTCTTAGGGGAAGTGGGTCTCTTCTAGTAACAAACGGACCAGCTGTGAAATCGGCAGGAGGTTCATGCTCATCCTCTGCCCCATGTGATGATATCGACATTTTTATTACTCAATGCAAGCCTCATACAATACCCAAACTCCACATAGACCTTTCACATTAGTATTCACACAAGCTCCCCGTACGGGCCACCAATCTTCTACGAGAAAAACATCAAACATATCAATTACACTAAATAGATTCGTCATAAGCTCATACAAACATTTCATACAAACAATTAAACTTACGTTTGAGCAGGAAACAAACAGTTTCTCAAACAGGATTGGAAAATAGTTAACAAACAACCATGAGGCAGCATCAAACAGACCTTAGCACTTACTCTACTGCTTCCTGTTTTATCCCAACAATGGCCTCATGTACCCTAGTGGCTAGAAGAAAATAGCACCAATAATTTGAATGAAAGAAACCCTGTGACAGGCGGTGACTGTTACACCGTGTTTTTATCTTCCTTTCCAGTATAGTATCTTTGAAATGACTGCTCAGCAAGACTGAGGGAGAGCAGATGATGCTATTTTCCTTGCAGACATGCTTCTTGCTCAAATCAAAGTGAGTATTTTTTGAGATTTTCCAGTATTAGTAATAATATTAAAGAGTGGGAATAGAGCCCAGAATTTGAATGAACTGCTCAAGAGTTGGTGTTATCTCAAGTTTCAGTGTTATCATACAATGCTCACTCTCTGTCATGCAAGGCAAAGGAAGCGAAGGGCAAAGCAACATCTGCTAAAGGCAGTACATTTAATGTCCGATGGGTGGAGAGAGATGCTGAAGGACGTCCACTGCTAAAAAGAAGCAGAAGTGGAGAGACACGAAAACGTGCTTCAGCTACAGGTAGTCCATGTCTTCCAAGATTATTTGTGATTACCCACCACCCAATGCTTCTGAACTAAGTATAACTGTGCCCTTCAGCTTGCATTTTGTTAGGTTTTTAATAATTTTCCTTTAAAAACTCTGTTAAACTGTGCCATTAGAAACTGTGCCACATAGTGGATGTGTAACTTATGTTATTGACTTCACTGTAATGCTAAGCAATTCCAAAGAAATGAAGTGGAAGTGAAGCAATCAGTGTCAGGTTCATGCTGCTAACAGTTCAAGATTATGTCCAGATTATAAGGAAAAAAAAACTATTAGAGATTAATGGAATTGTCAGACATGTCAATCAGCCTATTATAGCCTTATCACTATACGAACACTGTATTATATGCTTGTAAGTCATGAAAATTGTTATCTTATTCCTTTCTATCTATCTTTTCAGTTGTTTCCGTGGTTGGCAGTGAGGACGCTACTCCTTTTGAGTCATCTGAGGAGGTTCCCACAGTTACCCAATCAAACTGCTCTCAACACTTATTTGGTAAGATGACACCTGACCTTACTGTAATTAAAGGGTACCTATCATGGAATTTTGAAAATTGCCCTTCATGTAGTGTGTAACATAGATCTAAGTGAACAAAAACATCCTGCAAAGTTTTAAATATGAAAGTTCACCGTATACAAAGTTATTGTCTCTCAAAAGTAAGAGTCGACACTGAGTCGTTGATATGAATCGATAGACGAACGATGCATTTTCTCTAACTTTTGTACGTCACTTGTACAAGTTATTTGAATTCGACACGCCCACTCAGTGCGCGCGCCGAGCAGACAGAGAAACCTGACAACATCATGTCGACGAGACTCTGTTCTGAAGTGCGAATCAAAAGCAAACTTTTTTTTTCACTGCCCAGGGACAAGCATGTGAAGACTCAGTGGCTAGAGTTTATATTTACAATTATACCACACAAGTATAGCCACCTTGAGCTGTGTTCGCGTTATTTTAATGACGATCGCTTCACAAACACAAATGCTTTCAAGTGTGGATTCGCGAGTCGCCTGATACTGAAGGAACGTTCAATACCAAGTTTATTTGGATCATCTTCCTCCTCCGAATCACAACCTGTAAGTACTATTAATAATTGTTGCTTTTATGTGTGTGGTGTGTGTGGTGTGGTGTGTGTGTGTGTGTGTGTGTGTGTGGTGTGTGTGTGTGTGTTGTGGTGTGTGTGTGTGTGTGTGTGTGTGTGTGTGTGTGTGTGTGTGTGTGTGTGTGTGTGTGTGTGCGTGCATGCGTGTGTGTGTGAGAGAGTGAGAGTTACGCTCAGCAGCTTCTAGGTCTCCTATGTCATTTTTTTTGTTTTTTGAAATATGTGAAATTATGTGAAGCGTATTGTAGTACTGCAGTGCTTTATCAATATGTTTAAGCTTTGGGCTAACGCAAAATATAACTGACTGCGTCATCTGACCAATCACCGCCGATTAGCGTCACGCAAAGGAGGGGTTTGGACAAATGAGTCGTTAAACGAATCATTAGGGAGTCGGTGAGCAAATCAGGTAAAAATAAATGCATATTATAAGACAACAAAAGTGTTTTTTGTCATTGCATGCATGTAAAACTGTTGTTGGGGACTCCCAGAACATTATTAGGAACATTTTAAATGCCATAATAGGTACCCTTTAAAGGGATACTCCACCTCTGGGAAGATGAATGTGTATTTAATATTGGTCATTTGTATAGTAGAAATGTGAAATTATTTTTGAAATTGAAGCATTCTAGACTGAGAAAAGGCAGAAAATTTATTTTTTACTCATGTGGCTGAAAGACAGAACTCCCAGAATGCACTTGCTTTGCTGCCCTTACGAGGCCACTCCCACACCACGCCTACCGGTTACAGGCGGCAGAATCCGAAAAATGGATACAACTAGGCTTGCTTTGATACATCGTGAGTTATTTGCTAAATATTTCCATCGAAATGGTCCTAAATTGCGTTGTACCGGGATGTACTAGCCTAATGTATATAACACAACTTACACTTTCACATTAAAAATATGATGCAAGGCAGGACCATGTCAACAGTGTAGCTTAGTAGCTCTGCATATGAACTGTTTTCCACCAATTGAAATCACTATTTCTCTAAGCTAATACATTATCTAGGCTAATCCATAGTAACACTAAAGGTTTATAAAAAGAACCACAACCAATATGAGTTATAGTTGAGTTATGAGTCAAAAAATATCTGTTTCCATCGGCGCACAGCGAGAGCACTGACACCGCCAGCCCGCCCCAGCTCGAGTCTGGCCGGGCTCAGGTTTCGTTTCGGTCGCTTCTCATTCCTCTGTCTCCCGCAACTGTTCATCGCTGTACTGCGGCTCGTACAGGTCTCGCTCCTCCGCAACTGTTCATCGCTGTATTGCGGCTCGTACAGGTCTCGCTCCGGCCGCCTCTTGTTCCTCCATCTCCCGCAACTGTTCACGGTAATTCGAAAATACTACTGGTTTTCTACTGATACAAAGCTTAATGCTAAATCCTGGAGTATCCCTTTAAGCAAGTTAGCAATAAGCGTGAAAGGAATGATTTTTTTCTTATTTCTGTCTTTTAGACAGTGAGATGCAGGACATTCTGACCAGAGCAGATGTTCAAGGCACCAAGTATCCTTCAACATCCACATCATGGAATAAAAGTAGGCACAGTTTATAATGAAGACTGGGCTTTGTCGCGCCTTGGAAAAATATTTGACAAATAGAGACCTTTAAAAAATGCTCTTTAGACACGGACTGATTTCGAATAATACAACCAGGTGTCCTACACACTTCAAAACTTTTCTGTAGGTTTTTCAGACCATATTAGAGATCTGAGTACAAATATCTAGATGTTTATTAATGTACATGAATGGTTTCAAAAGCTTGCAAAATCAATTTCCATCAAAGTGTCTATGGGAAGTAGGGTTGCACAATATTGACAAAATGTGATATTGGAATATTGTGATAATGATATTAATTTAGATATTCTTAAACATATGTAAAAACACAAAATTGATTGGCCCCGTTTCTGATATTTTTTCGCCTCCGATCTCCATTTTTTCGTTGTCTCCCAGAACCACACTCATCTTCTTTTCTGTTATTTCTTTTCTTTTGCTCCTCTGACTCTTTTCTCTCTCTCCCTTTTCACTCACACACTGTCGAAGTACGCACACACATGCATGTGACAGGGCAACTGGCCAATGAAACATGATCATTATGTAGCGGTTTCAAGCGGACTCTAAATTGAACACAACTAAGCCACACAGTCGACGAATGCAACTCTCCTCAAAATAAAAGGAATATTGCATACTTTCTGCAACATTTTCATATGATATTGCACAACATGATATTGCAATAACGATAGTTAGTCAATATATTGCACCTTTAGACTGAACACGTAATACACATGCGCATCACCCAAGACATCACCGTTTGCACAGATTTACATTTTTGTAGTTTACATGGAGATAAGAGCGGTATCGTTTTCAAAAACTTCGACTTGGAAATCCATTTTCAAAAGTTTATGTTTTCAGGCCCCCAAAGAGCATAAAAAGTTTTACGTTTTTAGTTGAAAATGGGTTTCATGTGGGCCGGATCTGAGCCGAGACTATGTTGCTATCTGGGAAAGCAGATTAAAATGCTAAGACCTCCTTGCTTACAACCCACAAACTCGGGTAGAGAACTACTGTACGCTGCAACAACCAAGAAGAATAAAACCTGGAGAAAGCTAACTGTTAGTATTCCTGTCCATCTCAGTGGGACCTGATCAGCTGATGAGGGACTCCCTGGAAGTTTGCAATTTGAAATCTGCCAACTTTTGGATCTTGAAAAGAGGGAACCCTTGTGAACCCACGTGTAGGACTCATAATCACTGCACTTTTAGACTGAAGTGAAGCCAGACAGCAGCTGCACTCACACTATAGCACTTAGTAAACGATAAAATAACTACTGTATATTACCTATTACATTATTTATAGGAGATTGATGTTAGATCCGGAATACTGTTACGTTACAGTGACTGTAACTTTTTGCAAATGTATATAAAACTCCACCCCGTGTGTGTTTGCTGAGCTGATCGTGGCACAGCACTGATCAACATCACTGCGGGCTCATAACTGGCACCAGCTTTCTGCTGAATATTACACTATAGTTCAAAACATCACAATGAACAAACGTCAGCGGTGAGGGACTTGACATTTTTTTGCAATAGAGATGCAGTGTCAGCCAATCCCGTCGGACTGTTGCAAAGAGCCGGAAAGCTTTGAGTTGGGGAAATGGCCAGGACACACGCATCATCACTGGAATCTGGTAATTCTCTGTGTTCATCTTCATGTTGTATTTAACACGAGGGCATTTTGAGTAACCCATTTAAAGCTGTTCAGTTTCAATTATCAATTAAGTATTTGTATAAATTAGCCAATATTGATTTCCAGTGTTTTATTTATTAGCTTTTGAATTTTTTTATTTACAAGCTCATAGTAGTTCTGTCTTAAAAGGTTTATCTAAAAATACATTTCTTTATGGATTAATGTCTTACTCAAATTATAATTTCTTTCTTTTGACTTTGGGGTGAAATGTGACACATATTGTCTATTTTGAATACTGCTAATACATGAGCTAAATTTCTACTCGAGAGAACTGTCACATATCTTGCAAGTTTTTAAGTGGTAAAGTGGAATTGTGTTTATCTAATGAGGTTCAGGCTCAATAGAATTTAAGAGACTTAATTGTTATACTAAATAATCAATATGCAGGACAGAGACAGAGACTCGATCATGCTAATGTGGAGGATGCAAGAGCATCATGCTTTATGAGTATAACATGCTGTGAGCTGCTTTTAAACGATATCAACATATACACAGATATAATGTTGTTCTTAACCTGTGTGCTGTTCCTTCTCCCGTCCTTAATGCTGCTAGTGTCCATAAAACCACTTTTTACAGACTTCTATCAGGCTCCAAAGTAGATAAAAATGATCATACGTTATCATAAATTTCATAAAATGTTCCAATTTTTTTAACAAGAATTTCTATATATTTTTTTATCAATAAAAGAGGGTAAATTGTCAAGTCAAAGTTATTTCTATAGCTCATACACATTGCATTAAAGAAGCTAGCTTTACAGAAAATCATGACATTTATGTTTATAATATTTTTGTTTCTTATAGTCACACTTATAAGATTAGAGCCGGACAATAATATAGTTTATTTTTTATGACATAAACAATCAAGTTGAGCTTTGCTATATTGCTTTACTGAATATTACTGTATGCATGCAGATAAAGTTGTACAAATGTCATCAAATGCGACACAAGACAGGCAGAGAGCGCTGAGCACTGATGGATGAGCACTGAATTCTGGGAATGATGGTCTGTCCACTTGCAGCCTGTCCGACAGGCATGTACATGTCCACTGTCCGTCTAGTTTTGACGTCTCAGCCCGCAGGCTGTCATTATTATGGGGCAAGAGCGTGTAAGAAAATAATGTAATATTCATGTTAACATGCTTCTGTTGTGTCTTGGGCGATGAAAATGCTGTTTATTTTTATCTGTGCATGGAGTGTTTGAAGATTTCTGTTTGGAAATGCATCATCATGGAAATCCTGCTGATAAGATATTATAGCGGCTAGGCAAATATGACAAATATAGAAAACGTATATCAGGGCATGTTGTCACAATGATAAACACTTCCATTTTATAAACTAAAATATTGTTGTAAATATATACAATTCTAATCTTTCAGCATGTTAAGCTTATCAACTTGTTTTTGTATGTACTGTAGCAGCTGTTCAAATTTAACTCTCAATATATATAAAGAAAAATCCCATTTGCTATGTACATATTAGACCAAAGGGTCTGAAATAAAGGTTGAACATATCTTTTTTTTTTTTTTTTTTTGAAAGTCGATGGAGCTACATAATTTGTGTAAAAAAAATTCCTTGGTAAAATATGACTGTTTTATTATAAGGACCGTATAGAGGTAACATTTGTTATTTATTAATTAATTTTAACAAATAAATAAATACCCTACAAAGTTCAAATTTTAGTTAAAGTTTACCCTCATGACTGACTCTTGCCTGAGTGTTTTTTCCTAGATTTGTGTTGTGCTGAAAGTCTGAAATTATTACCTGCCGGAAAGACACAATGTGTCTATAATCAACACTGAAATCAATAGCACTAAATGTCTGATATATCCTCTACACATTCATTCAGTTTGAATTGATGAAGTGATCAGCTCAAAATCAACTCACTGAAACTCTATCAAGAATGTTCTAACTGTCTGTTGTTTTCTTCTTGGTTCATTGATTAAACTCTGATAAATATTTAATCAGTGAAAGAGACTGCCATGTTTCATTTAATTAATCAAATTCCCCAGAAGCTAGAATCTGTTGGAATCTTATTGCTTTGGGACACCATTTGCCACTTTCATTTACCTCAGTCAAGTCAAATCACCTTTTTTTATATAGCGCTTTTTACAATACAGATTGTATTAAAGCAGCTTCACAGTGATAACATGAAACTAATACAAAAAAGTTTGTTTCTAGAAGAAAATTGAGTCATCGTCCACCTTAAGTAAGGTAGATCAATAATATTGTTGAATATTAAATGTCCCCAACTAAGCAAGCCAAAAGCCAAGGTGACAGTGGCAAGGAACCAAAACTCCATCAGTGACAAAATGGAGAAAAAAACCTTGGGAGAAACCAGGCTCAGTCGGGAGCAGTTCTCCTCTTGCCAACGAACGAACAGTGTATGATTATGATTCAGGCAGCATCACAGGTCAGAGGTCAGATTGGATCAGAACATTCTGAATATTTATTCAGTTCATCTGGTTAGAAGTCGGAGTCACGCCAGTATAGAGATGAGTTTGTTGAGGATCATTGCCGATGGCTGTGGTGTCTGATGTCAGGGCTGATGAGGCTGGCACATCAGGGATGCGTTGTGGAAGGGTCCAGGCTCAGGTCCACCATCTGGTCTGGATCCGGCCCAGATCTGGCTAGCTTCAATAAACCTTGGAATAAACAGAAAGACTACTATTAGCGTAGATGCCATTCTTCTTATGATGTAGCGAGTACATCGGGTGTTATAGGAAGTGCTCCCGGTTCCGGCTGACCTAATTTATGCAGCCTAATAATCATTTAACTGATTTGAATAATAGAAATGTATAATGTTCTATGTGTATGCCAGGTAAAAGAGATTTTTTATAGATTAGCGTTTTATAGATAAGCGTTTTTATAAATTTAAACTGACAGAGTGTGTCTGCTTCCCAGACAATGTTAGGAAGATTGTTCCAGAGTTTTGGTGCAAAATAGGAAAAGGATCTACAGCCAGCAGTTGATTTTGATATTCTAGGTATTATCAACTGGCCAGAATTTTGAGATTGCAATAGAAGTGAAGGACTATAATGCGTTAAGAGCTCGCTCAAGTACTGGGGAGCTAAACCATTTAGTTGTTTGTAAGTAATCAGCAATATTTTAAAATTTATACGATGTTTAATAGGCAGCCAATGCAGTGTTGACAGAACCGGGCTAATATGGTCATACTTCATGGTTCTGGTAAGAACTCTAGCTGCTGCGTTTGGAACTAGCTGTAGTTTGTTTATTCAGCCCAGTCTCATCCCAAGACGTCATGTGTCTGACGCTTTTGACCATACGTCAACATCCGACGTTTTAGGGTACCCTTTAACGTCAGTACATGACGCTATCTAATCCTAACCCTACCCCAGACCTAAACCTACCCGCGTCATCTAACTGACGCTAAAGGTACAGCGTCAGACATATGACGCCCTAGGATCGTCATCTAACTGACGTTAAAGGGTACCCTAAAACGTCGGAAGTTGACGTATGGTCAAAAGGGTCAGTCATATGACGTCTTGGGATGAGACTGTGTTAGTTTATTAAGTGTGCAGGGCAACCACCCATAAGAGCATTACAATAATCTAGCCTTGAGGTCATGAACACATGAAATAACTATTCCGCATTTTTCACTGAAAGCATATGCTGTAATTTAGATATATTTTTAAGATGGAAAAATGCGGTTTTACAGATGCTAGAAACGTGGCTTTCAAATGAAAGATTGGTATCAAAGAGCACACCCAGGTTCCTAACTAGCGACGAAGACTTAACAGAGTAGCCATCAAGTGTTAGACATTATTCTGTATTTATCTGCCTGTCTTTTTGTTGTCATTGTCAGTTGTTGTTAACGCTTAAATTGAGTTTGGTCTGGATATCTTTCTGTTAATAAAGTCTGTTTTATATTATTCATCTATATCATGTTCCTGTTTACACCACGCTTAGCACACAAGATGACATAATCCATTATCTTTGTCTGGACGTTTGTTCTGTAGCGAGATTCGCCACACTAGTTAGGATGGGCTTCCGTTATTGGATTTCACACTTAATTTCAGTCAGCTCGCTGTACAGACCAGTCTCTCTTTTGGATCGTGGCCAACTATTACCACCAAGCTTGCCACACGAGTATGAAAAGTGAAGCCAAAGCGGCTCGATCGACCCCAGGTTGTTGGTCCCAACCCCACCCACTCCATGTAACATATTGAATGTGAGACGAATTAAACAATCAAATTACAAATTACAATTTTTTTCCCCAAAGATAGTTTCTGTCATTTTAGGTAGTTTTTATCACGCTAATGTTAGTTCAAGTGTTCGTTCTTTAAATAAGTTTGGTTTTGTTTAGTAATTTGATGCTATAAAAACAGGGATGTGATGTCATGATTGATCACTGAGGCGCCAACAGACTTTTTTCAGGATCTTTGGGAGGAGATTGGGGCTTAAACTTTAATTTCTACATTTTTTTACACCTACATAAACTGTAATAACCGATTCTGCAGATGTGTGGGCGGAGCCTTGATATCGAGACGCTTCGCACTCACTACTGTGCAGACTCCATAGACATATACACTAGACGTCACCTGGGGGTTCTAAGCATGCGTCAAAACCGCCGCCATCTTGGAACAGGGGTCTTGTCATAGGAAGTATCTAGGTAACGCTACTATCTCTGCCTGTACTTCAAATTCATGGATGATGCCGGACTTTTGTGCTGAGTATGGATGTTCACGAACGAAATCTGAACTAGGAAGTAGAGGTCTTCACAGTGCACCCGAGACCCGTCGACCCGGGACCCGACCCGGGACCCGTACGGGTTCGGGTCTAAATTTTAAATGATCGGCCGGGTCCGGGTCGGGTCCGAATATATTACTTCGGGTCCCGGGTCTGTTTAAAATTGTGTGTAATACCCGTGCGATCGGACTCGATCAGAGCCAGAATGAGTCAGATCAGCACTGCTTGTGTTTTTTTGCAACGTGTAAAAGTAGGTAAAGAAAAGAGAAATAATAAAAAAAAGCGATCTCTCTCTCTCTCTCTCTGCCGTTAGAAGCTCAGACTCAGTCAGAGAGAGTTAATGCAACTGCATGCACAGTAATGATGGATACCTTTGTGTGCAGTGGGGAAACAGATCTTTACTATATTTAAGTTTATTTTATTTCTATATTTTATTTTATGTTTTTCTTGGTAGTAATTATTGATATGTAGGTAGGCTACTATGTATAGCCTACGTGTCATTTTGAGTTCGTGTTCCTATTATGTGACATAGTAAATGGTTCAAATCTCAAAAATGCTTGCAGACTTTGAGTTACACACTCATATTTAAATATATTTCAAATCAGCAACAAAATCTGAGGTGAATTGCCACATAAATGTTTTCTCTCAAATTCGTTAGAAAAAAAACAAAAAACATTTTAGGCTGATCCAGCTAGCGCGCATGTGCAGTCTCAAGTTTGTCGCATGTCATGTTTCTTTGGCAACCGGAGCTTCCAGCAGAGAGCACATATGATAGCAAATAAAATGTCAGCGGCCGTGGCACTGAACGAGCAATTGTTATTATAAGTTAGTTCAAAAGGACAAACGGTTAAGTTAGTTATTATGCGAGTTAACTCGAGTCAGAATGCACATGTGCAAAGTTGCATTTGTCATCCATCACCGTGACATCAAGTGGACTTTTAAAGCTGAAATACTGAGTGGATTAAGCTTGGAATAACGAGAGAAATAACATGGATAGAACTTTCTTGTCGGTGGATTGCAATGCATCACAGTCAGTCAGGTAACGTTACAAGAAAGTGAGACGACGACTACTAAAATTATGTAAGACAAAAAGTTTTATTTTTCGCAACTTGTGTGAAATAATATGTGACAATCGGGTCCAGTCGGGTTTGTGTCTTCCCGTCGGGTTCGGGTCCAGTTTTCAAATAATAAACGGGTCCAGGTCGGGTCCGGGCACGGCGTTTCTCGGATCTGCACGGGTCCGGGTCCAACTTTTGAAATAATAGACGGGTCCGGGTCGGTTCGGTTTAGCACATTACGGGTCTCTTCCGGGTCGGGCATGAATTTTTGGACCCGTGAAGACCTCTACTAGGAAGAATGTTTAAAAAAAAATTTTTTTTAGAGAAATTTCTCTGGACTCGATGATAAATACATGTCTGACTGTTGGAACGAACCAAAACACTAGAAAATCGCATTCATGACGATTTATGGTGTTTTTATTTCCGTTAGACCTTTGCCTATACATTGACGCTGATGCATAAAGAGGAGGGGCTCCCCTGGTCCAAGATGGCGGCTCTGTTGACGCATTCGTTCCAATGAACTGCTGTAGCCAAGGTGACGTCTAGTGTATATGTCTATGTGCAGACTTGAGGCTCAAGATGTCAGCGCCATATTGGGACATTGGTGGCTTCACTTGCTACAATGAAAAAAGAATGAAGGTGCGTTTTTTTTTATAGTCTATGATTACCACCCATTAGACCTCCCAGGCATCAAAGGACTAAGCTGGAGGACGGCCTTCATCAGGTGTCTGTAGAGTGTCTACCCCTGATCCAGACCACAGCCTGACTCAGAGCCCAGCCCGTCACCACCCCGATGGGTGGATATTGCACCAGAGGCCCAGAGCAGACTGGAAGCTTACGCCTGCCATGACGTTTGAGCCTATGCCCGAGGAAGGAAGGACATCATCGCCCCGGAGCTTAAGCACCACAGAGAGTCTAACCAGAGGTGTGAGCCGGTGTCACCATCCATCACTGTGGGAGACCTTGTGGAGACCAGTCCACCCTTCCGTCACTGAAAGTGTGTATCGGCAGGACTTTCTGGACAGTTTATGTGAGTGTGGAAAGAGGAATTCCTTGTGTCTCTTGATCTTGCCAGAATGTGCACCATCTTCTTCAGTCCTACTGACCCCACCCAGCCTCCCTTTCCCACCACCACTACATACTGTGATTGTACAGAAGAATCCTCTTCTGTTTTTTGTTGGTTTTTGTGCTGCTCTCTTCTCTCATCCTCAGCCAAACCTGCCACCTAGTCGTCATTGTCCCCCATCAGTCCCTCAGATCCTCCCCTCAGTGGCGTGGTTACACCGCAGACCTGCTGGGAGCCTATTCGTCCTGGGCGTGAAGATCCCGTGGCTCCGCCTCCAGCCTCAGAAAACCCGTCGTCCTGACTCCTACGTCTGCGCTACTTCCTACCTCGATGGCAGTTCTGTCAGAACCACTATCTTCAAAGACGATTAACAATTAGCATACAGTTTGGATTGGTGGTATAGTTCTGTTCTGGGCAAGAAATCGCTGCACATCTATGTAGCCTAGCGTGGATAAGAGCAGGAGCGCAACGATAACCGCCCTTTGGGTAAACAGAAACGAGTCAACATGAATGTATTGCAGATATCATTAATGGCAATATTTTAATGTACAACATAATCGAGAATTGAGAGTCTGATTCAAAGGGGAACCAGAATGCCAAATCCTGACTGGAAGAGAGGAGGAGCTGGGGATGGAGGAGGGAATTAGCTCCTGAAAAACACTAGCAATCTTGAGAACTGACGTTACGCTTGATTGTGGACCATTGGCCATTTGGCCGAGCCAGGCTCTTTCGTACCATCGGCTCCATCTGGGTCGGACATCTCCATGCCTCTACTGCGGACTTGTGTACCGTCCGGTGTTCTCAGGTCCCCCTTTGACTTCGGCTAGCTCCACCCTCCCGCAAGCACTCAGTCGCTCCAGCTCAACCTCTTCCCTCCGGTTTTCTTGGCAGGTTGTCGTTGAGGCTCCGTCACGGAGGTCCAGGTCATCAGCGTCCCATCACTCCCTTGGATCTCAGTCTGCGCTCTGGGCTCCACTGCCTATGGCTCCATTGCTGTCTGTCGTCCCCCTGTCATCAGCCTCCATAGCTCCTCCCTCCATCAACTCCGCCATGGGCTATTGTCCTGACGTCACTTGGCTCCTCCTATCATCTTAAACATGGTTTCTTCCTCTATCATTGGTCTCATCAGCCTGCTCTCACCATCCCTTCACCATCCACTCATCTGCCTATAAAGCCCCCACCCTCCCTCATCTTTTCTGATACGGCGTGAGGTTACACCTTCCGGGAGGGGTGTAGTGTAACATATTATCAGTTATTTTTGTCTTAGTTTCCTTTTCATGGATTTTTAGTTTGTTTCTATTCATTCTCCTTTGTTCTAGTCCCCGCCAGTCTTTAGTTGTCATGGTAACTGATATGATTCAGTTTATTCTGCTCAGCTGTTTCATTATTATCCTTGTTTGCCTCAGTATTTGTCTGCCTGTGTTTTCTGTTCTCATTGTTGTTTGTCTTTAACGCTTTCGTGGAGTTTGCTTTTGTGATTTATGAGGACATTCCATAGCCGTAATGGTTTTTATACTGTACAAACTATATATTCTATCCCCCTACACTGCCCCTGTCCCTAAACCTACCCATCACAGGAGAAATGCTGCATTTTTACATTTTTAAAAAAACATAGTTTTTTTTATGTTTTTTAAGCTATTTGAAATATGAGGACGCATGCAATGTCCTCATATATCACGTGTAAGTTGTAATACCAGTGTATGCATGTCATTATACACATTTGTGTCCTCATATATCACAAAAACAAGCACACACACACACACACACACACACACACACACACACACACACACACACACACACACACACACACACGTTGTGTTTTCATGTTTTATGGGTACAACCTGTATATTCTCTCACCTTACATTAACCCAACCCCTAAACCTAGGCTACAGTACCCATCATGTTCAAAAACCATCACTTAGTATGATTTATAAGCTGTTTTCCCCAAAAATGTAATTTTGTCCCCATAATTTAGGGTTTACAAGGTTAAAACAGTAATATTTTGAAATAATTATTATAAGTTAAAATACATATGTTGAAAATAAAATGTAATTTATTCCTATGCTATATGAACATTATCCAACACAATATATTAAAATTGGTATTTCATATTGAAATACAATTTCACAATATTACTGTTTTTGCTGTATTTCAAAAGATTACATTTATTTAATTGATTAATTTACAAAAAAAAAAAGTATTCAATAGTGTTTTTTAGTTTTAGTAGAAGCTTTAAGATGTATAATCACATTGATTCTTGAAACTTTGGCAAAAACATGTCCCACTAAGAAAAGTGCTAATTCTGTTGGAAATCAATAACATTTTCATGAATAAAAAGAATCAATGTTATAATCAGGGGGTCATTTGCACATATGTAAGGTTCTTTTAAAGGTTTATTTTTTATTTTTTTATTAATTTAATGGTATGCTGGCCGGTTGCCTACAAAATCAGTTGTCCTTGGATAGGAGATAATCATTTCAACTTGATTAAAAAATTAAAAAGTAATAATTGAATTGAATTATATCTTTACCACATGAAAAGAGTACATTGTAATATGTATTAAAAACTACAAACAGTGAGTTTTGAACAATATTTCATATTATTTCATGGTTGCTCAAAATGTGTCCCACATATTCGTCACCACCGTCAGATATTTATAAAAAGCAATAAAATCAAGCAACTAAAAGGTCAACTACACTCCTGAGGACCCCATTTTCAAACCTTCAACTCTACTGCATGCTTCAAGATCCTCAAGCTCTCCAAAGTTTTCTATTTTCTCTTAAACTTGTTCATATTTTTGGACACTGCTACTGTCACAACCATAACATGTCAACACCGTCTCTTTTGTATAAAAAATATTAGATTAGATTATGACATAAATGTATACTTTTTAAGAAGAGGTCTGATCTGAAGTAGCTAGCAACAGAGGGTAAACAAGATGGCTAATGTGAACAACTCATGCATATCATGTGAAAGAGTAGCTTTTTGTCACCACCGTCAGACGTCACCACCGTCAGGTTTTCTGTCTGACGGTGGTGACGTACAGTCTGATGGTGGTGACAAAAACCTCCAAATGGTCCTCAACAAAGGCTAGAATATAATTGTTGATCACAATAAATACCAATATGACCTGTAATGTGTCATTAACCTCTTTTATTTTTTTATTTACATAATTCTACCTATATTTCTTCCATACAGGCCTACACTGCATGCTACTATTAAGCAATATAGCGCGAGTGATAGTGAGGATATCCATGAGCATCCTCATGAACACGAGTGCTATATTGCTTTTATATAGCAGTTCAACTTGCATCTTAACACGTTTAAAGCAATTAAACTGTGTTCTCTTACGAGAGTATCTCTCATACTGCGTAATATCTTACGCTATGGGGAAAAACTCTTTTCCACGAGATATTGAAGCCAAAAATTATCCTTAATTTTTTATTAATGTAAAACGCTTTGCGGCAGCAAGCAGACATAGGCGAGACAGCTCGCGCACCTATTGGCTGCCCTGCGGCAACAGCAGCAGCCTATCGAGAGTGGCTCTGCGTGACGTCACGACGAATGGGGGCCTTTCGCGCCCATATCGTCACGTCCCGCCAGAAAGGGCGTGGTCTCGCCCTATGAATAGGCTCGATAGCTGCTCTTACGTTGATTTTCATCTCTTCAGCGAAGCCTCCTGCCTCGCTGGATCCAGAGTGAGAAGCCGCGCCGTCGACTTGTAGCCTTTCAGCGGGACGTGCCATCGAGCCTGGAGTCGCTGGCCTCGCCACCTTCAGCCGCCGTACCTGCTGCGCTTTCCGGCGTACATATCCTTTCCTCTGCTTAGAGTGTGTGTGATTGCATTATCTGCTTTTTTTCCCACCCCTCTAAAAGAGCGGCGTCTTTTTAAAGATGCCTTCCTGTGGTTCTTGCCGAGCCCCACTCAGCGATGAGGACCGCCATGTCATCTGCGTGTCCTGCCTGGGTGAGGATCACGCGGCCATCGCGCTCGCTGACGGCGGATGCCATCATTGTGAACGCTTGCCTATGGTGACTCTGCGGACTCGCCTAGCTTTGTTCTCCGAGCCCGCATCCCAGCCCGCCGTGATGCCGCGCCGCAAGAAGCGCCGCGCCCAGCGCGCGCCCGAGCTATCTCCAGCCCGCCAGAGCTCGCCGGTTCGCCCGCCAGCTTCGCCGGCTTCGCTCGAGTCGCTCCCGGACGGACAGCGGCCGCCGTATGCCGCCGCATACGCCGTCGAGTTGGACGACAACACGTTCTCTTTTGGCTTCGGATAGCGAGGATCGGGCGAGCTCCGTGGACCTCCCCTCCACTAACGTTTCCCGCCAACCCTCTGGGAAGAGAGCCGGCATTGAGGCTGAGCTGATGCGTCTGCTCACCCAGGCCGTGGAAAGCATCGGTCTCGATTGGGAGGCGCCCACGCCGCCCCTCTCAGCGCGGGCCCCGGCCGAGGATTGAGATAAAGCCCGAGGTCTCAAGGCCTTCCTAGTCTCTCTAGGAAAGCGACAGTGTTCAGTTCCCGCCGCGGCCGGAATTTCACCAAAACTTCTCGCTCGTTCAGTTCCAAGCAATGCGACTGTTCCAGTGTATTTCGCAGTGAGCAAGCTGGTTCCACAGCCCGCTTTCCTGCGCACAAAGGCCGTCGTTTCGGCTACTCAGCAGCGCCGCCAGGCCCGAGATCAGACACCGCGCTCTCGCTCTGCTGGACGCCGCCCCCCTCGGCCCAGGCCCCGGCCGAGGATTGAGGTAAAGCCCGAGGTCTCAAGGCCTTCCTAGTCTCTCTAGGAAAGTGACTGTGTTCAGATCCCGCTGCAGCCGGATTTCCACCAAAACTTCTCGCTCGTTCAGTTCCATGCTTTGTGACTGTCCCAGTGTATTTCGCAGTGAAGCAGCCGGTGTCTCAGCCCGCTTGCCTGCGCACAAAAGCCGTTTCTATGGCTACCCAGATAAATCCAATAAAGAGTGTATTTTCTGGTGTTCCGGCCACAGCCGATGGTGTTATGAGTGTTGTAAGAATGCCCACGCCCCAGTGCCCATTCCCACACCCAGACACAGCCCGCCACGGTGCAGGGCTAGCACACATAAAATCGACTCAACTCGATTGTGCAGACTGTAGTGAACGCGCCCATACAATGCCCGCTTACACTACACACTGCGTGTCCCTTGGTTTCTGTAAAAACGAAACCAACACACATTCAGTCGGCTCCGGCCGAAAGTGTTCTCAGTGCAGTAAATGTGCCCGCTGTCCCGCGCCCGCATCCTCTCACTGACACGCCGAATCCCACGAGATTCACCCCCGCTCGCTTCCTCTGCGCAACCCGTCATAGAGAAGCTGAGCGCGGCCAGGCTGCCCGCTATAATCAGCGCGCGGCTTGCACGCTGTAAACACAGCAGCGTTGATTCAGTCAGCGCGAGCTGACAGTGTTATCAGTACAGTTAATGTGCCCGCAGTCTCGCACCCATATTCTGGCACACACGCCGAATCCCACGGGATTCACCCCCGCTCGCTTCCTCTGCACAACCTGTCACAGAGAAGCTGAGCGCGGCCAGGCTGCCAGCTGTGATCAGCGCGCGCCTCGCACGCTGTAAACACAGCATTGATTCAGTCGGCGCGAGCTGACAGTATTCTCAGTGTAGTAAATGTGCCCGCATTTAGAAAATGTGCCCACATTCTCTAACACACGCCGAATCCCACGGGATTCGCCCCGCTCGCTTTCTCTGCGCGTCCCGCCATAGAGAAGCTGAGCGCGGCCAGGCTGCCCGCTGTGATCAGCGCGCCCCCCGCCTCGAACGCTGTAAACACGGTGTTGTGTTCCCAGTACACAGGGGCTCTCGAGCCGCCGTTCTGCCGCGGCCAGAGCCCAGATTTCATTCTACCCTTAGCTATTCACGCAGATGCGTGGTCAAGGCTTCCCGGGGTATCAAAATGGGTGTTGAACACTATAACGAGAGGCTATTCGCTACAATTCGCTCTACGCCCTCGCCGTTACACGGCGCGCGTCGAAACTACGGTGAAAGCGAAGTATCTCATCTACTTCGAGCCGAGATAGCGAAACTGCTGAGGAAAGGGATTATAGAACCTTTATCTCAGGCTCAGAGCGAAGGGGGCTTATACAGCAGATATTTTCTGGTACCGGAAAAAGGATGGTGGGCTCAGACCCATTCTAGATCTGCGACTGCTGAACAGAACGCTCGCGAAGCGCCAGTTCAGAATGCTTACGACCAGGAAAATCCTCGCGCAAGTGCGCCAAGGAGACTGGTTCATGTCAATAGATCTTAAAGACGCCTATTTTCAAATACAAATAGCGTCCCATCACAGGCGATTTTTGAGATTCGCCTTCGAGGGCCAGGCATATCAATACACAGTTCTGTCGTTCGGCCTGTCCCTAGCACCCCGTACGTTCACGAAGTGCATGGACGCGGCACTCGCCCCCCTGAGACTTCGGGGCATGCGAGTTTTGAACTACTTGGACGATTGGCTGATTCTAGCTCGTTCACGAACGGAGCTCATAGAACACAGGGCCGCATTACTCGAGCACCTCGAGGAGCTGGGCCTTACAGTCAATTGGGCGAAAAGCTCACTGCTCCCCAGTCGGAGAATTTCCTTTCTGGGAACAGTGTTGGACTCGCTATCCATGACGGCACGCCTGTCACCGGAGCGCGGATTGAATATTCAGCACGTCGCGAAATCCTTCCGCCACGGCTCTATAGTCCCGCTCAGAAGGTTTCAGAAAATGCTGGGTCTGATGGCCTCAGCAGCCTCCGTACTCCAGTTGGGCCTGCTCCGCATGCGCCCACTGCAGCTATGGCTAAGAGCACGAGTTCCCCCCAGGGCGTGGACCGCAGGTCTATTTCGCCTCAGGGTCGACCTTCAGTGCATTTCGGCTCTGAAACCATGGAAAGTAACCGACTGGTATCAGTCAGGTGTGAGTCTGGGGATCCCCTCGAGTGTGAAGGTGGTGTCTACGGACGACTCCACATCGGGGTGGGGAGCGCTGCTCGAGGGCAGACCGCTAGCTGGCCTATGGTCAGTACGGGAGAAGCTCCTTCACATAAACTGCTTGGAATTAATAGCAGTCGACAAAGCGCTACGGCGCTTCTGTCCCCAGATAAAAGGCCACCACGTATTGGTCCGGTCGGACAACATGTCAGTGGTGGCGTACATAAATCGCCAGGGCGGCGTCAGGTCCCGAAACCTTTACAGGCTGACGGAGCGCCTCCTGGTCTGGGCTCAGCACAACCTGCTCTCGCTGAGAGCGGCGCATGTGCCTGGTCACCTAAATGTGGGGCCAGACAGGCTGTCCAGAAACAACGTCCCAGCAGGAGAATGGTCTCTGCACCCGCAGACGATCCAGCTGCTGTGGGAAACGTTTGGCAAAGCGCAGGTGGACCTGTTCGCGTCCCAAGAAAACGCTCACTGCCCGAGATTCTTCTCGAAAAGCCGGGACGCGCTGGCCCATGTTTGGCCCCGCCGCCCCCAATATGCTTTTCCCCCTGTCTCACTCCTGCCTCAGGTGTTGGAGCGAATCAGGAGGGAGGGATGCCCAGTGCTACTCATAGCTCCGCTCTGGACAAACCAGTCGTGGTTCCCTGTCCTGATGCAGCTGACCAGCGCTGCCCCATGACCTTTACTGTTGAGGAGAGACCTCCTCTCTCAGGCGGAAGGCTCGATTTGGCATCCTCGCCCGGATTTGTGGTCCCTGCACGCATGGGCCATCAACGGGTACCCGCTGACCTCCCAAAGGGAGTGTTAAACACGATCGCGCAGGCTAGAGCCCCGTCTACCAGACGGCTCTACACCTCGAAGTGGTCTGTGTTCTCTGCTTGGTGTCAAGCGCAGAGCTTTTCACCTGTAGACTGCGGGGTTACGGAAGTGCTTTCCTTCCTTCAGGAGCTACTGGATAAGGGCAGGACCCCTTCCACGCTCAAAGTATACGTGGCGGCCATAGCAACGTTTGCAAAACCGGTGTCTGGCCAGTCACTAGGAAAGAACGACTTAGTCGTGCGTTTCCTTAGAGGAGCTCGGAGGCTAAACCCTCCCAGGCCCCCTTCAGTCCCGACATGGGACCTTTCCACGGTTTTGGAGGCCATGAAAGGTGCCCCATTCGAGCCAATCCAGTCGTCAGACATGAAACACTTGTCTTTCAAGACAGCGTTTCTTATGGCTCTCGCTTCAGTGAAGCGCGTAGGGGACTTGCAAGCGCTTTCAGTGAGCGCGTCATGCATGGAGTTGGGACCTAATGACACAAAGGTCATACTCAAACCGAAGCACGGCTACATGCCAAAATCCCTCAACACACCGTTCAGGGCCCAGGTGATTTCCCTGTCTGCCCTTCCGGTTCTCAATGAGGAGAAAGACGCGAGTCTCCTTTGCCCTGTCAGGGCACTAAGGGCTTATGTGTCCCGCTCGTCTGGTTTCAGACAGACTGAGCAGCTTTTCGTTTCGTTTGGCGGCTGTGCTAAGGGACTTGCCGCTTCGAAACAGAGCCTATCCAGATGGATAGTCGGTGCCATAGCGCTGGCTTACACTTCTAAGGGCCTACAGTGCCCTTTGGGTGTTAGAGCGCACTCCACAAGAGGCATGGCCTCCTCGTGGGCATGGTCTAGCGGGGTTACCCTGCAAGATATTTGTATGGCCGCGGGCTGGGCCTTGCCGTCTACATTTATAAAATACTATAACCTGGAGGTTCCCGCCTTACAAGCTAAGCTTTTGGCGGTATAAAATTCAGTGCTATCTGCCCGCTGTGCGGCTCGGATACTGAGTTTGACCTGCGTATTGCTCACTGACCGGTACAGCAGCTCATTAAAATGTTGACACACTTGTGGCCACCCAGTTCAGGCTGAATGTTCACCCTGACGGTATGGTCTATTTGTCACATGATTAGCTCCTTTCGGATGCTATTTTACAGGGAATGATGCTTCTAGCCTCTCTTCCCTCACTCTCTGTGAGTTTATGGTGATCATGCACTATATGCTCCCCGGGCTTCGGCCCCTGGGACTTTGGTGTTGGATCCCTACCAGCACGGCGTGTTGCATTGTGTTCCCCATAGCGTAAGATATTACGCAGTACGAGAGATACTCTCGTAAGAGAACGTACTCGGTTACTAACGTAACCTCGGTTCTCTCTAGAGAGGGAACGAGTACTGCGTATCTTGCCGTGCTTGGAATACGCTCTGGTTCGCTTCGGCGATGAAAACCAACGTAAGAGCAGCTATCAAGCCTATTCATAGGGCGAGACCACGCCCTTTCTGGCGGGACGTGACGATATGGGCGCGAAAGGCCCCCATTCGTCGTGACGTCACGCAGAGCCTCTCTCGATAGGCTGCTGCTGTTGCCGCAGGGCAGCCAATAGGCGCGCGAGCTGTCTCGCCTATGTCTGCTTGCTGCCGCAAAGCGTTTTACATTAATAAAAAATTAAGGATAATTTTTGGCTTCAATATCTCGTGGAAAAGAGTTTTTCCCCATAGCGTAAGATATTACGCAGTACTCGTTCCCTCTCTAGAGAGAACCGAGGTTACGTTAGTAACCGAGTACGTTTTCTAACGTTCATTTAGATTTTCGCCTGCACTAAAAATTAGCTCCAAACAACCAGCTTGGTTGCTCCGATTATTCCAAGTTCAAAGACAATGAAGTTGCGCATTGCACAGTTTAAAGCGAAAGGTGGAGTGATTATCAGCTGTGAAGATTATGGTCGAGTGAGGATGTGCATGGATATCCTCACTCATTGGGGTACTTTTATTAATGATAGCCTATTGCTAATTGAACCCATATATTTCTTGTTGAATGTTTGCCACAGTGCTCACAATTGTTGTTATCTGCTCTTTACGTCCAACAGTTTACAGTCCAGTTTTCAGAAGAACACTAGATGACAGTTTAATATTTTGTCAGTGATGCATTGTACATTATTCCTACTGGTAATGACTTTATTTTTTACTATGATGATTTAATTTTTGATGATATGGGGATGGGGTACTTTTAATAATGATATTGCTTAATTGTACTTGACAAACGTTTATCTCAGTGCTCAGGATTGTTATTTTTTGGACCAAATAGTTAAATAAAGTTGTTAAGCAAGAAGCCATTGACTTGAGTGGTATAAAGTTTGGAATTATATGTTGTAATGAGGCCACTGTCACCACCGTCAGATTAGTGTCACCACCGTCAGTTCTAAAGTCACCACCGTCAGAGGGAGTTTTATTTGTTTAAAATGAATATGCGTACGGTATGTTTCTTTAGTGCTGTTGAGTTATTAAAGTAATAGCCTCTTTTAATACAAAAATATGTTTGTTAAATAAAAACATATTACTTTTTGTCTTTAGGCTTAAAGTAAATGTTGTATGATGTTAGATCTTTTAAGGGAGTACACGTGAAACAGTATAAAAAAATGAACAAAAGTGAATATTCAACATTTAACAGCATATATGTGTACTAAGAATGCCATATAATGATTTTAAAACTCTAAATACATATTAGACCAAATAAATAAAAAATAATTAGCTTTTTATTGAGTCTGACGGTGTTGACAAAAACAAAGTAATAACTGAAAAAACTCCTAGTTTATGTAAAAAATACAAAATGAGGAGGTTGCACCGGTACAACAGCCAAGACCTTGGTCTATAATGATATACCTTCAGATTTTGTAAATTAACTAACTTTTTATTTTCAAAATTAAAACCTGTTTTATCCAAATTCCCAAGAATCAGTGATCAGTGTTTTTCAAAATTACATCTATACAATAATCTCATACATTATGGTTTATGAAACAGCTTTCGTTTTAGTTTGATAAATAGCATCATAACCAGTGTCATGTCATCTATGAAATTACATACCATGCTGTGATATGACAGACTAATATAAGCAGACAGTTTGATTGGCAAGCCAAATGACTCCTAGTACAAAAGGACAGGGGTGCAGTTGCCTTGGGCACATGAATAGTTCTTCATTTCTCCAGTAGGTGGCAGCATCACATCTCAGGAACTGACATGCGGCACACTGCAGCAAAGTCGTTTGACCAGGATATCAAAGCAAGACCATGCTAATGCACCAAGATTAAATCATCTGTGGGAGGCTTTTGAAGTTGGTGTGTTGTTGAGATCACAATCATGCGACCCAATAGGACAGGACAGAGACTGTGTGGGGACCATTTGCGGGGGAGGCAGATGCTACATGCGATTTGCAGAAGTGGAAAAAACACATAAACAGAACAAGGGAATGGAAATGAGGATTGAACCTCAATAATACATGGAAACTGTCTCACAAATTCTCAGTTTCTCAGTCATGTTCTGGAATGCATCTGTGTTTACGTGTTGTTTACCACGACTCTGACATTAAAGTGTTTGGACTCCCGTGATGCAGGACCCTCAATTCAGACCAGCCAAACATCGGGCACTGAAAACATAAACATCAGAGAGATGAATAGGCTAATCCAGGATCAGAAGAGATGCTCATTGTTTAATTTATTGTAATTTATTGCAGTTGTCTAGGAAGCAATAAAAAAAGGAGAGCTCATTTTGATTCCAGTGTATTTCACAATAGCTCTCAGATTCAGAGAGGCATGAATAATCATTTAAAGAGGCTGAGAGACTGATGTAATTTAAGCCTTTAGCACCTAAATATGGTGTTTCATTTGTGCCAAAAAAATTGACAAAAAGACAATGAGTCTACTGCTTTTGCCTTTCTTTTATTAATGTTGTCCTTTCTGTCATGTGCTTGTCCTGTCCACTTGTATGGTGCATTCAGCTCTGTTTTATGCTTCATCAGTTTCTGCTCTCAGTGACTGTTTTGCAACGGTATACAGACCGTATTTACAGATATCCGGGTAAACCAATAGCATGTTTTGATTGTTTCACTAATGAGTTTTCTAAAACTCTGATTATTCTGGCAAAGCACGAAGATAAAACCTAAGGACTATAGATTTATTTAAGTTTACAGACAAGAAAGCTAAATGCATCTACAAGTTTTAGAAAGCTCATTATGTAGGGTATAACGGGGCTAAAGGCACACTTTAAAAAAAAACTTGCTTTTTTCAGAAAATATATGTTTGTATTGAACATTAATGGAGCAACAGATTTTGTGTGAAAGTAAATCATAAAAGTTGTTTATGTGGTTTAAAAATCTTATAAATGTATGAGATGGGACGGTGGTGTAGGGTGGTGCATGGTGGTGCTGATGCAATTCATTCAAAGACAAAGTTGTTTTGAGGGGTTAAGTGCATTGGTGCATGATTTATACATATGTACATATGTGTTCCTATGTTTTTGCAAAGTCTTCTAGGGTTGTTAACATATTGCTTTTGAAATGCAGATGTGTTCTGGGGCTTTGCTATGGTGTTGCTATAGTAGGTGATTTCTAGGGTGTTAGCGTGTTTGCTAGGTTGTAGCAACTCCCAAGTCTCTGATCTGTCTCTGGTTTGTAATGTCTGTTTTATCATTCATGGATGATAGAACATAATAGATCACCTCTCCTCAACAAGCTACATAATATGAGAAATCACTCCTATCCTGATGAACAAATAATGTGGCAAGTCATATGGTGTAGTTTTATACTTAGCGAGACAGGTACTAGCCCTAAATATGAGCAGTATAATGAGCTAATTAATGTATGTATCTTTATATGCATCAGTGCAGTGTCGCAGATATCCGTGTGTGTGTGTGTGTGTGTGTGTGTGTGTGTGTGTGTGTGTGTGTGTGTGTGTGTGTGTGTGTGTGTGTGTGTGTGTGTGTGTGTGTGTGTGTGTGTGTGTGAATTATTGTATGATTAATTCTTTGTTGCTGGTTTCAGCAGATGTCTCTGTCATTTGTCACTCACGTTTGAGGTGTCAGCACTAACCTAAAGGGATATTGATTTCTTATACTTTTTTTCCCTGGCGCTGTCAGGCTTCTTTTCAGTGTAAAAACCTGCATAGGATATGCGACATTTCAGTCAGGACTGAATAGACTGCACTGCAACACATCTGTCCCGCTCAAAGTTCTCAAACTAAGGTCTGAAAAGGCGTGTCAGTTTGACTGACTGGACCGAGAATCACATGACCCCATAATATTTCACACAGCTTTATTGTGTTCACGGTCATCATGGGGTTTGTGATAGCAGCGGCATGAATTAATGACTTTTACTGAGACCAACTGTAATTTGTCCGGCTGGACTGACCATCATACTGGAGCTCAGCTGTGCAGGAAGCACGTTAGTGCATCATTAGTGTCTAAACACTGCAGTCTAATAGACCTTAATTCACATTTTAATGCACATAGGAAACGGCACGATTTAAGTAGATTCTGAAATGGAAAGTGGAGATTTTAAATTAATTAATTAGTTTTTACAAAAATGCAAAACAAATGTGTAAAGCATGCAGGTCCACCAGTATGAAGACGAATGAGATACGAATTAGCCGCCAATAGTTACAAATTGCTATGAGATTGCGTTGGTCCACCATCCATTGTATGAACTGAAACAAATTAGCTGCCAATTTGCCAATTTTTTTAAAATAATAATGAATTGCCATGGGTGAGTTGTTGTTACCTATTATTATCAGTCCTATTGTAATTATTGACAGTGAAAACCAATGTTGTAGCAACTATTAGCCTGATCACATATAAGCCCCGTTCAGATTTTTTGTGTATCAGAATGGACTCTGATCATATTTAACAGCAAAAAATCACATGAAATACAATTTTTATAAATTAGTTACATTCATGTGGTTTGAAATCCGTGTATGTCTGATCGCTCTGATCAGATTTTATCTACAGTATTTAACTTTCTCATGCCACGTAAAACGTAAACATGTCAGACATTTTTGTAGTAAACATCACAGATGAAATTCATCGCAAGAAACAAGCTTGTGTTATTGCGAAGTGCAGGTCGAGCAGAAAAATACAATATAGGCCTACTGCTTCTCTACATGCAGTGGGAATAAAGCCATGCACATTTCTACCATCTTAGTCCAATGCTGCGGCTACACATTGTGATCTTTCAGACGCGCTGATCTTAAATCTCCTCGTTATGACGTCATAAGGAGGAAAGGTTACCTCCCCTTTCTCTGCTTTGCTCGTCCATGAAAAAATGAGCTAGGAAGTACGAACGTGCGAGCGCGATTTGAGTTTTTCCTCGAGAGTGGGTTGCAAACGAGCGAAGCATGGCAGTTGATCAGTGTTGGATGTACTAATGAACACAAAAGTATTTTTTAGTTCCTTCATCCGAGCCTCTGAAGAAACAATGGGTTCATTTTATTTACTCTGGAAATGCGCCGACACAACTTCCCAAAGTTTTGGATGGTTCAAATATTTTACCGACGACTGTTTTCTCAACTTGGGCCAATACAGAGCTGGCCTCGATGAACGTCTGAAAATAAATCGATCGAGCTACCAAGCAACAATTCAAGTTCAAGTTCAGACAGGTAATCTTTCTCCCAAAATCGTTCAATACTGTTTATGCATCAGTAAGTCAAGCCAGTGACTAAAATATCAACTTCACATCGTTTCTTTTAGTAGGATGAAAATAATCTTATTTAAATTGTGAACAAATTATATACAGAAAGCGATCAAAGAACAATCTTTCCACACAGCGTGAGTTTATCTGGACAACTCTTACTGTATGTACATCATCGTGTTTACATTGGTGAAAGCATTAGAGAGAGTGCACACTGAGTCCGAAATTTTCGTATGCATTTTTCCGTGCTCATCAGCCTAAAAATTCGTCACGCACAGAAACCTTGCACACTGAGTCCGATGCGTATTTATTAAATCTTTGCGGAAAAAAACGCAAAAAATACAAAATGGATTCGTCAAGCAGTGAGGATGATTTTGTTGCCCTCTCTCTTCTTAAAAAGAGGAAATATTGGGTCCATCCAATCTTGTGCCGAGAGGAAGGAGAGTTTCAGCTCCTTAGGAGTTGCGAAATGATCCCGAGCGATTCAAAATTTACCTCAGAATGTCAATGGAACAGTTTGATGCTTTGCTAGTGATACTGGAGCCACATATTAAAGAAGACCACCAAACACACACACACACACAACACACACACACACACACACACACACACACACACACACACACACACACACACACACACACACAACACACACACACACAACACACACACACACACACACACACACACACACACACACACACACACACACACACACACACGGCCGGCAGAAACGCTGGGCAGACAGAACAGCTGCATACAGGTTTGTTTATCAAACAGTAGCCTACTTTGTGCTGCGAGACGAAGTGTATCAACTTGTCAGATGCCATTCTGGATTGTGTCGTTCGCTTGTACGGTACGTAGGCCTACCTGAATTGTCAAAAAAACTCTCAAAATGCTGGCAGTGGATGCGAAAAACGCAGAAAATCGAACCTGATCCGAATTTTTTTATGACGGACGGTTTCGGAGGCAGTGTGCAAGCATGATTGACATAACGTGAGGTAGATTTTTTTTTTTTAACGTGCGAAAATTTTGGATGCGAATTTCGGACTCAGTGTGCAATGGCCTTAAGATCTTCAGTCTAGCGATCAACAGACTGTCATCTGCTCAATGCTCATCACGGCAACATTTTATGTAATGGAAATAGATCTAAATACTTAAAAAACTTCTCATGATTCATTAATCTCGATAGCTGTATTAGTAAAAACGTATAATAGCTGTAGTAAAAGTATTCGAGAGAGTTTCACATGTAATACGTAGCTATAAGCATGTCAGCCAATCACAGCAGTGGGCGGTTACACTGAATCCCACAGCAGACACGCCCCTTCAAACAGAGTGTTCAAATCAGAGGCTAAAATCAGGCTAGGAAAAATGCTTTTTATTTCTAAATTATGACTATTTTTAATCTAAAAAACATACTAACATTATAAGGGCAACCCAGGAAACATTATAAAATAATAAAATAACCCCATGTCAGGGGACCTTTAAGACAACATGTGTATTGCAAACTCCATAAACCAATGAAAACGGGACACATGGGTCATGGGACACACAAATCGAGTCTGAACTGTTGTGATACACAGTGTGGGCAGTCAGTCGTTAAAGGGGTCATCGGATGCCCATTTTCCACAAGTTGGTATGATTTTTTGGTATGTTGGTATGGTCTTCGTGTAAAGTTTGGTTTAGTTAACTTTGGTTAAAATACCTCAATGGTTGTGTAAAACAACACCCCTTTTACCTCCTCAAAAACAGCTCTGTTCACAGCGACCCGTTCCGGTGCATGTCTCTTTAAATGATAATGAGCAACTGCTCATGTGTGTAACGTGCTGCCATGGCAACCTGCCTTGCAGAAGGTATACAAATGGCTGAGGGCGGAAATATGCTAATACGGGACAGTCCGTCAGTGGTCGTGGGATCATGACATCATATTCCTCAGAAAACCCAAAAGGCTTGATTATTAAGTGTGTAGGCTTTTTGAGGATTAAAAAAAAGGAGTGAATAGATTTTTTTTTATTGTATGGTGGTTGTGTCCACACACTGCAAAGACACATTTATATGCAAACAACACCAAGTGAAACTTTAATAATAATAATAATAATACATTTTATTTATTTGGCGCCTTTCTGGACACTCAAGGTCGCCTTACAAAATGGTACATTAGAACAAACTAAAAAACTAGCTATATTAAAATACTAGCATAAAAACATGTTAAAAAATACATCATACATAAATCATACATACATCATCATAGATAGCATCATACATCCGTAGTTATAATGAGTAGGCTTGTCTAAACAGATGAGTTTTGAGTGTGGATTGAAAGTGTATTAGGGAGTCGGAGTTGCGGAGGTCAGGGGGAAGAGTGTTCCAGAGCTGGGGAGCAGAGCGACTGAAGGCCCTACTCCCCATAGTAATTAGGCGAGCAGGTGGGACAGTGAGATGGAGAGAAGAGGAAGAACGAAGAGAGCGGGCTGGTGTGGCAATATGAATGAGGTCAGTAAGATATGAAGGGGCGAGGTTATGGATGGCTTTGAAAGTGAGGAGCAGGATTTTGTAGTGAATACGATATGAAATGGGAAGCCAGTGGAGCTGTTGGAGGACTGGGGTAATGTGCTTTATGGAGGGTGTGTGAGTGATGATACGTGCGGCAGAATTTTGAACAAGTTGGAGTTTATGGAGGGTTTTTTGGGGGAGACCAAACAGAAGAGAATTACAGTAATCGATTCGGGAAGTGACAAGGCTATGGACAAGAACGGCAGTGGAAAGAGGAGTGAGAGCAGGACGAAGACGGTAAATATTTCTGAGGTAGAAATAGGCTGAACGAGTGATGTTGTTGATGTGTGCATTGAAGCTGAGGGTGCTGTCTAGGATGACACCCAGACTTTTTACCTGAGGGGAGGGTGAAATTGAAGAGCCGTCAATGAAAATTGAGAAATTCTTTATTTTACTTAATGTGGATTTAGTGCCAGTGAGCAAAAGTTCAGTCTTCACTTTGCATCTGATGACCCAAAAAATCGGATTTGGACTAATAGTGTGAAGTGAACATGCAGTTATTGGGTTCTTAAAGGTAGAGCAGGTATTTTCTGAGATTCTAGCAACAGTGAGATTTGAAAGCATGACATCCCACCCTCCCTTCAGAGTGTCTCCAAAGCAAACAAAAGTGTAAACTATACCTCATGTCATAATAATGAACATAAATAACTTAAAGAGCACTGACCTGTACCACCTGACTGCTGCAGGTTAATTTCGGCATTTATAGACATTGAAACGCATACATCTGAGTCACAAAACGCTCCGAGGTTAATGTCGAGGGTTTGCAATCTCTTCCAGATTGCAGTGTATGGTGTGAACGCAGGATAAGCTTGTTGTTTTGGTTCAGGAGGAACTGTAAAAGATGACTGCTGTGTCTACAAGTCTGCATAGTATGAAACAGACTGATGACGTGATGTCTGCGCAAGCAGGTGCGCCAAGGGATAAAAATGCATTACACTGACTGGCAGTAAAAACATCCAATCATTGCATTCGGACCGGATGCATTGATTGGACGAACATTTTATGGTACTTTTTAAAGGTGCCCTAGAATGTGAAATTGAATTTATTGGCATAGTTAAATAACAAGAGTTCAGTACATGGACATGACATACAGTGAGTCTCAAACACCATTGTTTTCTCCTTCTTATTTAAATCTCGTTTTTAAAAAACACCCCTGAAAAACAGGCGAATCTCCACATAATACCGACTATGACACAATAGTCGGGATCATTAATATGCACGCCCCAAAGATTTGCATAGGCCGGCCCTCAATGCCAGTCCTAACCGCGCAGCAAGCATGTAGCTCAGTGTTTGGATGTACACATGAACACAAAAGTATTTTTTAGTTCCTTCATCCGAGCCTCTGAAGAAACAATGGGTTAATTTTATTTTCTCTGGAAATTTCCAAACATTTCACCGATGACTGTTTCCTCGACAGAGCTGGCCTCGGATCGAGCTACCAAGCATCACTTTCTGATGTGTAATTGTTCAAGTTCATACAGGTAATCTTTCTCTCAAAATCCTTCAATACTCTTTATCAGTAAGTCAAACCAGTGACTAAAATATCAACTTCACATCATTTCTTTTAGTAGGATGAAAAAAAAAACTTATTTAAAGGGTACCTATTATGGCATTTAAAATGTTCCTAATATTGTTCTGGGAGTCCCCAACAACAGTTTTACAAGCATGCAATGACAAAAAACACTTTTGTTGTCTTATAATATGCATTTATTTTTACCTGATTTGCTCACCGACTCCCATATGAATCGTTTAGCGAGTCATTTTTCCAAACCCCGCCTTTGCGTGACGCTAATCTTTGGTGATATGTTAGACACCCAGCCGACGGGGTGTCATTGGTTGTTGCGCTAGAGCTTACCCAGATACAACAGTGCTATTTTCTGATTGGCTAACAACACCAGACGAACAACACCAGATGAGACCAGGGTTGCCAGGTCTGCACAACAAAACCAGCCCAATTGCTCATCAAACTAACCCAATCACGGCCAAAAATATTCAAATAGCGTTCCCGGGTGTTTCCTCAATAACAATCATGTTCCAGTGGATAAAACAATCGCGTCAACCAGCGTGCACCACACAAACAACCCGCGGAAACAGTGCAGGCATACAGACCTGGCAACACTGGAGGAGACGCGCTTGAATCCTGCCGGTTCCACAGTGAGTGAGTTTTGGGCACTGCGGCATATTAAATATATTACAAATAGTTTATCAGCATGAGAAATACAATGTGTGGCCGGAGAGCGTGACAAAAGACCGAAATGAGTGACTGTCACGCTCAATGCGTGATGCGTGACACTCGAGAGCCCTGTGACAACTCCATTAACAACGACAAACACTTCACATATTTCAATACAATTGACATTGAAGACCTAAGTTAGCTGCTAGAAGATGCGCTGTGCCTGTGCGTACACAACACACAAAATAATTATAGAACATGATACAAACATAAAAGCAACAGCCTACTTACAGATTGTGATTCGGAGAAGGAAGCTGATCCAAATAAACTCGGTACTGAACCTCCCTCCTTCAGTATCAGCCGGCTCGCAAATTCATACTTTATAGCATTTAGGTTTGTGAAGCAATCATCTTCAAAATGACGCGAACACAGAACGAGTTCGGGCTATAATACTTCTGTGGTATAGTTATGAACTGTAGCCACTGTCTTCAAATGCTCCTCACTGGGCAGATGAAATAAGTTTGCTTTTGCGTCGCACTTCAAAACACAGCAGCGTCTCGTCGACATGATGTTTTCCCTGGTGTCTCCTAATGCAATGAGTGGGCGTATCTTATTCAAATAACTTGGACAAGTGACGTACGAAAGTGCATCGTTCGTCTATCGATTCATATCAACGACTCAGAGTCGACTCTTACTTTTGAGAGACAATAACTTTGTATACGGTGAACTTTCATATTTAAAACTTTGCAGGATGTTTTCGTTCACTTAGATCTATGTTACACACTACATGAAAGGTAATTTTCAAAATTCCATGATAGGTACCCTTTAAATTGTGAATAAATTATATACAGAAAGCGATCAAAGAACAATATTTCCACACAGCGCGAGTTAATCTGGACTCGTTATGAAATCAATGACGCACGTTACCGCACAACAAAGCTCTTACTGTATGTACATCATCGTGTTTGGTGAAAGCATTAGATAGAGTGCAGAAACTGCTTTGACATGATAAGATCTTCAGTCTCGCGATCAACAGACTGTCATCTGCTCAATGCTCATCACGGCAACATTTTATGTGATGGGAATAGATCTAAATACTTTAAAAACATCTCACGATTCGTTAATCTCGATAGCTGTAATAGTAAAAACGTATAATATCTGTAGAAGTATTCGAGAGTTTCACAACACATGTAATACGTAGCAATTTCATATGCAAGCATGTCAGCCAATAACAGCAGTGGCCGGTTCTCACAGCAGACACACCCCTTCAAACAGAGTGTTCAAATCAGAGGCTAAAATCAGGCTAGGAAAAATGCCTTTTATTTCTAAATTATGACTATTTTTGATCTAAAAAAAAAATACTATAAGGGCAACCCAGGAAACATTATAAAATAATGGAAAAAAAAAAAACATTCTAGGGCACCTTTAACACAAGAATGCGTCAAGAGTGGACGCCTCCAGTCCTACTATTTGAAAGGTCAACAATAATATTTCACAGCATAACTGCTGCAACTGTGGTATTTTGGCCATACTTTTTACAATTTTACACCACTGGTGAAAACTATGCCTTAACAAATTAAAAATTATGGACGAAATTAACTTAGGCTACAACATGGGGCAAATAGTTGGAAATGATAATTTCTGCATTGGTTGTCATTGACACGAGCCCCCTCGAGTTTCGTCACGAATCGAGTCAGTCTCTTTTACTAATACCCACGCGTTCTTGAACTCATGGGAGATGTGCTTTTAAAAGTTGAGCTGTTTTTAACTTGACACAGTTGACAGCGCGTCTTTAATCGCAACGCTATGTCGAATAAAGAGAAGGACGCGAGTTAACAGCTAGCCGTCAGTCTGACGCATATGTGCATGTGTCCACCAATTAAAAACAGCGCAACAACACGTCCCGTGAGAACGCCCTCCAGAACACGGGTCATTCTCCTATCGAGCCGCTGAAGGGTGTCCATCCATCCAGTCCGTAACCATGACAACAGCCCCGGATGGTGGCGCGCGAGGCTAGACAGGTGTTGGGTTGCGCAGAGGAGAGACACCTACGCGATCGCTCCATACTTTCCCATGTATCCTGCCTTCATCTTCTGTCCGCGAGGATCTCTATCGGGAATCACCATGGTGCATCATTCTGGATCCATACAGTCCTTCAAACAGCAGAAGGGTCAGTGTGAGCGCTGTTTTTGCGGGGGGTTGTGTGTGTGTGATAACGTGTTTTGGGGAAAGTGCGGCTGTGGGCTTCTGCACTTCATGTCCCGTTTTGGAGATGCTTTCGTGATATGATCAACTTCACGATTAAATGTTTGGCGAAAATACTGGATGCCACTGCAATATAATATCGTGAATATGCTCGATCACGAGTGAGACAGTTATTTTGCTTTTTCGCATTTAGATCTCATGGATTTGAATGTGTATGGCATAGGATAAGTTTTCATATACATATTATGTATATTTAATATGTCATATATGATAGTATATTTTGATTGTCCTTGTTTGATCCCATAAGGATATAGCCTACATGTTATTAGTATATTAATAGACCAGGGATATCTCTCTGTTTTGATATCATAGCTACTCATATGTTCAACAACAATAAGCTCTAATGTAACTAATTTATTTGTGGCATTTTAGTTTTGTTTGTATTTGGATATATGTTGGTCCACTCTTGTTCTCATAGTTGCAGTTTTGGTGATCAGTAGCCTAACATGAAGCAGAATTTTAATAACAACAACAAAAACACTGTTACTGGTTATATTACTGGTATATTTTGACTTCGGGTTAAGAGAAAACACTTTCCATTGATTTCCTCTGATCTTGTTTAATGGGGTCGCCACACACACTAAGTGGTCATGTGCCTATTAAATCACACTGCGTTAAAAAATCGCTGCTCTCAGGAAGATTCTGACTAAATTGATGTGATTACAGCGAGATAGACAAAAAAAGAGGCTATTTTGCAGGTTTTAGTAGCTCTCCATGGGATGAAGAGGAAAACAACTTTAGAGCATGTTGTGATATTAAAGGCATACATTGCACTTTGTTTTGATAAAGTGCATTTGATTCTTGTATAGAAGATATTAGATACAGTAACACAAACAAATATGATTACAGTTCTCAGAGTGAGGTCAGTGTAAACGAAAACATTTCATGACTAATATTACAAGATGTTATTACGGATACTGAAATGAGAGATTCAAAGGGTCAAAAGACTGTAAGACAGAACTGCATTGTCACTAGTAACTAGTAGTCTGTGTATTTGAGTGTAAATTGTTCAGATTGTTATTTTTGCATCAATTTTCTGCAGCATTTTAGCTTAGAGAACCAAAATCCATCCAGAATATGGTAACACGTTACAATAAGGTTCATTAGTTAACATTAGCTAATGTATTAAATAACATGAGCAAAACATGAGCAATACATTTGTTACTGTATTTGTTAATCTTTGTTAATATAAATTAATAAAGTACCGTATTGGTAAATGTTGAAATTAACATTAACAAAGATTAATAATAAATGCTGTATAAGTGCAGTTCATTAGCTCAAGCTAATTAATGTTAACTAATGAACCTTATTGTAAAGTGTTACCCAGAATACATTTTTTCTGTCCCATTACCCTAGCAGTGTACGATACAATTAACCATGACTATCTCAACCTTCTCATATATTTTGGACATATACACTTTTTAATGCAAATGTAATTTATAAACAATTAAACATAATAATAATTGATAACAATTCTACCACTACTAACAAAAAGAGGAAGTAGGAGGAAAGTTTACAACATGTAATGTATGTGAAAATATCACACATTTGAAGAATTTACTTGTTTCTTTATACTAAGTTTTTATCCAAAAAAATAATAAAAGTTACTATTATTACCGTTCTGGATTTTTTTAGACCACTTAATATAATTACTAGATCTAAAATCACTGTTAATCCAGATATTATGCAATAATTCCCTAGGTAATTCACTCATCCTGATTAATTTTCTACAGGTTTGCTGACAGCAGAACTGTGCTGAAAGCTTTATAGGCTGTAATAGTAACTGAGACGGGCAGGACTCTAGAGGAGGGTCAGGTCCTCATCGCACTTCCTCATTTTATCTGAATGTCGTGTGCTACAGTGTGACGCCATTTCTTGTACATCCCAATACAGCAAAATTGGCTCATCCAATGTCACGAGTTTAAAGCAAGGCCAACCAATAAATGCAGAAAAGGAACATTTTTCTCTCATTATTTTAAGCGATTTCCTTCTGTGCCACTGTAATAACACATTTCCCCTTGAAACATAATGACAGTGGCATGTATTTATAGAGCCGCTTCACATCCTCACTAGCTAGACGTGACTCTGTCACGGTCATTAGCTATCGATCTAAGAGCGAATATACAGATTATCGCAAGCATTAAAGCTTTTTAATGACTCACAGTTCATTATTTAGGACTCGTGCTCATGCCAGGAGGGAGGTAAAGCATTGACAGCTCTTTCTTCAGGTAATCGAGAAAAACAAATCCATGTGTGATTTCTTTTTATTACAGTAAGCAGTCATTTAGCAAATGCTTTTATCCAAAGCGACTTCCAGTACACTTATTACATTGGCATTCCCCCTGCAGCAAAGGCTTGAAATCCACAAAGATCTCCACAAAACTCAACTGATGACAGAGTTGTGCAACAGTGAACATGTGTAGTGCAGGGGTAGGAGTGAGCAACCTGATGGCCCCAGCTTATGGTTGACCCTTTGTAGGGCGCCTTACAAATGAAGACTTCTCCAAATATTATAAGAGTGTAGAGTGATAATATGGATACCATAATAGTTTATTAGGACCATAAATGGACCAGGCTGCACACTCACACTTCAGGGTTTACTACAGAAATCCGATTTTTGACATAGGATTTTTTTTGGTCACAAATGACAGACAGTGCAACACGGGGCGTAGGAATGAGTTTAACATTGGGAATCACCAGGGGTGATTTTAGGATTTTTAATTTTAGCTAGGCTCAGTCCCCAATGACAATACGGAGGGGTTTTTCTTGGCTCAAAACGAGGAGGAAGACATGAAATCCTGATCATGTACTTATTTATAAGATAATTAGAGTATTATTTTTCACAGACCATATAGGCTGTTATTCCCACAGTATTTTTGTGTATGTAGCCCAGTACCTCTAGGGGTGTCCGGGGGCATGCACCCCCGGAAGAAAATTTTGTACATTTTAAAGCTAAATTCATTAATCTGGTGCACTTTGAGTCATCCAAATCCACTGTTGAAAATAAATAATCCATTCCACCCGCCAATCGACGAACCTATGAATTCTCTGATTTAGATATCTGCATCTATTTTTTTCTGCATCATATTTTCTGCATCATATTGTCACTTCAACCCAAATCGGTTTATTGGAATAAACTACTTGGGTTCAATTCAACTCGACTTCAGTGGACTACATTACACATATTGTAGGCATGATTCATGGGGCTTTTTTTAAAAATTATCTTTCTATATATTGTTTCTTGTCTTGATTTTAAAATCTGAAAGTTCTTGTTTTAGGTTCTTCATATGCCTATTATATACCTTGTTATAGCCTATATATAAAAAACATTAAGAAAGGTTTTAATAAGTGAATAAAACGTTTTTCATTATATCTTAGAAAAACATTAAGAGAACGTTTATATAGCCTAATGGGAGAATTGAACGTTATTCAAACGTTCTTATAACCAGGCAAGAACGGTAAACAACGTTTATATAAAGGGAGAATTGAACGTTCTTATAACCTAAAATTGTTAACTGGGGAAGAGGAGAGATTCGCGATTGCACTGAACACGTTTTAAGTGCAGGCATATTCTCTGAGCGAACCAGCCCAGAGAGATAATTCTTACAAGAGAAGTGTATCTGAGAGCGCGCGCGGGAGATTCGCGCTCGGCACATCATATTCCGCGCGCGAGCAGAGAGATTCACGCTCGCGCATTATATTAATGTACTTTCGCGCTACAATAATGCGCTCTCGACATTTGATAGGGAAACCAATCAAATACGTGTGTCTCACGGCCAATGCGTGAGAGTTGGCAAATATTTTTGTCATTTTTGGGTGGGACAAATGCGACTGTCTCCAATATTGGGGGGGACACGTCCCCCCCGTCCCCCCCGGTTCCTACGCCCCTGGATTTGGGGTGTGTTTCCCATTCAACGACACAACTAGCTGCCTAACTACCATTGTTCAATGCATCATTGGAGAAATTAACTAGCTAGTCACATCAATCAAACCGTGTTGGTTAACAACTTGGAACTGTTGTTATTGACGTCATTAAGGGCTGGAGTATTATAACTTCTAATTCATTTGTTCAAGATTTAATTAATGTCTGATCATTGCTGTAAATAATGGCGGCTCATAAGGGGAGGCAAGAGAGGCACATACCCAAAATTTTGTGGATAGAGAAAGGGAGGGGGAGGCAAATCCATAGCCGGAGACTTGTGCCTCTGTTGGTAAAAAAAAAAAATAGCCAATTAGCTTTGTTTAGCTTTCAGCGGTTAGGAGTGTTGAGAAAAGTAACATGGCTGAACTGCTACTGCTGATGTACTAACTACGTATGGAGAGTAGAAATATTGAATATTTGATCGCATGTTTGATTAAGAAAATCCCTGGGAGGGGATCCGACCGGTAAAACATTGTGTGCCTCCTCTATTTTAAATCCCACCCGTCGCCACTGGTAAATAACCAGCATGACATCAGGACTACTTCACCATTTTGTTCCCCATTGGTTTGCTTTATTTTCAGATATTTTATTCAATCAGTCTCCCTCTTAAATCATTCTCCGAGGTTCTGCTGGGATTCTACAGCACTCTTTACGAACGCCACTTTCATTCTAAAAGATGTAGAATACATGTTTTATACAATGGATTGTCAAGTATAGATTGTAGGCCTACGAGATGTTCCATCATTCCAACATAGTTCAATAATTAAGTGTTTCCCAAAACAAAATCACAAATTGCAAGTGGTTGAACTATTATCACTGTCAATGATCAAAATAGGATTAATAAATTGATTAGAAAGGCTGGTTCGGTTATTGGCCTTAATCACTTGAGGTCATTGTGGAAAAGAGGACAAGGGCAAAATTAAAAATGATTCTGTTTTTCAAAGGTCATCCACTCTACTGTATCTTTAGACTAAAAAGTTAGTGGAAGATTAGTGATGCCTCAGTGTTCAACAGAGCGATCTAGAAGGTCTTTTATTCCTACAGTTAGGTTTTTTAATGAAGATGTGTGATTATTTGTATGTATTGACTGTTGTTGGTTTTTAATCTTCAATTGTCTACTTGTGTTGTTTCAAATATTTAATGGTGGCAAATGAGTTTCCGCTTACAGGGATTAATACATTTCTCTAATCTTCTAATCTTTTACAGCTCTTTAAGTAGTTAGAAGCGTAGCTCTTTGTTAGTATGACATCTGAACTTAAATAGATCATGCTCTTGAGCAGAAAAAGCAAGATCATAGTTTGCTAATAATGCTTTTGGAAACGTGTGGTTGCAGCTGGTCTGTGCCACACTATCAGTGAGTTGCACAAGTAAACAGCTCTTTTCAGTTTTGTCCAGTAGGTCAAGCTGATATTGGTGTGGCATTGAGATTTGGGGTGATTGGTTTCCTAGTACAACTATTAACTAAATAAATCTGACTGTGTGACTAAAGGAAGGGCAAAACTAAATAGATTAGAGCTATTGAAATTAGCTTTGCAATTTGCAGGGTCATTCCACTGACATACACATCACAAACACACAAAAATGTATATTTTATATTATAAATATATAACCATTTTATACAGTACATGTCAGTGATCAAGGCATGTTTCATACTTCCATTAACCCCTTTCACACATGCAGTCTTTACTGGTGAATTACATATAAATTGCAATTTAGATCATACTATTGCTACTAATGTGTACAACAGTAACTATTATGTGTCTAGTGTTTTTAAGAGCAAAAACACGTTTGGTGTGTCACTCAAATTGGGCAGATACTGAAACTAAAGCTCTTCTCTTCTCTGGGTGGATGAAAAAAAAATTCACATTACTAAAGGTTTTTTCTGATGATTGACATCACAGAGTTTATCGATGTTTTGGTACGGATGTGTGAATGGTATCATATTGATAATTCACGAGTTCACACTTACAAATAATCAGATAGAGTAAAGATTATGTGTATTTGCAACGCATTCTCATCCTAGTGCGTCATATAGTTGACGCCATATGACATTTTGTCGAAATCCTACACACATGGCACCCTTTAGCGTCAATATAACACTCACTGTTATGTGTAGGTCTGGGGTAGGGTTAGGGCGTCGGATTTAGACAAAATCCCTCAAGCGTCAACTGTATGACGCCTTGGGATTACAACCGCTGCATTTCATATTGACGCTAAAGGGTGCCATGTGCGTAGGATTTCGACGAAATGTCACAAGCGTCAACTGTATGACGCCTTGGGATGAGAACAGGCTGGTATTTGGCCTGCTGTCCGGGGGAGGGTCCTAGCTTGAAATTTGGCCCAAGACTGAGGAGTCGAAAACAGCAGAAAAACTGTTGAGAAACATAGTCAGCTATGTATATTTCTGTAAGGGCTATTATTGTCAAAGATGATTGACAATTAGCATACAGTTTGGATTGGTTGTATAGTTCTGTTCTGGGCTAGAACTCTCTGCGCAGCCATGTAGCCTAGCGTGAATAAGAGCAGGAGCGCAGTGAAAACCCCCTTGGGGTAAACAGAACAGAACCAACAAAGAAAAATCTGTCTCGAAGAGGAATATCAGAAGAGTCCTGACTGGACAAGAGGAGGAGCTGGGGATGGAGGAGGGTAATTAGCTCCTGAGCAAAATAAACCTGCTGATAATCCTGAATGGGCCTTATATATAAATGATGTGGTAAGCGTTTTATTTCTATAGGATCATCTGAGAATCAGCTGATGCGAGCGTGACCTGCCAGAACTGACGCTACGCTTGATAAAGGCATCCTCGCGTGCTGATTGGGTAGATCATTTGAACGTGTTCCTCCCAAACTTTGTTAAAGGTGCAAGAGGTGATCTGGGAAATTCTAACTTTAGCCTGCTAGCATTGAAAGCATAGAATTCAACCCAGAGACAACGTTATTTGATCACCGATGAGAAAACGTTACAGTAGTGAGGAGAGAATCAGAAGCGCTTGGTTTAAGTATGTGATCGTGAAACGACTCAAGTTCAGAAGTTGACCTGTTGACATAAAGGAAAGAATGCACTGTATTTCAGCTTTACGAATGTGCAATTTCAGGACATATAGCGGCAACACAGTCAAATCTCACTGAATTATCTGCATAGGGCAAACTCATCATTACTAGAACTGTACTGTCAGATATTCACTGTTCATATACAACAAAATATTATAGGGGCAGTGAAACTTTTGGGAAAATTATAAAAAATGCTGGCAGTGGCTGGCAACTTAAACAAAAAAAACACTGGCGGTGAAAGAGTTAATGGTATTTTTTGTGGACAAACAACAACAAATAGGTCTTAAACTGGTCTTTCCAGACTGACCCAGCTGAGATACCAGCAAACCTGTTTTGTCTGGTTTGAACTGTTTTTGCTGTCAGCCAGGATTGCAGTTCTGCATTAAAGCATGGCCCCTGAAGCTCACAGAAGTCTGAGTAAGCCCCGAGTATCCTGACCCTAACCTCGCCTGTCTCTAAGTGCTGACTGACAACATAACTATGCCAGCATTCTACCTCTTCCTTTCTCTCTCACTTTCTACTTGAGTTCTTATTTGTTTTGAGGGCTTTTTTTTATTTTTTTTTATTTTGACACATCTGTCCAGTTAAATGAAAGATTTTGCCTAAACAGTGCATTCCCTTGATATAAGAGTGATGTGTGGACATTATAAAGGAAGACAGTTGCGGCAAGAGCAAGAAACATCCCAGTCGATGGTGAAGGTGAGATCTGATGGGAATAGAGAGAAAGAGACTCTTTGATGTTTAGGCCTGTACCAGAAGACTGGATTTTATATTTAGTTACAGTATGTCCGCATCAAAGCATGTTTGGCCACAGACTCCTTCACTGGCATATCTTATCACATTTTTGCAGACATATGCCAGGAAAATGCATTTTGATTATAATGCAAATCATTCAGTGTTAATAATGGATATTACACTAATTAATGCTCTCCTAATACAATTCCATAATTAATGGAAAATCTGCTGTTTAGCGTTTAATGGTGAACGTGTGATGAATTCTCAGCTAATAATAATTATAGGAAGTGTGACAGACGGCTGTGGGGTATGTGGTGGGGCCCTTACGAAACAAAAATATATGGAAATACACTTCAGATGCAGGTAATACACTTGTTTAGTCAATCTCTCTCATAATACCATTATACTCTACATAACACAATAATCTTTATTGAAACGACTCAGCGTTCCTTCGCTACTAGTTCTAAAGTGACGGTTTAGAATTAGTAACAGTGGCTGTTACTATTAAATTAGTTTAAACTAATTAAATTAAACAAGTAAACTGTCAACTTGAGATTTGAATCCAATGGCGGAAGGAAGTAGTTCTGCACATAAGAGAGTTTTTAAAGACACTCCATTGTTGTTTTTTATTTATTTACTCACCTCTGTCGTACGACCTCACTCGTACGAATTCGTAAGATTTTTGCTAAATCGTAAATTTTTTGCGAGTTGCCCAATTCGCATGAATTTGTACGAATGACCTACCCCTGACCCCGCTCTTAAACCTACCCATCACTGGGATTTAGACAAATCGTACGAATTTGTTAGCCACCTTTTTACTCACTCGTACGAATTTGTACAAATTGGTCGTGAGATAGCATTGGATATTAGTCATATAGAAACTAAAATACAAATATATTAATAAAATATATTTTGCTGCCTTATTCTGTATCATTTTTTTTACATTATATAAAATTCATGATGACTTAATGCACAAGTGTTTGTAGTACATAAACCAATCATAACATTTTCTTTAGGAAAATATAGGGGGACAAAATATTTTAGAATACAAATTACAGGTTATTGTTAAGCATTTCTTAGCCATTTAAAAGCAAGATATAAGTTTAAGAAAATCAGTGAAACTGAGCTTTTTGGAAATGAATCCCAGGGGATACATTTGAAAATTATGGTGCATGTTACATGTGATGCAGTCATGTGATCCATTCAACCCAAAATAATCAAGATGGCGGCCCATGTTGTACTAGCTTTGTTGTGCCTGTATACACTTTTATAGTGTTTTTAAAGAAAAAATATATTTTGTTCAATCTTCATATTACATTCCTGACAGAAAATGTACTCACAATTGCTGTCAAACATGATCATGCATCAAAAAAGGTCAGTTGCATTGTATGCGATGTTCCAGCATATAGTTAATGGTAATTTTGTGACCTCGACATTTTATTATTTTGCCAATAAAATGATTGTGCTAGAAAAATGGCAACTTTATTATGTCTGATCTCTCTGTATCATTTCAGTGAGCTTTTATAACATTTTATGTATACACAGTTAGATTTTTTAAGCATTATTTCGTTTCATGTGTGGACAAGCAACTTTTGGAAAACACTTGAAAATGATATTGTGGACCAAGAGCACTTGAAACAAAAACACCATTTTCAGATGTATCCGGATTAATGTGGAGTTTAAGTATTCATAAATTAAAAAATATATATTTGTTAAAACTTAGTGTACAACACAGTTTTCTGGAGCTAATATAGCTCAGAATGAACTTTGTGCTACTTTAACTATTATTGGGTTTAAACACATGGACACACAAGGAATTTAATGTCATTAACTAAACCAGAAAAAGGGGGAAACCACCCACTACTCATCGCAGGATAACTTTAGCTGTAATAAGCTACCGAAAATTATACAGATAATAACGAAAATAACACAGATTATAGGTTTACAAAAAGAACAAAACTATATGTCTAATTTTAGTTGCATTGCAGCTTCTCAGTCAAACAGCATTGAACCAACAAATCAGATGTTGTGTAGCCATTTTGACATGACGTTTAGGGGCATATAAATCCAAAGTATTTTGTAAATATACTATAGATGTACGATACCAGCTGCTGACGCTTCAACAAATCTATTTCTGGACTGTTGGATATCTTTCAGATATTGCAGGCGCTCTCACACCTGGCTTGTTTAGAGCATTTGTTTCAGAACTTGGCACAATTTCTCCTTTTGTTAATTCATTTAGGCATAAATGAAAACAGCAATTGTGCTCGGATCCACACCAAAACAGTCGGCTGGAGATCACCTGCACAAGGTGGTCTCAGCCCCTGGGTCAGTTCACTTGTGGTGAGAAAGCAATCCGATCCAAGAGACCAATGAACCAAGCTTTATTATAATTCATAATTGGAAAGTTTTTATGTAAAAAGCATCAGTCTCTGTCTCTGGATGAGCACATTAGTTATCACAGTTGAAACCAAAAATTGCCTCTTCATCTTAAACAATTGTATTGCTCTTCTCCAAGATTTATATATAATTTATCAGTTAAAGTGAGAATAAAGGCTTATATACATCCGTATAAATGTGTGGTGTGTGTGTAACGACAGCTTATGGATGATGCCATGAGCAGAATCCCAGAATGTTGAAATGTTGTGACAGAAAACCGAACCAAGAAGAAAATCCAACATTGTAAAAGTTGAACTATCTGTTTCTGAACAAAGCAAACAATCTCTTACAGCTCTGAAAACACCCTTAGCTTGCCAATGGACTGATAGAAAGGTGTTTCCCGACACCAGGAAGATGCACAGCAATCAACAACTTAGATTGGATCTCAACTTTTACTATTTTTTAGGTACTGTACATCCAGTTTAGACAGTACTTCACAATATGTGGATGTGCCATCTCTGGGTTACATTGAGCACAATCTAATGAAAGCTGGACTATTGAAACTTGAACAGAAGAGATCTGACAACCAAACAGCCAAACAACTATCACAGACAGAACTAGACCAGCACTCTTTCATTCAAGAGGGCAGACACATGAGAAATATGACAAGAATTAATATTGAGATCGAAGACCAGCCAGTGCCAAATAAGCACCATTTCTCAGCTGCTACCATGAGAAGTATAATAGCTTCTGTGCGGCTGACATCATTGGAGACTCAGTGGAGCACCAAAATCAATTCCAACCAGCACAATAACAGAAAGCAATAAACTGATATATGTCTCGGTGGCGGTGAAACTTTATACGCCTCACTTCCACATACGAGCAACAAGCCACCAGAGTCCTTCTTGGAAACAAAGACTGGAAGCCATAGTAAAGACCTCACTGTTAAAGCCTCCATGAAATCAAAATGGAAGTTTTTTGGCTTTTAGTATGAATGTTAGCCTAACTGTGTGCTCCAAAACAATGACAAGATTCACTTTTAGAAGATATAAGCATTTAAAACTTAGTGTCTCGCTTGGAGCAGTGATTTTGACGACATCCCTCTGCACTTTAGCTTCTCATCAGATTTTGTCCAATCAAATGCTCTCTAGAATCTGAAGCTCCACCCCCTATGCTAAATAGACACTGGAGCTGTGACTAAAATCTGTCATTTGTTCAAACATTTACTATTTTCTACATGGTGAATGACACATAGTGCACTATATGGGGGATAGGGAATGATTCAGACAGTGTAAACATGCTTTATTTGAAATGAATGAAGTCTGGGTTCACGTTAGTGTCACGTGAACCGCCGCAGCGCACACAGTCTGCTCTGGTCCAGAGACACGAGCGATAGCACAGAGCGGATCATATGGACACAAACAACAACCACTTCAGGGCTTGTTTGATTGTGTTATGGAAAAAATGGCAATTGCAATTTTTAAAGATCATACTCACCCCATTCATTCAACTTTTGAATTGCTCCCATCTGGGAGTAGACTCAAAATTCCTCTGGCCAGAAGAAACGTGCAAAAAAAAAAATGGTCCCAATGGAAGTGATGATCTTAAATCGTAAAATTTTCTAAAATTATACAATAGAATGGCTGGCATTATAGCGTGTGTGTTTTTTTATGGAAACAGTGTTTAATTGTAGAATTTTGTTAATTCTGTGTTTGTGTGTGATGTGTGTTTAAGCATTATTGTGAATGTATCTATGTCACCAGTGTCAAAGACAAATTTCCGCTCTGTGACAAACAGATTGGACAATAAAGTTCAACTAAACTCATGATCGCGTCGACGCAGACCATTAAACATATCGGAGCCATTTGAATTCTACACAGAATTATATATTTTAAATCGAAATGGAGATTATGAAGAGAAATGGTTACAGATTAGGAGGAAACTGTGGCTTTACCAATATCAATGGCTCTGGCCGAGCTGTCTGTGATATAAACGAAATGCTATTGGCTATTTAAAAAAAATGGGAGGAGCTGTTCGATATGTCCTGCCCTGTTTTCTTTTTTCAGTGGAAATTACATCAACACACTGAATAATGATGTGTGTTTCAAAGCACGTCAGTGGGCCTTTACAGAAACCACACCATGTGGCTACTTAGAATAGCTGGATAAGTGAACAAACGGATTTCTGTCCATACATTTTAAATTGAAAATCAAGCAGTTAACGTGGGTTTCTGGCAGTGCGGTGGTGGTTCTGATCTTTTGCAGTGTAGCACAAACAGATTGGCCAGACACAAGCACTTCCTGCGACATGGGCAACTCTCCAGCAAGCGAGTTAGTAGGAGGATGATGGCATCCACATCTCTGGGCTTTGTACCATATTCTGGTTCTCGTGATTGTATACACTCTCAAACTATGAAACTATATGTAACTGACAGGACAGGTGAGCTTTTAAACTAGGTCGATAAAAAAAGAGAGGGCCCACTTTCAGGGAGAGATGGCTTCCTCCACAGGGGAGCTGTGAATCTGTGTATCGTACAACATCCCATGAGCCACAGACTGGCCACCTGTCATGTTACGTAACGCACAGATGGGGATGAGTACGGACACCAGACAGACCAATACTGTGATTATTCAAAACAAGAACCAGTGATCTGTGATTGGCAAATCAAAAATGTGTTCAACTGGCAGGTATGAAAATTAAATTCATACATACATACATACCCTAATTAGTTAAACACTAAACTGGCTTAGAAATGTACCGGTATGTAAATATTTAAAATGGAAAAATATTGGAGAAACCGTTGAAATTTCTACAGTGAATATATGTCATATATTACATATATAACATATATTGTCATATATTACATTGTACAAAAAAGTTTCAATTGAGGTTGCCAGAACCTTATGATAGAAATAGTTTGTTACAGATTTACCTTAAAATGACAGTAAAAAAACAAAAACACGTAGCCTTCACCTATAGTGTGTCCCTTTGTGTTTCAAGCCCTGTGTTTGGTTCATCAGATCCCTGAGTTTTCAGTTTTGTCTTCGTTAAAACGTTACTTCGTTACTTACCAATACATCCAGCACTTTTATTTCCATCTTTTCTACACTCCTCTCTGACAATTACAGAGAAGTAACATCTGAAAATAATGACAGCATTTGAAATGGAATCAGTAAGCTATTTGAAATGGTTTCGAGCGTTATTCCAGGTGAAAATAATATTTTCATTATTGACTTTGTCTGGGATTTAGCAAGACAGTACACGATTCTCCTTATAATGGAAAGAGAATACACAAGCGTATTATAATTTGTATGTTTAGGCCTATGCACAGGAGATGACATTGTTTGACCGGGCTGGACAGGAATAGAGGAGAGAGAGTGACTCTGTAATCTTTAGTCTTTATGTTTCAGCACGTCATTGACAGGCTCGTGTAATTCAGTGGTAAACTCAGTTAAGCTCTGGAAACATGCCATCTGCTACTAACTGCACGTAACTCATTCGGTGAAGGCCTTCAGTTCTGGAGGGCTCTGCTAATTTACCAGTATCATGATATAAATGTGCTCATGCCTCCTTTCATATATAAAGCTTGTCTTTACTCCAAAGTTACAGTCCAGACTGATGGAAATTAAAGTTGTTTAATTCAACTGTAATTGATTTAGGCTGAATAACAATATCATGGAGTCAGTCTAGCTGCTGTAAATCACATGCATTTAAAAGAAGAAGCCTCATCAAGCTAATGCGCGTCTCTAAATGCAGCCGCCCCTGACCGTCAGCGCCTGCACATCCCGTAAAAATGTCTCTGAGAGGGGTGTCGAGTTACTCTGCCTCTGCTCTATAAAAAGCATCAGTTAGTGGGGCAGGGCATGTGAAACTCCTGTGAGCTGAGAGCTGTTGGGAACCAGTGATGAATTATGCAAGGTGTTTAGATGGGGAAGACGGGCAAACCCACTGACCTCATTTACATCAATCTTTTCTCTCTCTCGTTCTCCTTAAGCAAGGAAAGCTATTTTTGCTTTTTACTAAATGCTTCTTTTATTCTAAAGCTTTCAGCTGCTTTTCAGACAGCAGTGCTTTTTATTATTTGGTAACAGTAGAATGAAATAAACATCCCCTTAATCGTGGTGATGTTCTGGATCTTAACTCCGGCTCGATACATGCATTATATCAACACTAATCCAGCTATATTTGTTCAATTTAACCCAACAGCTGTCCTAACATGACACTTGTGTGTATTTCATGAAGCCTGTCAATAGCGTGGTCAGTTAGATTGCATTGTACTTTTTACTTAAATCATATTGTCATTAATGTAATGTAATAAATCAATAATAATATTGTTTATATTTTGCAGTTTTAATCTATAATAGTAGTCCCTGTTGTATTTCCTTTAAAATGTGCTGATTTATATAAAAAAATTTAAGAATTTGAAAATGTCATTAAAAAATATTTTTTAAAATGTTTTTTTTAAGTGTCATACTCACAAAGACTGCATTATTTATTCGCATTATGCATTTAAAATACAGTAAAAACAGTAATATTGTGAACTATTATGATTCAAAAAACTCTAAAAATAAAATAACTTGTAGTTTTTAGTATTGCAAGCACTTTCACTGAGGTATATTGCACATTTTGTTAAATGAAGTTAAACTGTTAGTCATTTTGAGATATTAATATACATTACTATTATAGTGTCATGATTTGCCTGGGTGAGCTAGACTGAAATGGTGTGTGACACTTTAACCCTAAGCATTTAGTTATTGTCATTATTATATCATCTATATAAAGACATATCTGCAGGAATACACTATGTATCATTGCTTTTGTTTACAATGTGTTGTATATAAATGGATAAGTGTCCTTCTGAATCTGAATTGATATGAGAATATGAGAACAGCGCACAGCTGTCCTGGGATTACATGAAACACGAATCTCGATCTGTTTAGAGAACCTTTCTATCTTTATTATTTTAGTAAAATGCAGGTTTGAGGTTGAGGGTCGGACACACACACACACACACACACACACACACACACACACACACACACACACACACACACACACACACACACACACACACACACACACACACACACACACACACACACACACACAGACACACAGACACACAACACACACACACACACACACACACACACACACACACACACACACCGAGATAATCTCACTCAATAACAGAGTCCTATTGGCTTTTCCTCCCTGGCTAAATCCAGGATTGCAGGTTTTCCGGCCCTGGCACCGCACACATGGCACTGTGACTGCATGGATACTGTTTGTTTTCTATGGGACCATTTCTTACATTTTAAATTAGTGCTGGAGATGTGCTTAATAAGACTTGATAAGACTGGACTGAACCCAACCAATACACTCATTAAACTCTATTTCTCTTTCTCGTATCCTCTACATGAATGTTTTTCTGTAATGTTTTGGTATAGTTACACACTCTTGTTTTCTATTTAATTCTTCCCTTCGACCCTCATACACCTCCATAAAGCGCAGCCGTAGGATTAACGTTTCTTTTCCTGACAAACCACTCTTAGCTGTAGCTCAGACAGATTTAAGATTAAAATCAAAATCGGCTTTTATATATTTATCTAAACACAATGAGTTCAGGAGAGCCACCTGCTCCTCAACATGAGCACACGTGTAGGATGTCTATCTCACTTTTATGCCAACATGAAATAATTTTTTTTCTATATGTATTTGCACACAGTTAATCAGTGCATGTTATTCTAAGTAATATCTTTGTATTCTTACATTCCATTGTAATAAATTGTCAAACAACTGTCCTTTCTGGGCGACGGACACTTTTAGTCGCATCCATGCAATAGATTCTAGATCATCAATAAAATCAATAAGTAAGGAATAATTGACGACAGGCCATTGAATTATTAGAAAAATAATGCACACCCGAGGTGGTAATGCGGTCACGACGCGAAGCGGCGTATTATTTTTCGGATAATTCAAAGGCCTGAAGTCAATTATTCCGCTTATACTACAGTTACCACACCTCAAAACATTGTTCAGATGATGCATTTCAAGACGTTTGTCAAGTTTTTGTCATTAAAACGCTCTTGTATGTAGGACTAATTTCTTACGCATCTAATCCCATGCCTCCGTTGCTAATTCCAAAACGTCATTTTAGAGTTAGTAACGGAGGTTTGAGCCACTGATAGCAGACTAATGATGGACACACTTACGACTCGCTGAAACATTCGAAGACTGACTGTTTCCATCGACTGTAGCAGATCTTAAACACCGACTGTGAACACAGACTGAACGCGCTGAACATGCGTTTAGGCATGATCAGTCATAAGTTTCAAATTACATTCATAACTGGCCTTAACTTAGTGTGTCCCGGGCGGCTTTATACAGTTATTAATGCAGTTATTAGAGAGAGAGAGAGAGAGGAGAGAGAGAGAGAGAGGAGAGAGAGAGAGGAGAGAGAGAGAGAGAGAGAGAGAGAGGAGAGAGAGAGAGAGAGAGAGAGAGAGAGAGAGAGAGAGAGAGAGAGAGAGAGAGAGAGAGAGAGAGAGAGAGAGAGAGAGAGATGTTGCAATCATAGAAATCATATAGAGACTAGAAGCCCTATTGGCCGCTGGAAACCGAGAAATCCGGCGGCCATCTTGAACCGGTCGTATTCCTAGTTTCATTGCGTGGCAGCAGATAAGATGCCAGAGCTTTGTGGAGCATTTTCCTGTTCTAGTCGCCGGACCATCGAAAATAGGGCTTTTCACAAGTAAGTCTTAATATTACCGTACTATTGGTTGTATTTTGTGAATAGAATATTACCAGATAATCGAGAAGGAGCAAGGATATTTGCTATTACTGTACTGAAATCGTTGTGAAATGCTGTTTACTGCATCAGCCGGTGTTCACCCGGCATGGAGAGGTGAAGTAACTGTTAAAGTAATAATTACAAGAGCTTCTAGGTTATCAGATAAGCATTCAACTGCCCTGTTGTATAGGTTATTTGTGTTTGCGTATTTGTGTTTGCAATGTAACGTTAATACACGCATGACAGCGATGCACAAATTGAGTTACCCCTCCAACTTCTAGTTTTATTGATAACCTATATCTTATCACATGCGATTTGGCTATTGATATTACAGAAGTCCTGTGGTAAAATTACATCATTAACTTACTCCATCTACCCTTGTAAAGTTAATCCGAATAGGGCTTTGGTCTCGACATTGTCCCCTCCACATACAATAAAAAAAAGTATAGGCTTAATGTTGTCCAAACTTAATAGATACAAACACGTTGAAAAGCGATCTTCTCAATTTTTATTACAGGTGGCTGCATTCGGTGGATTCGCGGCTGCTGTGTGTGTGTGTGTGTGTGTGTGTGTGTGTGTGGTGGTGAGTGATGAGGAGAGAGAGAGAGAGAGAGAGAGAGAGAGAGAGAGAGAGAGAGAGAGAGAGAGAGAGAGAGAGAGAGAGAGAGAGAGAGAGAGAGAGAGAGAGAGAGAGAGAGAGAGAGAGAGAGAGAGAGAGACTGTCTGTTCGTGTTGGTTTGTGTGTCTGTTCGTGTGTATGTGCGTGTCACATACCATAAATTGTTTCTTCAACTTATTAAAATATCTTACTTTACTGCAACTATCTGTTTCTGCTTCTTTATTATATTTATAGTGTGTGATTTATCAAATACATTATATCCTTCATCACACATATTGTGTCTGGTCACTTTATAACTTATATCAAAATATTATATTACTGTTAAGCCTACTATGGATATTAAAATACGCCGACCCATGTGTCCTGTATCATAGCTACATGAATTACCTTTGCAGGAAAAAAAAACGCGTGAAAATCAGTTCAGTATTCAGTGAGATATGATTAATTTAATGCGCTGACAGCTCATTTCACCTGCCATTCAGATTACACTGAGCGGAGCGGATGACCGGTTTAAGATGGCGGCTCCAATTCTCGTCCGTGCCAATAGGCAGTAGCACTCAATAGGGCGTCTACCTATATGATGTCTATGGTTGCAATAATGAGACAGAAAAGCATGTGCGTCAATATTATTATTTATTTATTTATTAAAATCGTTTTAATTAATTCGTTCATTCTTGTTTTCTATAATTGACAGTAGATAACTTAATAAATGAAACACACAAAGCTCTTTTAACATATTAATAATTATTTATTTGTTATATTATCTGGAATAATTACGAAAACCCGTGCAGCAGGACTATCAATTTATTTATTTAGCCTATATTCAGTTTAATTTTCTATTTAGCCTGTTATAGATAGGACTACATACTTTTAGTAAAACTAAACTGTATGTGTCCATTGATTGTGAAGTTAGACATTGAAAACTGCAGATGAAGCGCATGGGGCCGCATGTTTTCTCTTGTTATGAATTGTATCCTATTTTCCGTTATTACAGTTAACTACGCGCAGTGATATGGAACTGTAATGCGGTGAAACCCGCCTGGAACTACTTTAGCCGTGCGTTTCCCTGAAAATAATTGCACACCTTAGAACGTTCTCAACCAATCAGAATCAAGCATTCAACAGCCCTGTAGTATAACAACAAACAAACCGCACCCTGCATTTGCCTTAATCAATTAATGTAATATGTTCCATTCTGAAAGTATATATATTTTTTTAATTTCTTTTTTTTTAATTATTACACTTTCACATACATTCAAAAAGAGTTCCTATTATGGAAAACAATATATTTAAAAAGAATATAATTAAGTGCAAACTGAATGTTTTTGGACACTTAATTGCATGTTAATTAACGTCTTTGAAATGCATTGCAAATTTACTGATAGCCTTTATGCTAACTAAAATTCACTTTATTATTTCTGTTAAATCTTTGATACCATGTCTTAAAATATATTTGTAATTACAAATTTGTTAAGATAAAGTTGCAATTTAACATTAACAATTAAATGTAATATTGAATAACACAATACAGCTAAAATAATAATCAAATACTTTACATGTGCTTTAGTATGTCAGTCAACATTCAATACAATTAAGCACCCTTTTTTTTTTACAAGGGTTATGAATGCCACTTCATGCTTCAAGTTCAATATCAATAAATGATCTATGCTATAGCATTAAGAATTAGACAATCATGGAAAGAGTACTAATGTCTAATAAGTGTCAAATATTGTCATTGTGGCACACTGGTGCCCATAGCACCATCTGCTCTTCTCCTGCACAGAAATCTCCAAACCGAGATATAGCGAAGGAGATAATTAGTCTGCGTTTAGAAAATGGTATGTCATATTTCCTCCGCCTGTGGGGAGCTGGTGTTATTGTGGAGCGTAATGATTAATCTGGGCAGTGGTGATACATCTCTACAGACAATATGGTGGTATTATAATATGGTGTGTGAGGGAGACACACACACACGTGCACACACATGCGCACACACAATCTAAATTTGACCATGCAGCACTCATACCCACTCTATAAGCATCATTGAAGCCTTAACAAGCCTGTCTGATTGTAAATATGTATAAAAAATATTCATGTTTGCTTCAAATTTGACATCTACAGTAGCCTATGTTTATTCATTTGGCAGACACTTATAATGTTTTTTAAAGGTATTTAAGGGGTGTAAAGCTGCTTACTGCCCATCTTAACCATCATGCAACCTCAAGTTACCAATTTGCTTTACAGAGGTGCACAAATAGTGCTTCACATTACTAATTGAGATTGTTTTTAGCATGCTGCTAAGCTAATGCTACAATACTCTGATGCATAAACACACACAAATATTGGGTGAAATAATACATTTTTAATTCCACTGACTGAACTATATTTTTTATAAATAGCCTACAAGAAAACCCACCAAACTGAATGTATTATTATTATTTTTGCTTGCCAAAATAATACTGTTCTGCATTAAAAATATGTTTTAGAAACCTTTAATGCTGCTTTTGTATGTATAAGTTAAGCAGAGTTTCACACACTAGCACTTTTTTGTATGAAACTCAGGGTTAACGCTGGTTTTGAGTTTATGGTGTGGATCAATGCTGTGAATGTTACAGTGAGTTGTTTAGCAACAGACAATCAATCATAATTGCTTCACTGCTTACCTCATTAAATATTCATGTGTTTTATTCAGTCTCAGAAACTTTCATGCTGTGTTCAGTTTATGTTCAGTGGGAAATCTCTGAACCTGGCACCAAGGGCGCCAAGTACAGCTCGCTGCATCCTGCGGTGGATATCCAACCCGGCCCACATCCAAGTGTGATGTCAGAAGCCACGCCCATCCAAGTGTGACGTAGAAAGCCACGCCCATGTCCAACTACGGCACGTGACTCGATTTGTTGTACGCATGCGCAAAAAAGGCGCTGCTTCCTGTCGGAAATGTGTTTACGGTTGTTATCATAGTTATTGGTTTATAATAAATATGAGGTTATTTGTGTAGAGGTGTGATGCTACAGATTATTGGTGCAGTTAAATTGTGACGCTTTGGCAGGCTTGGAATGGTCTAAATCACAATCACTCCCTTAACAGCTGTATTAGACAATACGTTACCTCTGCATTGCTCACTGGTTTTGTAAGTTAATGACATGGTACTACAAGTAAACAATGTACCTTAAAACGATATTTTTGTATTTCTCTTATATTTCTGTTACTCAAATGGTAATCAATAATCATGGTTTTGCTATAATAAACGTATAAGGGAGCATTATACTTAAACTAAAACGATTTTTAAAACTAAAAATGTCTTAATTATATGGGATCCAAACTGCACTTATAGTTACCCCTTCTAAATAAAAAAAATAAAAAAACTTTTTCTTTCTATGTGGTTATAGGAATATTGCATTTTTACAACCAAATGAAGAATTCACTTATTAGTTAATGCCTGTTTTAGCAAATGACTTTGAAATCAAATAATAGAACAGCAGAATGGAATTTATGTAAACCTTAAATTAAAGAACCAATATGGTGAAACTCGAAAAATTTGAATATCATGCAAAAGTTCATTTATTTCAGTAATTCAACTAAAAGTTGATACTAATATATAATATAGACTCATTACATGCAAAGTGAGATATTTCAAGCCTTTATGTGTTATAAATTTGATGATGGCTTACAGCTATGTTGAATTACTGAAATAAATGAACTTTTGCACAATATTCCAATACATAAAAAAAACAGTTAATCTCTCGCCTTCCCCTTCTGAACAGGTTTTATGAGTTTAACATATCAAAATCTCATCATAGTTCAAAATATCTTGGTCACAAATTAATTTTTATTTATTTAATATTTTGTGTTAATACATTAAGTTTACACACATGGGTCTAAAATGAACCATCTATGCAAGTGTGATAACTTTTTGTTAAAATAACCAATGTCACAGTTGTTCAGAGCAACACATTCACTATACTAGCCTACTTAAAATCAATAGTAGGCTATATTCCTGCACAATCGGAGGCTGCAGCTTTAGGACCCCGGTTACAGGACCCTAGTTTTTTAGTTTGTACATACATAGTTCGAAAGACATTTAATCTGAGGAGTATTTTTATAAAATGTGTTTTTTTTTTTTCAAAATGCATCAGAGGCATTTTGAAAAAAATTAATTTACACAAAACAAAATAATTAAAAATGTATATCAATCTTTAAACAACTGAAAAAGTGGAGTGAGTCTTAGTTTCTTGAATTATACTGTTATGCTGTTGTATTGATTAACCTCCTTAAGTTTAACTAGTTCCCAGATAGCAACAAAGTCTGGGCCGAGTCTGGCTGACATTAGGCACTTCTGGCTTAATTCTGGCACTGTTTCTTTCACACTCTTGTGTCAAACAGTACTAGGCTAAGCTCTGGCTGAGGTCTGGCTAACCAAAAGAAACAAATCAAATTGTATCTGTTTGGCTGAGCCCTGGCTTGAGTTCGGTCTGCCAGAATAAGAAAATATTTGGCTGAGATCTGGTTGGGTTTTGGTTGGCTGAGCAAATAAAAGATCTCTGGCATGAATGTGCTGTACTGTAAAATCATATGTTAAAATTAAAATACTGTTAAATTGATTCATATTTTATACATCATTATAATGCAACCTAATAAATTAGGTTAATTTTGCCAAAAAGAATAAAATGAAATATGTTTGTTATAGGCCTAGTTAAAAATACCTATAGATATTTATTCAAATAGTACACTTTTACACATAAGTAGGCATGTTTTAAAAGAAAGAAGACTTGTTTATTCTGTTGGCAAGATTATTTTAATTGGCAGTTAAGGAGGTGATAATGTGCGGAATGAAAAAAAAAACAATAAGATGTTTGCAAAATTATTGAAGACAAAGACAAATGGTTAAGTCTGCAGCATCATAAGACAAAAGATTGAATGGGACCGTATGAGTATTTTGTGGTTATCCAAATGGTAATCAATATGCCACAAAAAAATAAAATAATTTTTTTGGCGAATTGATTAGGCTACCGTTTGTATAACAACAGATTTACTACAAAACCCCATGGTTAAAATATGATTTTTTGTAGCAAAAACTTGCGTGTTTTTAGAGCAGTCTTCTTGCTCTGGTAATTCCCCCAAGAGCAAACCACGTGGCAGACGGGTGAATGCGGCGTCTGTGATTGCTGATACGATAACGCAGTTTGCAATGCATCATGGAAATAGTAGTTGATTTACATATACGGTGTTAAATCCGCTTTACAAAAAGGACTACTTTTCCCAGCGTGCACCCTGTGACACCATCCCGCCTACCAGAGGACCCGGAAGTTACGTAGCAGCTATTCAGCAACACAACACAACGCAGTCGCGGTGAAATTCAAATAGTCGTTCTAACTTCGACAATCACGCTATATTGGTTTTATCTTTTGGAGTTTTAATACATGATCAAGGTAAGTTGATATTTTTTTACTATCTCAACACGTAGATATTAATCTATAGCGCAGTGCTAGATATGCTTTTTTGGTGGATTTCTGTGGTTGGATTTTCTTTGTTATGTTAGAGGTGCTAGAATTGATGTTTGAATTCTGTTTTTCATTTAAAATTATACTATAGTGAAGAACGTCGGAAGCTGCCTCTTGTTGAACAACAGACCGATCTCCCTGAGGCCACCAAAACGGAAAATAAAGTAGGATTGATGTCCTTATATCTTTGTGCAGTTTAACAAATTATTATGCACATTTATTTTTGAATTGCAAAAAGGGAATTTGTCACTGAATAGTGTCTTTACATGACCATACCACCCTTTCTTAATCAAATTTAGTAATCATTTAAAACAATGTCACCTTTCCTAAAGACAACATGGATACAGGATGGAACATGGATCCAGGCAACAGGATACAACTTTACAGTCTCCCAAACAGGCAATACAGGTACCATGGCATCATGAAACACCCAGACCACAGAGGAAAAGCCTCTCAAGCGATGACCGATTCATAAGATGTAAGGTTTCTTTTTTTTTTTTTTTTCTATCATATATTCACTGTTAGTGTAAGGCACATGTCATAGCAGTGGTGGTGTGGTAAACCTTTCAATACCTGTGTTTAATGTTTTAGCACTTCTCCATGACATAATATCTAAACAAGAAATTATTATGGAGCAGCAGAGGAACATTATAAGGATGGTGCAAGATCTCAAAGCAAAAAAGGTTCGGGAGATCACGGAGGCACAGAACCAAAGTCTAAAACTGTTTCCAATTGAAGGCTTAAGATCATTAACTTCCCTGTAAAGTGATCTTCGATCCTGTCCCATAACAAGACAAAAAGTGGTAGGTAACACTGTCAGTAATGCAAAGTTGCATACTGTTATCCACTTACTGTACAAGTCTGGTTGTAATTACTGTTATAATTAAATGCTGTGTGTGATCAATCAAAAACATGAAAAATCTAACAACAAAAACTATTTAAATTAGTCTAATTTGGTAAAAAAATATCAATATTAGAAACAAAAGCATGTTTTAGTGTTTTGACTTAATAATTATGGCATGTTTTAAAAATATTTCAGGTACTTGAACTGGGGTTGCTGGGTGGAGTGGACGTAAAGTACACGGTCTGGCGGATTATGAGGCAAGCAATCAAAAATTACTTTGCCAAAGTGGTTAAACTGGAGAGCTATACGTGGGGAAACACCTTTCCAAAGCTTGCAGCTTAAAAACATTGCGATTGGTAAGTGCATTTTTATTGTGTCTTAAGTCTATCTGGAACTTCATGACTATTCCCTCATGTCATGAATGAATGTTGAAAGTTTAAATTCTTTGACTGGTGCTGTCTTGTAATACAAATGCTATATGTCTCTATTGTACATTTTATTTAAAAGTATTTTTAACTCTGTATTTCTGCTCCTCTTCTAGAGGCTGTAAGAAGAAATCCCGTGTGTGCACAGTCAACTGAGCTGGAGGTCGAAAAAGTTCAACTAAAGGGTTAGTTCAACCCAAAAATGTAAATTCTGTCAGTAATAGTTGAATAAAGTTGTTGTTTTTGTGTTTTTTTCGCACAAAAAGTATTCTCGTTGCTTGATCAACTTAAGATTGAGCCACTGTAGTCACTCTGACTATTTTAACGATGTTTTCTTGGCCGGCAAGTTTCAATTAGAAGCCTATGGAGGAGTGATCCAGCTTTCAGATTTAATAAAAAATATCTTAATTAGTGTTCCGAAAGATGAACGAAGGTCTTACGGGGTTGGACAACATGAGGGAGAGAAATTACTGACAGAATTTATTTTTGGGTGAACTAAACCTTTAAAAGTTGGTTTCATCTAACTGGTGACCGCAAGGCTGGCAGAAAAAGGACACCTTTGCAAAATGTTAATGTAAACACAATTTGAGTTATTAGGGAATCTGTTTTACATTGTTGCAACTTATATTTTTACCTTGTTTGTACATCTGTAAATATAATTTGTATTTAATTTGTCTTTTATAACCTGCTTTTTGTTTCTGTATTTTACGATTTATGCATGACACATTTACACATTGGCTTTACTGTTTGTATCAATTTCATTTATTGCTTGGTTTCTGTTGCTTTTTAGTACGGTGGCTGAGAGGGCGCAACACACTGCAACAGAAGAAAACAGCACATTAACAAAACATCTTTATCACATGTGCTACAAATTCGCAAAACACAACCAAATACAGAAACGCACTGCAAATGGCCGATCAACAACGCAAATATCTACTCGACAGTGGTGTTTATCGTTTTATTATTATTATTTATTGTTTGCATGGTATTTGCAGCATGTGTGTTGTGAAAATGATGTTTTCTTAACTTGCTGGTGTTTTTCCTATTTGCATGTTTTCTTCTGTTGCAGGACGTTGAAGTCTCTTGCCGTTTGCAGCGCGCTTTTGTATTTGGTTGCGCTGAGTATTTGCAGCATGTGTGTTGTCAAACTGATAAAGATGTTTTCTTAATTTGCTGGTGTTTTTTTACTGTTTGCATGTTTTCTTCTGTTTCAATGCGTTGAGATCTCTCGGCCAACGTATTTTGGTTCATTTTTGTATCTCATTATTTAAGCATGCCACATACACTTTTTTTTTAAATCGCATAATTACATTCTTTTTTGTATCATTTTAATTTATTGCGCTGTCTTTTTATTATTCTTGTATTGTGACTAGTTGTTGCTTTTGTTTTGCCTTACTCTAGTATTGGTTTATCTTGTCTTTTTCCCATTGTTTTTATTTTTCCTTTTATCTGGCTGAGATTTTCTTCCCCTCTCAATAAAATATTGTACTTTGCATTTCTATAGTGTCATTTTTTTTATTATTCATTGCACAATAATATATAAATATTACACAGGGATAATTTCTGGTTCAGTTTTGGGGATTCTGGTATAATATTGGCCCAGTTATGGCTGTTTTCTGGAGCTTCTGGATAAGTTGTGGCTGAGTTCTGGGCTAAAGGTGGTGGCAGTTTGGCTTTTGTCTGGCTGACATATGGGGATTACGGCATTGTTTTGGGCCAGTTTTGGATAATATCTGGGTACTTTGTAAAGCTCTGGGCGAGTTTTGGTCTGCTTCCGGCATTGATCTGGTTGACTTACGGCAAACAGCACTTGGGCCAACCTTGGACCGTAATTCCATGCGGTATGTGGGCCAAAATCTCAGCCGAAATTTAGCCAGATCCGGCCCAAAGCCAATTTGCTATCTGGGTTTGCTCATTATAAAATAACGATGGAAGCAGCATATGCAGTCACTAAATGATATGGCCAGATATCAGAAGGCAAAACTCGAGAATGATTCAAGCATGAATTTATTTATATATACACATGCATTTATTTCTATTATATGAAAGAACAAAATTATTTGTGCTACAACAAAAGCACCAAAAAGATCCCCTTTTCCACCAGTTGCTGCAAGAATGGCTTCAACTCTGAGAGAGAGAGAGAGAGAGAGAGAGAGAGAGAGAGAGAGAGAGAGAGAGAGAGAGAGAGAAGAGCAGAGGAGAGAGAGAGAGAGAGAGAGAGAGAGAGAGAGAGAGAGGAGAGAGAGAGAGAGAGAGAGAGAAGAGAGAGAGAGAGAGAGAGAGAGATTTGTTTAACATGTTCAACTGAAATATATATTTCTGATTTAACACTTATGAAATGTTGGAGTTGTAGAGAGAGAAAGTCAAATAGAATATTCATGTTACTGACGTCTAATTCCAAACTCCAAATGTGTAAATGTAAGATACAAACCAACATTTTACTTACCGACATGGCAAACAATCACTTGCTTTCACAATTGTAGTACTCCTGAAAAGAAGTATAATATAGTTAGGAAAGACTGCTGATGTGATGGCTGGCTTGCTGTCACTGTATTTACTATGAATTAATAATAAAACTTATTCATATTACAACAGTTTATCATCACATTACATTATATAAACATGTATAACTTCTTTGCATAGCAATGACTGAACAACTTCAAACTTTTTCAATATGCAGTATTACAACTGACAGAGTGACAATCAAATCTCGTATTCTTTACAAGCAGAATAAGATTTACAGGATGTAACGTCACACATAAGCAATGAAATTATATATTTTTCATATTTACCCTTAATCCAAATAACAACATGAAATTGGTGATATAATAATGCAATTAGTAGGTATAGTAGGCTATAATAGTAATAGTATACAATTCTCAGTTGAGAATCTAACGTTTACTGATACGAAATTCACTCAGCCAAATATAACACACAACTCAGTTAAGAGACATCACAGGGGACGAGTTAAATGACCAAATATGTAAGTTGAAGATAATTCATAGCTCTATTTCAACAGGTAACATCGCATTCTCATACAACTCATTCATATAGGCTAATGTTGAACAGCTGTTTATACTAAAACCGCAAGTGTGTTTTGTGCATTTTGTTTCGCAGTTACCTTCGTCTTCTCTTCTCGATGCTTCTTCCTGTTTTTAAATGTTAACGTTAACGAGAATGTGTCCAATTTGGGCATGGGCGTGGTGGGTTCTGACGTCACACTTGGATGTTGCCGGGTTGGATGTCCACCGCAGGCTGCAGCGAGAGGCTACTCAAGGGCGCCGTAAAGGGGTGGAAGGTTAGGACGATTCTAAGGGCCCAGGCTGATTTAGGGCCCAGAAGAGCAGACCCCCTTTTCTTTTCTTATTTCTTTTCTCTTTTGTATACATACATTAAATGTGCTAGGGCCCATCATGCACTAAATGTGTATTTTGTCCGTTTTGACCATAGATTTAATATTTAAAAAAAAATAATGTATTTACTGTTTTCAGTCACACCCCTCCCCCTCACAATGGTTCATTCCACCTGCGCTGTCCGAGCTACGATCGCTAGTGTAGCGTCTCTGCTTATTGCACTTGCTATGATGCAGTGCAGACAGTGACACACGCAGGCATGTCACATCAAAAGTCAGGGCATCAAAAACGGAAAGAAATGAAGGAAAGAGAAGAAAGAGAAGACAGAGAACGCCGAAGTCGACAGTGGGCCTGTGTCAGTTTTTCAAAATGAAAGCTAGCTTGCCCTATTCCTGTATTCCAAAACTTTCAGAGTTTTAGCCTACTTATTTTTGTTGCTACATGACCCGCTTTTATCTAGCTATCTTAGTAAAATAATTACTGAATTATGAAACACAGATTCAGCGGCTGCTGCACACGTCCTCCTCCCCCCCCCCCCCCCCCTCTGTCCCCCGTCCCCGTCTCAGACGAACAAGGTGAGCCTGAGCGCGAAACTTCACGAAGATTGAAGCCTCTAAACACGACTTATCTACTGTGTTCGCCACATGATGATAACTTTACAAAACAAAAAGTTATCTACACGCTTCAAAAATTACAAAATCAGTTTGCCGTGTATGTGTCGTGTGTTCCAACGCAGTCTCATGAAAGTGCGTATCAACACCACGAATGTTATTTCTCGTGCCATTTATACGCCAAAAATGGTTTTTGCGTGCATGCTACTGTATTACACGCCATAAAGTGCGTATCATATGCACGCGAATATACACGCAAAAACTATTTTTGGCGTATAAATGGCGCGAGAAATAACATTCGTGGTATTGATATGCACTTTCATGAGATCGGGCTCTGTGTTCTATGAAGTCACAGTGCTGCTGCTACGATCGATGCTGTCAAACTTGACGTTCTTAATGTGAATAAAATGCCCCAGAAAAAAATAATATAAAATTGAATAAAACATGTGTCTGTAGTAACCATTGGCTATAAGTTTACAAAATAGATATTTTAATATTTTATATTAAGAAAACTAAATAGGGCAATAAAAATAATATGGTTATTATTACGTGTGTGTGTGTGTTTGACTTATACAGATGCAGAGTCAGCAATTGAGATGATAAATGTTCTCCGTTTTATGTAAACAAGTACATATTTCAAAAAAAAAATTCTTGTTTTTTTGTACTCATCTTTAGACATTTTAACTATGCAATGTGCTAAGTATCCTTTTTAAAGTATACTGGGCATGTTTATTGGGTTAAATTTTATCTGTATAAAATGTAGGGGGCCCAGAAATTTTGGTTTCCATAGGGCCCAGAATTTCTGGCGGCACCCCTGCCTGGCACTCTTAATTAATTCACAGTTTTCAGTCACGAGACTGATGCCAAGACCTGGAGGGCAAAATATGCATAGAACTGCTGCATAGTCCTCTATATTGTACATCTGCTTCAAGCCACAAATATTTAGATCACCTCTCTCTCTCAAAAAAAAGAAAAAACACGTATAAATGGATAGTTCCGGTCCTTGATTCTGATTGGTTGAGCCGCGTTCGAAGCCGTTGTAAATTACTCAACAAACACACACCTGTTAGGGATGTAACGATTCACTCAACTCACGATGCGATACGATTCACGATACTGGTTTCACGATACGATTTTCTCACGATTTTTTTTAACAAGTGATTAATTTAAGAAATTATAAATGAAAAAGTGTCCCTTTTATTATTTCTCAGACAAAATGCTGCACATTTCTTTTTAATTTTGAAATATATTTGTCAAATAAAAAAACTACACTGAAATTAAAAAAAATCCCTTCAAGGTTGTTTCAACTCAGTCTTTGTGTCTGTCTGGTCAAGAGGGTGGACACTGGTACCTTCACACACTCAGTAAAAGACTATGTAAAATTAGTACCACATTTAGAGGGGTTTTAATTTTGTTATAATTTGTATCATTACACTAGCAAGAGTAAAAAAAAAAACCACACATTTAGAAAAATATGCCATAACCATCAACAAATTATAAAAAATATATATCCATGTACACATTTAGAGAAAGAGATAGTAAAATAAATACAACACCTGGTTGCCACGGAAACACTGATGCACCTTGTGATCTCCGTGGCTCTCGCACTTGTCGTATTAATGCCTTTTACATGAAAACGGAGGTGACTTGTGCTTCTCACGGTGGTGATTATTATTAGTCTACGGAAAGTCAAAATGCCGCCACACCTCCGATTTGAATGAGTCAACGTCAACATCTACGCTTGCCGTCGCCGTGTGTTTGACGGCGCGTGCACAACAGTCTATTATGGCGCACACTGGCGCGGCGCGAGCGGAGCAAACCGAGCGTTTTCAGTTCATTCCTATGGAGGTTGAGCTTGGCTCAAACAAGCTCAAGTTCCATGAATGAAGTGAAAACACTCGCTAGTTTCGCGCAAGCGAGGTTCACAACTTCACAATAGGCTACAGTAAACGCCCCTGTTGTTTAAAATGTGTATCGCGATTCGTTTAACATTGCAACCGATTTGAATCGTCACACATTTGTATCGATTTTCAACCGGTTGCGAGTGAATCGTTACATACCTACCTGTGTATGGCAAGCCGTTTTAACTTTTATTCATTTTCAGGATATGAATCCTTGATATCAACAATTCAATTTTCACTAGTTAAAATTATAATTCTTGATATCAACAATTACATTCTTGATATCAACAATTGCATTCTTGATATCAACAATTGCATTCTTGATATCAACAATTGCATTCTTGATATCAACAATTGAATTCTTGATATCAACAATTGAATTCTTGATATCAACAATTGCATTCTTGATATCAACAATTGAATTCTTGATATCAAAAATGTAATCGTTGATATCAACAATTGAATTCTTGATATCTGTAATTGTATTTTCACTAGTGAAATGTCACCATAGGCTGCCATTCAAAATCAATTGTTGATATCAAGAATTCCATTTTTGATATCAACAATTAAATTTTTGATATCAAGAATTACATTTTTGATATCAAGAATTACATTTTTGATATCAACAATAAAATTTTTGATATCAAGAATTACATTGTTGATATCAAGAATTCAATTGTTGATATCAAGAATTATATTCCTGATATCAAGAATTAGATTGTTACTAGTAAAAATGCGAATTCCTGATATCAACAATTGAATTGCTACTAGTAAAAATGTTTATTCTTGATATCTGAAAATGTATTATTGATATCAATATTATTTCAGATATCTAAAATGGCTTTCTTACTAGTAACAATCACATTCATGATATCAGAAATGAACATTGTCACTAGTGAAAATGTAATTATTGATATCAAAAATGAACATTGTTACTAGTAGCAATTCAATTGTTGATATCAAGAATAGACATTTCAACTAGTAACAATTGAATTATTGATATCAGGAATTCGCATTTTTACTAGTAACAATTGCATTCTTGATATCAACAATTGAATTCTTGATATCAAAAATGTAATTCTTGATATCAACAATTGATTTTGAATGGCAGCCTATGGTGACATTTCACTAGTGAAAATACAATTACAGATATCAAGAATTCAATTGTTGATATCAACAATTACATTTTTGATATCAAGAATGCAATTGTTGATATCAAGAATGCAATTGTTGATATCAAGAATGCAATTGTTGATATCAAGAATGCAATTGTTGATATCAAGAATTCAATTGTTGATATCAAAAAATGAAATTGTTGATATCAACAATTGCATTCTTGATATCAACAATACATATCCTGGAAATGAATAAAAGTTAAAACGGCTTGCCATAACCTGTGACCGCATTACATTAGTATTACTGCGCAACTGCCGTTTGTGATTCTTTGTTGCTGCATGTGTTGCTTGGCAACCTCTTTGGAACTACATTGCTTGGTGGAGGAATACATGTGTTATGGGATAATGTATAGCGTGGCCAAAGAGTATAGAAGCACAAGAGGCGAAACTCTGATGCTTTTCTGGTAACAGCCACTAGGTGGCGCTTCGGTAGCGCGGCCGCCATTTTGGGATGAAGATTCCAACGGGAGTTACTGGACAACAGCACAGATAACAGTTTTTTTAGGTAGTTTTTTCATGCATTATTGAATATTTCCATTTTATGCAACTTTACACATTTACTACTATTATTAGTTACCAACTCCACTTGGCCTGAAATAATTTTTGTAAGTATTAATCCCCTGGATCATGCTACAAACATGATGATCTTATGCATTGCTGTGTCCGTTATCCTATAATTGCCACAATTTTGTACAGTGGCTGTGTTTTTGTTTACATACTCTTGCTTTAACGGTCATTAATATACGATATAAGAAGTTTACTGTAAAGCTATTTCTATTGCTGTTGTTGTATAGGCCTAATAGTTGTACAAATAGAGAATCTGTAGGCCTACTGTTGTTGTAGCCATTAAATAAGCGCATTTAGTTTCATATTTGTTCAAATATTATAATGTTTTTTCCCCATGTTGATTATGAAAAGTGAACAGCATGAATATGATATCGGGAGACATGAAGTGGGTCATAGGCTACGTGATTTTGACTCATTAACCTACGTTGTGTTTTGTAGAAAGCCTTTCTTTAAAAAATAATTTGGTTTAGTTGTAAATTGTATCATAATTAAAAAAAATGTAATCAACCAATTGCCTGGATTTAATAAATAAGCAAATATAGCAGACAATATAATCATGACATACGGCTCGGTCACTTGCATTGCTCGTGAACTTGAGCGAATCTCATCATAAATTATCCGAAATATGCCTCAGACATAAGAAATATAGAAAGCTTGCAACTAAATCTTTAAACGAAACTATTCCAAACGAAAAGAAATAGGCTACTTTCTGATTATGTTGCACACTCGCATATTATGTATGTCGAAATAACGAGATATTATGTCGAAATAACATTATAAATAATAATTTGTAGATTGAATGCTGAATGTTGTGCTTATTCGATTTAGTAAAATTAAAACTTTAGTTGTGATAATTAAAATTATTGAATATTAAATATTGAAGTTTTGCTCATTTAGTAATAGTTATACAATAGGCTATAAGTGCGCAGCTCCCCTGTCAATGATCTAGCACCCCCTCGGCACCTGCGTTAAAAATTATTTGGCGCTGCCCCCTCTTTTTACATAATTATTTCAACCTAAAAATGACATCTGCACTGGACTAATGATATGTATAATATATGACTGCCGAGTGGCTTTCACCCCAAAATGGCGGAAGCGTAGCGCTGCTGCTGGGCGCTGGTGTTGCAATGGAACGTTCTATTGGCTTTCACTTCTTGTAAATATACGTTCTTTGGCGAGGCGGTCGTTATAGCGAATACCCCCCGAAGGCTGATTATGAGCCCGACACGAAGCAGAGCCTGAAGGGTTTGTATTCGCTATAACAACCGCCTCGCTATACATTATCCCGCTTATTACATGGCTACCTACCAAATAAATCAATAATTTGACTCAAAATATTGATTTAAAAAGAAGTTTATTGATTTAAAAATGATTGTATTGCTTCCGCTAAAGAAAATAGTCCGTTCGTCTCTATGGTTAGAATCCATGGCAAAGCTCGCGTTTTTCATGGCAACGGTGTGTTATACTAAGAAGCGTCTGTTATCAAGAAATACACATTCTACATTAGAATTCAACCAAGCCATGTTATAAAATTTTATATTTTTTTGTTGCTGGTGTTTATTTTATGAATAAAATAAATATCAAAAATAATATTTTTATGGAGTAAACCGTAAGTTTAGTAACCGTTTTATAAAAGCACTAAGCCCTGCAAAGCCGTGTTTTACAGTGGATTTAGAACAGCTAGGGATCGTCGTTAGGCATGCACACTGGTGGTTGAGCAGTGAGCTGCATTGTTGTTCAGGAAACACTCCCGATAACTCTAGAAACCACATAGCAAGGTGTTAAAACCACTTAAAACACCATAGCAACAGCCATGTCTGCTTTTTAATTGCGTAAAATGGGTTACAGGCAGAGTTATTCCAAAATGTCTTGTATCCGGATCCCAAGATGCTTAAAGAAGGGGATATTTTAGGGCTGAACATTTGGGTTTCAAGAGACTTGTACTGAATTTCGAGTACTTAAGATGCATCCAAAATGTGAGAAAATCTTGATTAATTCAACCCTACATGTGTTTATTTGAACTTGCTGCATCTCTCTCTCTCTCTCCTCTCTCTCTCTCTCTCTCTCTCTCTCTCTCTCTCTCTCTCTCTCTCTCTCTCTCTCTCCTCTCTCTCTCTCTCTCTCTCTCTCTCTCTCTCTCTCTCTCTCTCCTCTCCTCTCCTCTCTCCCTCTCCCCTCTCCCTCTCTCTGTGCTTTGGGTTTTACACTCAAAATCAGTACATGTTGTTGTTTAACGTTAGCTCTATTTAGTATTAAAAGGTTAGCCTTGGGTTAAGAATGGGTTAGATTGATGCATCCGTCATGGGCAAGGTCACCACATCAGCTCTTTCTGTTATGTGCAGTCATGTGGGGAAGACCAGGCATCCCAGCTGGTGATCTCTCTTGCAAATGAGCTTTCCACTGGATGTGTGCTAGTGTCACCTTGAATGAGACGGTCATACTGACTGAAATGTTTTTTTTTTTTTTTTTTTATTAATTAATTTATTCATTTATTTGATTAAATGGTTACGGGGAATCATTTATCCAGATGCGATGATGGTTCTGCTGGCATTCTGGTACTTGACATGTTTGTTTTTATGGTTTGTTTTAGCATTGGTATTTCAATTCATTTATCATTTTAAACACACACATTGTGTAAAAGAAAAGGCGCTATATAAATAAAGGTGACTTGTATTAACTTATTAACTTGTATTAATAACATTTACAAACATTACGCATCATATAATTCCTCAGATCATGGTCATTTACACTGCAATGAAACTTTTATGCATTGACCTATATTTGTTAAAGGCTTAAGGAGCATATGGGTCATTCTCTGTGTGTGCTGAGGATAATCATCTCACATTAAATTAAAAACATAAATTGAAATTGCTCCCAGGATTATGTGTCCTGCACAGGATCGCTGTCCACAATGTCAGAATTATTGCAGCTCTAAAACATTAACCTATCCATAAACCTTTGACATCACTTCCTGCATGCAAAAGTTCACTTTAAGGTAAATGTAATATGTTTAAATACAATACCAAATACATTACCATATTCATATTAAAATGAGAGATTTTTAAAATTATATATTTATGTGTTGTTATGCATTTAAAAATGTATTTTGGGGTTTCAAGTTGATTAAAATATATTTTCAATTAAAAAAATGGTTCTATTTGCTAATGTTAATGCATTAAGTATGAATAAACAGTTTGATCTAACAATAAACAAAATATTTACAGCACTGTTAGTGTACATTTGTAAACATACTGTAATATTGATCATTGTTAATTCATATTCATTCATAGATTAATGCTTATTTCTACAAATTGAAAGGTTAGTTAATATTAGTACATGTAGAAATTAACGTTAACCTGCATGGATTATTAAAATGTTGTTCATTGTTACTTAATGATAACTAAATAACTTATGTTAAAAATTAAACCTATTATCAAATGTTCCATATCAAATTCTTTTTATTGCCCATATAATGGAAATTATTATGTGTTACCTAAACAGCATCTTCTGTAACTGTGGCTATTGCAAACCAATAAACCTCATATTGCCCATGTGGAATTGTAATGTAGTTAGTAAATCCTTTATCATTAGATGACCTTGTGAGTCAATAAAGACTGACTCTTCTTCCAGGAGTTATTTCATTACATAAATGTAATACACTGGTTGTCCTGAATGTGATCACTATACCTTTGCGTTTGATAGCGTAAGTGAGTTTTACTGGTGTATTGCATTGCAGGCTCTTAGGATGAGATTCAGATTACACTGATTCTTGAGACATGGGACAAAATAACTAAAAACAATACAAATATTAATAATATTTGTTTGGAGTTTTAGGTTAATATGTGTCCATTGGTATTCATTCACACTTCAGTGCAACCACAAGCTACACAAATTGTGTGTTTTTTATTAATTGCTCAATGTTTCAATGCCGTCAGATTGTTGTGCTTTTATATTTGTAAAAAAATAGATATACATTTTCAAAGTGGAAATGTTTTTTTTTTTTTAAATCCCATGTCACAGTTGTGTATTTTTCTTCTATGTTTCTCTATCAGCAGGAATGCACACCAGCATCAGTGAGATTTTGAAGGAGAAAACGCTAAAGTCGTCCCGCCGCAGTTTGCCATGTCTGGCTCAGAGTCAGACACATCCTGAGAACCTCAATCACTTCCTGTCTGTGCCTCTGAGTCCTGAACCCAAAACATACAGTCACAACGTCAGTGCCTCCTGCACACACATCATACCTCCTCCCACAGGTGAGCACTAGCAGAGCTAGTCTCTTCAGTTAGCTTATGGTTAGCAAGCGAACCAATTAGCATAAGATAGCATGCCCAAACTAATGTAATAAACATAACAAACCCTTCAGTGTTTCAAACTCACAATCACAATCTCAATTCATAACCAGGGCTTGACATTAACTTTTTTGCTAAATAGCCAATGTGGCTAGTGGTTTTTCAAAATTACTAGCCACGCAGCATTTTTAGTAGCCACATTTTTGTTGTTGGAAAATTACGCTTTATATGATTAAAGTTGACAACGGGGCTTAATATGTACTAATATCATTAGCTCTGATAAGTTTGTGTGTACAGTTTTGCATCAGTTTTTTTTATAAGTAAATACTGTAATACAGAGTAGAACAATTATCTGCATTAGAAACAACGAGCAAAGAATAAATTATTTTTTCTAAGAAAAAATCCACTAAGGCAACACGATTAAATCTTTATATAGGCCTATGATCGTTTGGGGACTTTGGGTTGTTTGTTTTGCATCTGCATATCCTCAGAGCTCTGACTGGTTTAATAATTGTCATCATGAAGCTCTGGTAGCTCTGAGTAACTGGAGATATGTCCACCTGAAAGTATAGGCCTACAGGTCTTTATTTTCCAGATTATTACCACAAACGCATCTCCTGCTTTCTTTCATGGCATGATTAATTTATTAAAACTTGTGATACGTGACATAAGGGCAGCCCTGCTAGTAGTTACACCTTGTCCCTTAATCATGAAGATAATTTTTTCTTTATCTCAGCTCTGCCTTTTCTCTTTATCTCCTTCTCCAGCGCATTTTTTCTATGCACTGTTGGCCACGCACACTCACGCACTGACTGAACGCTGTGTTGATGTGTGTGTGCATGCGACCAGTCGCGTGTGATGACAGAGATCGTACGTACCATCAGGTTAAAATCAGGCGGGAGGCTGACGGTATACAGGTCTGAGGGACTGTGGCTGCCCTGTGACAGATTCAACTTTATCGTTTGACAAAAGTCTGGATGTCATATTTGGCGCGCGCACCCTCGCGCACTGCAGGAGAGCGTGTGAGGCGCGCCTGTGGTCTGGATTCTCCTGCTATTAAAAAAGATCGCTGTACCATCGCTGCTGCTGGTTAAGTTGATAATTAAGGGCAGACTAAAACAGCCCTCAGTCCGACGGCCAGTCCGCGCGTTTTGTTATTTCAGATGCCTTTTTGACAAGACTACAATTTTTCAACACGCCAAAGTGGCTAGTGGGAGTGACTGTGTTACCCGCCATGGGTGAAATCCACCTGCATTTGGCGGGTTGGCGGGTGTTAATGTTTAATCATATTCCATTGTAATTGTACAGTACTATGGTAACGTTACCACCTATGTCTGATAAAAACCCGGGACAAATCGATGACCCGCCCAACTTACCCGCTTCTTACAAGTCTTACATGCGCTTGTTGAGGCACACACGCACACTAGCACACACACACATGGTCTCTCGCTCTCTCCCTCTCTGCCGTGCGCGCGCTTCACGGTTTGAACATACATATTCACGTAGCCTTTCGAAAACCGGGACATTCAGTGTCCCGGGAGAGTGCATACATTTCCCGGGACAGGTTATTAAAAAGAAGGACAATCTCGGTAAAACCGGGACAGGTGGCAACCCTACGTACAGTAGGGTATGCAAGTTTTTTATAGTTTTATTGTAAATTAAAAAAATACATCATAATTTCATTAATTTGAACAAACTTGCCATTAATACTGTTGCTCAGAGAACCAGGGTTAAATACGTAACCTAGACGTTCCCTTTTAAATTGTAACTTCAACACTGCGTTTTGGTGTTAATGCTATGGGGAAGCAATACCCACTACGCCATGCTGAAGGGGTGCCTGCCTTACTCAGCTGTGAATATTCACAAAGGACATAGCACTCACTGATTCTACAGAGCTTAGTCAAAAGTGCGTCAATCCCAGGGCGCATCCTATGTGACCTGAAAAAGTTATATTGTAGCACTACTCCTAAGCCTAAATGTTCAGGTGTTAGTGAAAAAAAAAACAAGCTTCCCTTTATCGAAAAAGGGAACTTCGAGATGCGTCATCAACGCTACGGGAACGCCTCCTGCGTGATTGCGTCTGAAGCATCTATGCCAACTAGTCCAATGGAAAACGAGAATGAGCGTCACGGGCGGGTGACGTCATGACCAGGAAATGATAAAAGCACTTCCGCTGCGAAACGCCAGTTAGCTTCTGTTGCCTCAGCAAGCGATCTGTGTCAAACTGTCTTGTCTATTTATTGTTGTCTGTTGCAATATTGTTGGTATCGTTATGGCGAAACAAGTCTACAAGCAGTGTGTTCCTCCCTGCCTGCGTTATTTAACGGGTGGGGACACACACGAGCTTTGTGTGATTTGTTTGGGAGTGGAGCATGCGGTCTCAGCCTTCGAGGGGGCTGAGTGCCAACACTACCGCTTCGCATGCTCCGCTCTCGCCTGGCACTCTTTGACAAACAGAGTGGGCAGGCTCGCGATCCTCAAGGATCAGGACCCGCGTCTGCTGAGGCAGCGCGGAGAATGCATTCTTGGGGATCGCAATTGGATCTTTCGGAGGGGTTGGAGACGGGTCCGAGGGCCTTTTCTCCTTCCTTACCCGAGAGATCTAGCTCTCCTCTCCCGGTGTCGGAAGCACGCTTTGCGGTTACTTCCGCCCGGGAAGAGAGCTCTCCTTTACTGCAATGTTCTTCTTCTGAGGAAGTTGACGTTATGAGTGATGAAAGTGAGAATGCACACATGGGGGAAAGGGATTCACAATATATTTCCCCGGCATATGATGAGCTAGTGGATGTCATGTCACGGGCTGTAGAAAAATTAAATATTGAATGGCCATCTGAAAAAAAGAGCACTCGTTCTAAAAGCAAGCTAGATGAGCGCTTTCTTCCTTCAGCCACATTATATCCACCACGAGGGCTTCCATTCTTTCCAGATTTGCATAGTGAAATTTCTAAATCCTGGAATAAACCATTTTCATCTCGTGTTTTTAGCCCTCAAGCCAGTACATATTCAAAAATCAGAGGGCTAAAAGAGTATGGATATGAGTCGGATATGCCCCAGGCCGAGCAGAATTTAGCCAGTTATCTCGCGCCTGGTCCAGCATCTTCTTTGAAAGCCCCGGTTTTGCCCACTAGACCGTTCAAAACTACATCTGTTTTAGTGGGCAAAGCTTATTCGGCAGCAGGTCAAGCCGGAGCGTGTTTACATACCATGGCACTGCTCCAGGCTTATCAAGCTGACCTGCTGGGGGAACTGGATAATAGCGAGGGAATTAGTCATGACGATGTTCGAGAACTTCGTAGGGCTACTGATCTTTCTCTCAGGGCTACTAAAGAGACCGCCAGAGCAATTGGGCGGTCTATGGCAGCTTTGGTAGCCACTGAGAGGCACTTATGGCTGAATCTTTCTGAAATTAAAGAAAAAGATCGAACTTTTTTATTAGACGCTCCACTTGAACCCTCTGGTCTCTTCGGTGACGCAGTCCACGCAGTAGTGGAAAGGTTCCAGGAGTCTAAAAAGCAGTCTGATGCTTTTAAAAAGTTAATCCCTCGCCGTGTCCAGCCCCCTGGGGCTGCTGGGCATGAGCAGCCCCACCCATCTAGCTCATCATATCGTGTGCAACAAAAAGAGAGTGTTGCACACGATATGATGACCCTCTCAACCGAAGTCGCCTAAGCCTAAGCCGGATCTGAGGACCGTTCTTCAGGCGAAGAAGGCTTCGGTTCAAAAAAAAAAAAAAAAGGTCCTGATGCTTAGGCATCAGGCCTGTGAGGACAGCCCCGACCGAAGTGGAACGGTGTTCACCTCATTACACGGTGCCCGTTCCATTTCGGGGTCCTCACGAGACCCTCCTGCCAACCCTGCCACCTCCGGTGCTTCAGGGCGCAGCGGTCTCCAGCGAGTCGCTGATGCTATGCTGCGGCACAGCATCGGTTTCGCGCCCTCTGAGGGGGGCTTTAGAGCAGTCAGGTCAGGTAGTTCCTGCCATTATGTTTCAGGCTCCAGATTTGGCTCTCTCAGTAACACCAGAGACCAGCCTCGAGAGGCTGGTTCCCTTAGTAAATTTTCTGGCAGCGTGGAAGCTTCTGCCGAATATTTCTCATTGGGTCCTGCAGATTGTAGAGAAAGGATACAGAATACAGTTTGGCTCTCGTCCTCCTCGTTACAGCGGGGTGCTACCCACAGTGGTGCATCCCGAGCAGGCTCTGGTAATGGAGCAAGAAGTAAAGGCCCTGTTAGCGAAACAAGCTATAGAACAGGTGTACTCACCCGACCGAGAGTCGTGTTTTTACAGCCGTTATTTCATTGTTCCAAAAAAGGATGGAGGGTTGCGTCCCATTTTAGATCTTCGCCTGTTCAAGTTCAAGATGCTGACCCTCAAACAGATCGTGACCCAAATCAGATCCGAGGACTGGTTTGTCACGATAGATCTAAAGGATGCATACTTCCATATCTCCATCCTCCCTTAGCACAGGAAGTTCCTAAAGTTTTCTTTCAGGGGCAAAGAATACCAATATCGGGTCCTTCCTTTCGGCCTAGCTTTGTCACCCCGCACGTTCACGAAATGCATGGATGCAGCTTTATCCCCTCTCAGGCTTCAGGGCATACACATTCTGAATTATATCGATGACTGGCTGATTCTAGCGGAATCAGAGCAGTTGGCGGTTCGGCACCGAGGTGTCGTTCTCGCCCATATGCAGATGTTGGGGTTGAGGCTCAATGCCAAGAAGAGTGTACTTTCTCCAGTACAGAGAACCACTTTCCTTGGTGTGGTATGGGATTCAGTGACGATGAGGGCCAACCTATCACCCGTTCGTGTAGCTGCTATCCTGGTAGCCATCAAAGAGCTAAAGCTAGGGCAGTCACGTACTGTAAAACAGTTCGAGAAACTGTTGGGTCTACTGGCAGCAGCGTCCAACGTGATACCTTTTGGCCTGTTGTACATGAGGATTTTACAGTGGTGGCTCAGGACCAGAGGGTTTTCCCCGAGGGGAAACCCATTCCGTATGATTTTTATAACGTGACATACTGTCTTTCCACGCGATTCTAAAGACCTCTAAATTAGTTTGTTTCCATTTACGCTCTAAGTTACGAGTTTCTCTCTTGATAGCATGCGTAGCACTGTTGTACCATGGTGCTTTAGTTTTCTCTCTAACCTTTTTTAATCTAATTGGTGCAACAATATCTATAGTACTAGAGAAAATGGTGCTCAAACTGCTAGTCATTTCCTCTAGTTCATCTGTTTGTTTGGGTTCACTGAGCAGCTGAGATAGATCAGGTAAGCTATTTGAGAATCTATCTATAGTGGTTGGAAGGATTGTTCTGCCTGGTCGATAACGTGGTGCAACATGACAAATTTCAGCAGTACGTATTATGCAAGTTACCATGTAATGATCAGTGAGATCATCACTTTGCGGTATAATATCTATATCGGTTGGATCGGTTCCATATGATATAATTAAATCTAGTGTATGATTTAGACGATGAGTGGGACCACTGACGTTTTGCTTCACCCCAAAAGAGTTTAATAAATCTGTAAACGCAGCCCCTAACGTATCATTTGTATTATCTACGTGTATGTTAATGTCGCCAACAATTATTGCTTTATCGACATTGACCAATAGGTCTGAGAGAAAGTCTGCAAACTCTTTTAGGAAATCAGCATATGGCCCTGGAGGTCTATATACGGTAGCCAAGGCTAGAGATAATAAGGATTTCTTTCTTACATCTAAGAGCGTAACATTTAGCACAAGTACTTCAAACGAATTAAACCTATGACAAGTTTTCTGAGTAACATTAAGAATATCTCTATAGATTGTTGCAACACCGCCGCCACGACCAATCAGACGGGGCTCATGCTTATAACAGTATCCTGGTGGAGTAGACTCATTTAGACCGAAATAATCATTTGGTTTAAGCCAGGTTTCAGTAAGGCACAGAACATCGAAATTATTATCTGTGACCATTTCATTTACAATAACCGCCTTAGGTGTGAACGATCTGATGTTTAGAAGACCTAGCTTTAGAAATTGTTTTTGTTCACTGATATTTAGATTTTCTGGTTTAATTACAATAATATTCTTGCTAGATCCTACAGTAGGTTTATTGTTTGGCCTCACTAAGCGAGGAATAGACACAGTTTCTATATAATGTTCTACATTGGTACTTATATCAATTAAGTTGGGACAGCAAAGACTGTGATTTGGACTTTGACTTACTAGTCAGATGGTGTGTAGCGTCTTGGAGATGTTGTCCGACAGAACAGCCGCTCCGACTCTGCTGGGGTGCAGGCCATCAGGACGGTACAGCCTAGGTCGCTCCCAAAACAGATTCCAATTATTTACAAAGAGCAGTTTCTGTTCATTACACCATGACATTAACCATTCATTTAAAGCAAATAATCTACTGAACCTTTCTTGTCCAAGTCGGTACGTGGGAAGCGGTCCAGACACGACGATCGTTGCTATAGGCGATGTGCTGCGTACCGTCTCGATCAGGCTCCTGTAGTCCTTCTTCAGAACCTCCGTCTGCCGCAGCCTGACGTCGTTCGTTCCCGCGTGCAGCACGACAGCTCCGACGCGCTCGTCACCGTTCAGGATCTCGGGAACCTGCACAGCGACATCAAGAACACGAGCACCAGGAAAGCAGTGAGTGCGCACCTTACCTTTACCCGAGGTAGCACGGACATGGCGGACCATGGAAGTGCCGATGATCACGGCGTCATCACGTTCCGACTCGCGAAGAGGGGAGAAGCGGTTCCGTGTGGAGATCTCGAAGACCGGGAGGGGCGGAGAGGTTCTTGCTCTGGTCCTGGCTCGTGTCGTGACCCAGGGTGCAGGAGTGATTGAAGGCAGAGATGATCGCGTCCTCCTGGGCAGAGAAACACACGGAGTAGACGAAGTCGGAGTCAAAGTCAAAAAGTTACTAACCACTGACTTGTGAGCATCGGCGCGTGATGTTTCAAGCGCTGATCGCCGATCTCGCAGCTCGGCTTGCTTCTCCAGCAGAACACGGATCTGCTTCTCCACCGACTCCAGCTCCAGCCGTACCGAAATCAGCTCGAATGTGTCCTCACCTGCACTCAGAGGTAAGGTTAGACACACATCCGATATGTTCGCCATTATAACAGATGAACAGTAAATTAGTAGTGATACTACCAATATCACTAATAATTTAGGATTGAAATGATGGATATAACCCGTATCCTTTCAGAGAAACGGGTGTAAAATGAGACGCTCGATAGGCGCGAGGCCACGCGTGAAATTGTAGCGGGCTAAAGGGTAGTAGCCGAGATTCGGAAAGTTGGATCTAAGTAGCGATATCAAAGCAATCCGATTGTTTTTTATAAGGAATATTATCGAGGATAAGTTCACATGATATAAAAATAGAAAGTGCCTGTTTATAATTGAGTGGTAAAGAAGAAAATCAAGGATTAATGAATCAATTCGACGGAGCTCCAAACACAAACACAGTGTGTGTTTGTGCCTCCCTCCCTTGCGGGACAGGCCTCAGCCAAAAGCCCAAGAGGAGGGCTATAATGGGGGGATACGCTACATAGACTCAGCATGCCTCACCAGCATCTCAGGAGAAGGTTCCTAGGGAGCAGCTCACCAAAGGCACCATGCAAGTTTCTAAAAACCTCAGTAAAACAGACCTAGTATAGGAGTGAACGACTACTTAAAGGGTTAGTTCACCCAAAAATGAAAATTCTGTCAGTAATTACTCACCCTCATGTTGTTCCAACCCCGTAAGACTTTCGTTCATCTTCAGAACACAAATCAAGATATTTGTGATTAAATCTGAGAGCTGGGTCACTCCTCCATAGGCTTCTATGGGATTGAAACCTGACAGCCCCGAAAAGTCATTAAAGACATCGTTAAAATAGTCCAAATGGCTACAGTGGCTCAATCTTAAGTTTATCAAGCGACGAGAATGTTTTTTGCGCGCAAAAAACTAAAATAACAACTTTATTCAACCATCTCTTCTCTTCTGTGTCATTCTCCTAAGCTGTTGACGTAGTGTAACAGCGCAGTGCTTCTGTGTTATACGTCACACGTAGGCTCACTATTGGCTGATGCTGGTCATGTGTGTGATGCGTGTGACGTTCAACTAGAAGCGTTGTGCAATAACACTACGTGAAATCTCCAGGCCCAAAGAGAATAAAGTATCCCTTTAATGAACTATCCCTTTAATGGACATAAACGTCTCAATGGACATATAAGATATAATGCGGTTTGTCCAATGATTCTTATCTATTAGGCTCTAGACCCCAATGAATCCAATAGGGAGCTGAGGCCCTACTTAACCACCACATTCAACTGAGACTTTCAATTAGTATTACAAACTAATTAATTAATCAGTTTCTTGTTAGTTAATTGTAGTTATTATAATGTTAATATTGTGTTACTCATTTATTCCTTTGTTGTTATGAATAAGAAGTTACAGTTTTCTAAAGTGTTACCCATATTTCTCTTAAAAGGGTGATAGTTGCATACATTTTCCTCACAGCTAAGGCAAGTCACTGGTGAAAGGCCACATGGTGCCATCAGAACTTGGATGCAAAGAGGGCATTATGCAGGTCATGTACCTCTAGAGGTGTACTACGCTTATTAAACAGTTGTCAGGGAGATTGGAAATGGTTTTCTTTAGGTGTTATAGACCTAACTCAATTTGAAAGGTTGGTTTTTGTTTGACAAAGAACTTTTAATTTAAGCAACGAGCATTTAAAAAAAAACTGCCAATACAAAGTTATTGATTTCATCACTAGAGATTGCTGCTGCAGTCATTAACCCTTATTAGCTCTACAGGTGCAAGATAGCTGGTTCCAAGTGCTGCTCAACAGTTCTAAGTGAAGGTGCTGGAATCATTTCCATGTGCTGACACTGCCGGAATCCTCTAAAGAACCGCATTACAGTATCCCTTGAGTTTACTACCACCCGCTAATGGCCATCATTTTGGATACAACGCTGCTGCCAGAAGATCTTTTAGCAGAAGCACATGACTTGATGAGCTCAACACAACAGAATGAATAATGGATAATGTGATGGTTGTTCTAAGCCAGCTGATTTTAGTTATTCTGTGGCTTTAGTCCACATGCTCATACAGAGAATCTTCAGGTCTGTCTTTTGTAATGACAGTACTAAGGACGGTAGAACATTACCTGAATGACTACAGACAATGATGTCTTATGCTCACTAAGGCTGCATTTATTTGATCAAAAATACATTAAAACAGTTATATTTTGAAAAATTATAACAATAAACAGGAAAATAATGTTGTAATAATATTGTTAAATATTAAATTAAATGTCCCCAACTAAGGGAGTCAAAGTGAAAAAGGCAAAGAAGGCGAAGAAGGCGACAGTGGCAAGGAACCAAAACTCCATCAGTGACAGAATGGAGAAAAAACCTTGGGAGAACCCAGGCTCAGTCAGGGGGCCAGTTCTCCTCTGGCCACCGAATGAACAGTGTATGATTATACATTATATTATGCAGTTCATCCGGTTGAAGATCGGAGTCATCACGCACGCGCGAAGTTTGTTGAGGATCAGTGCCGATAGCTGTCGTGTCGATGAGGCCTTCAGAGGGGAGAGACTAGTTGACACAATCTCTGCTGACACTTCAAGGATGCGTTGTGGTCGTGTCCAGGCGCAGGTCCACCATCTGATCTGGATCCAGCTGTATTAACACAATAATGTGTTAAGAGCTCGCTCAAGTACTGGGGAGCTAAAAAATTTAGTGCTTTGTAAGTAATCAGCATTTTTTTATTTTATTTATATGATGTTTAATAGGGAGCCAATGCAGAGTTAATAGAACCGGGCAAATATGGTCATACTTCCTGGTTCTGGTAGAAAATTTGCGAAGACTTGACAGAGTAGCCATCAAGTGTTAGACAGTATTCTAGGTTATTACGTGAGGATGTTTTTTGTCCAATAATTAGAATCTCTGTTTTTTCAGAATTAAGTAGGAAATTTCTAGTCATCCAATTTTATATATCAGCTATGCATTCCCTTAATTTTTGAATTGGTAAGTTTCGTCAGGGCGTGAAGAAATATAGAGCTGAGTATCATCAGCATAACAGTGAAAACTAATGCCATGCTTCCTAATGATATCTCCTAAGGGTAGCATGTACAAAGTGAACAGCAACGGTCCTAGTACTGAGCCTTGTGGTACTCCATACTGAACTTTTGATCGATAAGACATCTCTTCCTTTACTGCTACAAACTGATAACGGTCAGATAAGTATGATTTAAACCATGCTAGTGCAATTCCACTAATGCCAACATAGTTTTCAAGTCTATTTAAAAGAATGTTTTGGTCAATGGTGTCAAATGCAGCACTAAGATCAAGTAACACTAATAGAGAGATACAACCACGATGATAAGAGCAAATCATTTGTGACTCTAATGAGAGCAGTCTCAGTACTATGGTACGGTCAAAATCCTGACTGAAAATCCTTGCAGATACCATTTCTTTCTAAAAAGGAACATACTGCTTTTTCTAATATCTTTGACAGAAAAGGTAGATTTTGAGATTGGCCTGTATTTGACTAATTCTGTAGAATTAAGTTGCGTTTTTTTAACAGGTGGTTTAATCATAGCCAGCTTAAATGTTTTTGGTACGTATACTAATGCCAAAGATGAATTAATTATATTAAGAAGAGGATCTATGACCTCTGGAAGCATCTCTTTCAATAGCTTAGTCTGTATAGGGTCTAACATACATGTTGTTTATTTAGATGATTTAACGAGTTTAGAAAATTCTTCCTTTCCTATAGCAACGAATTAATTTTTCCTCAGGGACACTACAACGCACTGCCTGATGCGATACTGTACTAAACGGTTGCAACGGTTATAATGTTCTCCCTGATATTATCACTCTTATAAGTAAAGAAGTTCATAAAGTCATTACTGTTGTGCTGCTTGGAAACGTCTAGGGTTGAAGTTTTCTTTTTCGTTAATTTAGCCACTGTTTCAAATGAATACCTAGGGTTTTGTTTATTTTCTTCTAATACGGTTGAAAAATAATCAGATCTAGCAGAGAAGAGAGAGAGAGAGAGAAAAGAGAGAGAGAGAGAGAGAGAGAGAGAGAGAGAGAGAGAGAGAGAGAGAGGAGAGAGAGAGAGAGAGAGAGAGAGAGATAATAAACATATAATAATAACTTATTAATAATTGAGAATCAATACTAATTTATATGATTTGAGCTACAATAATTGAGCAAAGAAGAGAAGCAGATAATCTAAATGCAGTTTTCAAGGTAATCCAACATGTAACAAGTCCACAGGAGAACAGATTAACATAAAGCAAAGGCAACAACAGACAAAGAACGCAATCAAACTGAGGGTATATGAGCACAGCATAATGAAGAACTCAACTAGAAATTTGTGTTGAACATATTCTGTAACTATGGAAACTAACTAGTAACTAGACCAAAGGAAAGTCAAGTCAGCTTTATTTCTATTGTGCTTTATACAATACAAATTGTTTCAAAGCAGCGTTACAGTGATAACAGGAAATAATTATGCATTTTGGCTGCTGTTCAGCAGAAGTCAGTTCAGTTAATTTAATCTATAAAGCAGGAGTTCTGGAAAAACGGAAAACTTTCGATGCGTTCTGTCCGTCCATTTCATTTCCATTTTTGGTGGCCTGAGAACACAAATTTTGAAATAGGTTTTAAAAGTGCAAGTTTTTGAAAACGAGTTTTGAAAACGATATCGTTATCATCTCCGTGTAAACTTCAAAAACATGTTTCTGTGAAAACAGTGATGGCATGCACTATGTGCATCATGTGCATTATGCATTATGTGTTTAGTCTATAGGCATTCACATTTGAATTCATATGTGCTCAGGCGTGTAGTTTTTCTTTACAAAGTGACATTGCCTATTACTTGCTTTTTAGTGGTTTCCATGGATCGGTGTGAACGGGAATCATTTTGATAAATATATCATATGATTCAGGCTGCATCACAAGTCAGTGATCAGATCGGGATCGGGAGCATTCAGGAATATACAAAATATAACAAGACCGTGACACATATAAGCATATTAAAAGTATTTATATGGATCATGTGACGATAAAAGCATGGTGTTTTTATTTTAATAAATGGAGCACTAAAGAAGTTTTGCTGTGGGTGAAAATGACAATTATGAAAATGCTAAAACAAAAAAAGTGTCAAACTTCTTGCCTTACTTTAATTCATTTATTTGCCTTTACTATGAGAAGCCTACAAAGAGTATTTATATTTAGTATGTTCTGTATATTTTGAGAAGTCTGTAGATTTGGAGTGAAAATTCAGGTTTACGTCATTCTTCAGGTCTGGCACCAGATAGTATGCTACTTGCTTCGAGGCAACGCTTTTTTAACTAAATGCTTTGTAGAACAGTCTTTCTCAACCAGGATACTCCAAGGAGGCGCTAATAAGTCTTAGAATTATTTACATTAAGTTCTACTAAAGCTGCAGTCCGTAACTTTTTTGGGTTAAAAATTATCCAAAATACAATTTTGAGCAAGTACATAACCCACCAGTGTTCAAAACTATTCTGCTTGCCTTAGCTCGATTCAAAATTGTAAGCTTGTAATAATGTTTTTAATTCCAGTGGTACTGGTGGATTTCCGCGGGAAATTCGAGCATGTCTTTGCGTCATTAAGTCACATCTGTACACATAAAGAATGTTTCCCGGCAAGTAGGCTATATCGCGTGTGAAGATGTTGGAGGTGGAGATTTATAGCCTTTTCTCACAGCACTTGATATAAACTTATCAATTTTATGGCGGATCCAGAAAGGTTCAAACGACAATCACCAGTGACAACTGGAGATTCACCCATTGTAAAATGCAAAAGACTTCGGACTTCAGAGTGGCTACTGAAAAAAAAAGAGACTGCAACCGGGCCATGCGAAAACAATGATAATATCGGAAGGCCATTAAATGTAGTCACGTAATGCTGATGTTGTTAACAATTTGCAGAAAAATATATAATTTGCTCGAACAGCCGCATATTCTCCTCAAAACATTGGATTCATCCGTGCCGTGTCGAGGCACAACCCACGTAAAGTTGATAATTCCGCGAATAACTGCAATTGCAGATTTCAAACAGAGATGGCGACAAAGAGGAAAAACTACAAACTGCAGCTTTAACATAATATTAATTAAATTGCTAAAAATCACTAAAAATATTTAATAAACAAGCACCAAATGAAATATAAAACATTTCTAAATGTTGTTTTTTTTATGCACCAGATGCACATCTGTATTCATCCCCTTTTCATTTAATAAGTAATTCTCATAGAACCCAGTGTTTTACTCTTGAACAGACACAGGTCAGGATGGCTATATGGAAGAGAGGGAGACAGGGGATTTTGCACCTAAAACAGATGAAACGCACCACGTCCAGCAGAAGCCGGTGTCCAGAGGAAAGCTAGAAGCCCGCACAGAATCCATACAGGTACAACATCTCCCTTCTTGGTAGCAACTGCTAAGATGCTACTGTACCAACATATTCCTCCAAAGCCATGCTTGATAATTAATTAAATCTTGAGTGTAACATTTTCTGAAAATGTAAAAGCTTGTCATCATAGTCATCAGTTAAATGATGAAAATAGACATCAATTTGTAGGGCAACTGCTAAAAATCTAAATTCCTCTGGAAATTCGAGTGGGGTTAAAAAAAATGGTGTTTTTTGATCTATGAGTACAAACATGTGTGTGGTAACAAGTAGGGCTGGTCCGAATACCATTTTTTGAGCTTCGAAGCTTCGGTAGGAATGAACATCGAATATTCGAAGCTTCGGAATCTCTATTATGTCTCAGACATCCCAAGTCTCCCGCATATTGATAGCGGCTCCCTGATGCCCGCAAATGTGTTAAAATCTCCTGGAATCTAGCTGCTCGCGAGCTCCAAACCGTGTAGCGCACGCACGACAAAGAGAGGGAGAGACCTTGCGTGTGTCGTGTGTGCAAATGTGCGTGTGCCTCTTGAAGCGCTTGTAAAATGCGCTTCAAATTCTCGAAATAATAATCATGCGCTGATGATGATCATGCGATCATCTTAAGCAATATTTCTAATAAGGTAGGCTAGTCTAATAGTCTCACTAACAAATTACTGACAAAGTAGATTTAAATAAAGAAGCGGAGCGCCTCGCGCGAGCGCACGCGAGCAGAGAATGGACTCCGATCTTATATGCTCCGAGAATGGACACTGCGCTAGTGATATAAAACACACTAATACATACATTTATACATTTTAAAACTACATACATTTTAATATATTTTGTTTCTATTATTCTATTTTCCACAATGTCCAAGCAATGCAGCTTAACCCAAAATACAAGCTCAGGCATTCACATATGTCCATACAAACTCTGGTGTTCTGCGCTCTAGCCAGAGAATACTCCCGTTGCAGAACACTTTAGTAGTCCAAGAAGAAGCAAATATCTATTTATTAAGTAGCTATAATGAATTTATATGTAAAGTATTGTATTTCACCAGATTTTATAGTGTAAAACATATACAAGCGCGAATGAGAACCGTTTCGAGGGGGATGCCAGATTTGCAAAAAAAAAAAAAAAAAAAAAAACGAATATTCGAATGTCACATTTTCAAACCGAATACCAACCCACCGAACGAATATTCGAATATTCTAGTCCAGCCCTAGTAACAAGCCTTTCCCGTTTTTTTTTCTTCTGCAACATAAATTACAGTTCTACCTCAAAAGTGATTTTTGACATTTCTGAGGGTTTAAGGATTAAATCTGAACACTTCTATTGCTTAATTTTTTCTAATAAAATCTAATGAAATAAAGGCATGTTCTGATTGTTTTCAGGGGAACAACTTAGAAAACCCCTCTGGATTGATGTTTAGAGATGGGAAGAAGCGTATCGACTACATCTTGGTGTATAAGAAATCCAGCCTTCAGGTGGAGAAGAGGTGTACGTTTGAGAGGAACCTTCGGGCGGAAGGTCTAATGCTGGAGAAGGAGGTATAGAACAATATTTTTAACTAGATGACTGTTCATTTGTTTGGATTGACTCTTGTCATCCTTAAAGGATTAGTTCACTTTTAAAAAAACTTTTGCTGATAATTTACTCACCCCCATGTCATCCAAGATGTCCAGCTTCAAATGGCTTTTAACGACAACAGACGAGGCATAAGGGTCTTATCTTGCAAAACGATTGGTCATTTCTAAAATAAATAAATAAAAAAGTAAGTTTTATGCCTTGCTCTGTTCTGTGATGCGCGGTCGTGACTCTCCTGTTCGAACTCGTTCATCAAAATGAACGAGTCTTTTTTCGAGTCATTTCGTTCATTTTGTTTGTTGAATGAACGAAATGACTCAAAAAAAGATTCGTTCATTTTGATGAACGAGTTCGAACAGGAGAGTCACGACCGCGCATCACAGAACAGAGCAAGGCTTTTAAAAGTGATCTAATCCTTTAAGGAAAGAACACAGAACTACTAGTTCTATCAGAAACACTCGGGGGGCAAGAGAACGTATGAACACAATTTATTTAACAGTTTGTATGCAAAATGAAATGTTAAAGTTCATCAATTGCAGTTCCTTCCTGAAGATGAAAGCAGGGGTGGAGCTTACCCCCGATGGATGGACAGAGACCAAACTGGTGGTGGTGGGGAGGATGGGGGTGAACACTGGCGTCAGTTTCTGCGAACATTGTAATGGGTGTTAACTGGGCTTAAATACTCCATATGTCGAGTGGCGCTAGAGCTCCCATTTCTTTTGACCAGTTTTGAATTCCAGTAGAAAATTGAGACACTAGCTCTGCTCCAAATTCTCCAAAGTCTTACTGTCTGCAGGATGCTCACTTTAATGCTTCCCGTCTGAAAGGGAACCTCAGAAGTAAAACTCTTCATAGACAGCCATTCTGTCTCTCCTAATGTGATGTGAAGACAGGAAACCTGACTCATAAATGATTCTAACAGAGTCTGATGTTAGCATGTTTCTATGGTAACTATGCAATATTGTAATAAACCGAATAAATACATATTGTTACTAACTACATTTTGGAATAGCCTTTATGTAGCAATCTTGCATTACAATGGTGCCTACATTGGCAGCTCAATAGGTTTTAGAACAAAACTAATGGCTATCAGTCAAGAGTCAAAAAGGCAGGGGTGGAGCCTAACCCTGACGGATGGACAGGGACCAACCTAGTGGTTGTGGGGAGGATGGAGGGGAATGTCAGTGCCATCAACTGCGAATGTAAAAGAGAGAATTCATTCAGTACCTTTATACTCCAATGTTCAAACAGTGATTGGCCAGACCAAATAGTCATGACTGAATGATGTGGCATTAGAGTCTTCCTGGTAGAACTTATGCTAAATCTATAATTTCTACCAGAAAGACTCAGAGGACAGGTGAAATTTACATGAAATTTATTCCATAAAGTATTAACAGATGGAAGCATGCTACAATGATTCATGTCCAGTTGTATAGAAAATCTCTTTTGTAATAGGCCCCGTTCTTAGTCCAAATCGTGTAGATAGCAGATCGATACAGATTCGGCAGATCCTGCTTGAAGATGAAGGCAGGGGCAGAGCCTACCCCCCAAATTAAATTTGAATTGATAGCCACCAGTTGAGGCTTCTCTTAATTGGAATTCCTAAAATAGAACAATCATATGACAAAAGAATGAATAAAAATAAACATTTATTAACAAATGACTGTATATGCTGTGGGCATGAGATGCCACGTTAGGCAGATTAACACCAAGCGGCAACATTCTAATCTGATAAATGAAGCCTACCCGGAAGTGCGAAAAACTGCAATACATCGAAAATCCGCTAGGGGCAGGTCCCAAATGGGAGCAAATGTCCATAGACCCCATGTTAAAATGTCCGTTTTCACAGCATAAATTCATGTTTTTACATGTTGGTCCCATGGACTTTTATTGTATTTTTCGATAGGTTCCGAGTGCCTGACAACTGTGAGGGGGGTGAAATTCTTTCTAACTCATTAGTTTAGATTGTATTTAGATATAAAATGTATGACAAATAAGGGCGTGGTTAACTTTTATTGACAGCTTGATTGACAGCTGATAATGGGCTGCGCCGAGTGGAATTCCTGAAATTTGACATCTCGGCCATGATCTGACACAACACATCATACCACCTCTGTGACATTCCACTACTATTTCACGTAGTTAGCAGTATTTGTATTTAGCATCAATGTTTGTGGGCAGTGGCACTGCAACAGTTAGCATCAAATCGCCTCAGAGAGATGTGCGATTGAACTGTGTGTGTGTGTGTGTGTGTGTGTTTGTGTTTGTGTGTGTGTGTGTGTGTGTGTGTGTGTGGGGTGTGTGTGTGTGTTGTGTGTGTGTGTGTGTGTGTGTTTGTGAGAGAGAGACGCAGGCACGATCGAAGTGTGTCTGTGTGTGTGTGTTGCGCGGGCGCGATCGAACAGTGGAAACAAAAACATACTCCGTCATTTTGTTCATACAGGACATTCAATCTGCAAAGTGTTTACTTATATTTGTGTACACTCGCGATAGTAATGTTACAGATAGCTGAGGCTGCTTGGATGAAGAGGCGCGTCCACCGGCCGGCTTAGTCTCACACAAAGCCCGCCCTTTTACCCATATATAGATTGGCCAGAAGGTGGGCGGGGTTAGGCTTTCCCAAGATTTTCAAAGATGGCGTCGCCCATACCCCCCATAAACGGCTTCAAAACCGTTATTCAGAAAGTCAAGTCAAGTCATCCTCATTTATATAGCACCTTTAACAATGTAGATTGTTTCAAAGCAGCTTTACAGAGATAAACAAAATTTAAGGTAACAAAGAATGGTTTGGTTTTATAGCGGTTCTTGAATATGTTGTTTCCAGCTAAAGTTAGTTTTGATTGATTCACTTCCCTCGAAATGATCATTTGTTATTAAATTAGGGGCCGCTAAGACGACGCCGTTCTCTCTAAATAGACTTTAAACGCGAACCTGTGATAAACGCTGATGGCGTTCACATGCACGTTAAGAATTGATTCTATAGTTATGTGCATTTGAATATATGTGCGCAGGTTTGTAATTCGCTACAAACCATGCCTAAACAAACTACTTGTCTTGCCTATAAATTTTGATGCAAAATTGTATTTTATCAATTCGGGGTAGGGACGCGAAACCGGAATTTCCACAGCGCTTTATCTGTAGAGTGGAATAGGGATCCTCCATAGGAGAGGCTAGTTGGCACTTCAGCACTGCGTTGTCATCAGGTCCAGGCGAAGGTCCTTCGTCAGATCTGGAAACGGCCTGGATCCGGCAGCCTGCAGGAAAACCTCGGGATAAACAAAGACACTAAATTAGCGTAGATGCCATTCTTCTTATGATGTAACGAGTACATCAGGATTTAAGGGAAGTGTTCCCGGTTATGGCTGGCCTAATCTATGCAGCCTAACATTTAATTATAGAAGTCAATAATGTATTATGTGAATGCTAGGTCAAAGAGATGTGTTTTTAGTCTAGCTATAAACTGACAGACTGTATCTGCTTCCCGGACAATGGTAGGAAGATTGTTCCAGAGTTTTGGTGCTAAATAGGAAAAGGATCTACCGCCAGCAGTCGATTTAGATATTCTAGGTATTATCAACTGGCCAGAATTTTGAGATCGCAGTAGACGTGCAGGACTATAATGCGTTAAGAGCTTGCTCAAGTACTGGGGAGCTAAACCATTTAGTGCTTTGTAAGTAATCAGCAATATTTTAAAATTTATACGATGTTTAATAGGCAGCCAATGCAGTGTTGACAGAAACCAGGCTAATATGGTCATACTTCCTGGTTCTGGTAAGAACTCTAGCTGCTGCATTTTGGACCAGCTGTAGTTTGTTTATTAAGCGTGCAGGGCAACCACCCAGTAGAGCATTACAATAATCTAGCCTTGAGGTCATGAACGCATTAACTAATTGTTCCGCATTTGTCCGTGAGAGCATATGACGTAATTTAGATATATTTTTAAGATGGAAAAATGCTGTTTTACAGATACTAGACACGTGACTTTCAAATGAAAGATTGCTATCAAAGAGCACACCCAGGTACTTAACTGACGACGAAGACTTAACAGAGCAGCCATCAAGTGTTAGACAGTATTCTAGGTTATAGGTGAGGAAGTTTTTTGTCCAATAATTAGAATCTCTGTTTTTTTCAGAATTTAGTAGTAGGAAATTACTGGTCATCCAATTTTTTATATCAGCTATGCATTCCGTTAATTTTGTGAATTGGTAAGTTTCGTTAGGTTTTGAAGAAATATAAAGCTGAGTATCATCAGCATAATAGTAAAAGCTAATTCCATGTTTCCTAATGATATCTCCTAATGGTAGCATGTACAGAATGAACAGCAGCGGTCCTAGTACTGAACCTTGTGGTACGCCATACTGAACTTGTGATCGATAAGACATCTCTTCATTTACTGCAACAAACTGATATCGGTCAGATGTTTCCTGAGAGTCTCTCTGTGCTGGTGTGACGGCGCTTCAGCGGTCTTCGCGATCTCCCGTCTGCTGTCTGTCTGTTACTACACGCGCTGTGTTTACAAAGAGCTGTTTTAACAGCTGGTATACGGTTGAGTGCACGCAGCGGGCTTGCAGTTTCCCCGCTGTGTTGCCGCGTTGATCCCTGTGTGCTTCAGCACAACTAGAGAGTATTTTTCTCTGAAAGAGCAACACGGGTGAAGATCGCGTCCTTTTCAGGATGACGTTTCACCTGTGTGTTTCTGGATGCGGTCGTTTCCTGTCCTCATTGACGGCCACGATCACTGTTTCACATGCCTGGGCTTAAGCGTGTTGAGACTGCGTTCGTGGGTGGTTCGTGTTCTCTCATGAGAACATGACCACGTCGGCGCGTTGTTCGTCTCCCCTTTCTCGTAAAGGCTTGAGCCGTTCAGCGTGCCGTGTGCCGTCGAGCCGCCGGCTGACAGCGCGGTTGTCACGGCAACCCAGCGCGCGTCATTCGGCGCTCTAGATGCGCGGTCAAGACTCAAGTGCCTCAAACGAGGTGGAGTCCCTTTGCATATTCCCCGATCTAGTTCCTCTTCTGTACCAGAAGAGGGCTACTTTGGCTAATAGCATTGGTGATCTGAGGATTACAGTGGGGGTACCCCTCACTCCTCTAGCGCATCGCAAACATGCTGAAACTGTGTTCGTGGGTGGTTTATGCTCTCTTATGAGAGCATGACCACGTCGGCGCGTTGTTTGTCTTGAAAGAGCTTTCAACGTGCCGTGTGTCATCAAGCTTGATGGCCACGTTCACTGTTTTGTGCATGCCTGGCAGCTTACGGATGGAATTACTGGTGGTTCTCATGAGGAACCAAGTGTTTCATTCGGGGCTCCAGGGGAGGATCAGATGTCCATCACTGCATCGGAGAGAGGGCTGTTACACTCTGGTGTATATGATATGGTGATACTGAGTCCCACTGTAATGGTGTGTGCACTCATGCTAAATCAGGTCCAGACTTGACAGCCACACTTCCCGGGCTACTCTGGGGGCGCAGTGCAACGCGTGTCGCCTTGCCCCACCCCCGTGCTTGCCTGGATGTGTGTGAAAAACTTTTTGCAGTATGGAGGCATATTGGTGCCAAAATCTGTGAAAAATTTTCCTCTCTCACTACCCTTGATGGTGGTTTTGCTAATAGCAGACCACCTCTTCCCTGCATGTGATGGTCAGTGTAGACCAAAAAACACGCAGTGCACAAGGGTAGTTCTGAGTCAGGGTTGAGCTGTGCTTAGTGACTACCGTGATTTTAGTCACAGCACTGGCCCTCGGTCAGACGATGTTCACACTGTGGTCCAGAAGTTTCCCAGGGCTAACCTTGTAGATGTACGAGACATCGCCAAAGTTTTCTTTCTCGATGCTCCTATTTCTCAAGGTTTGCCCTGTTTCGGTGACACTGTTGGAGACTGTGCCCAGCGGCTCTCCACAGTTCAGAAGCAGGCTGAGGAAACTACGAGCTTGACTTGATGCTTCCGAGTCCCTCATGCTCCTCCTCAGTCTGTTTGTCGCCAAGGGTGTCAGTCCCCTGTGGAAGCTGTCACAGCTAGCTCTACTGTGACGTCTAGCTTCGCAGGAAGACGGCGCCACCTGTCTCGGCAGCCCTGAGACAGGTGACCCAGCGTTGTAGGGAATTGCTCTCTCGGTGACGGTGCACGCACCTCTCCCTCCCCCCGGAGGAGGACGGGGTGGAGTATCTTTCATTCTGTTCCGCCGCTGGCTCCCCGGAGTCCAGTGGTACCCTCATTTCTAGAGCAGTTTCTTCCATCTCTGGGTCACGAGGGTGCGGACTGCAGTGAGCAACGCTCCCATGCCTTGCCACTCCTTTCCCCCTCATCCATTTCTTAGATGTCAGTGATGCCGCCACGGCCTCGTCACTCTCATCTCCCGCTGGGCAAGGTGGTGCGAAAACCTGGACTCGACGCCCTCGGGCCTCGCTCCTCGTTTCCCCTCCTTTCTTCGCCTCGGGACAGCCCGCAGCCGAACGCCTCCGAGCCTTCCCTGCCGTCTGTTCCTCTGTGGAAGCAGGTAGGTGTTGCCCCGCACACCCAGACCTCTCTCTCGGCCGCAGTAATGCCTCCGGAGTCTGGTCCCTGCCTTCCACCTCGCTGCCCCTCCGCTGGTACGCCGGTGGTCCGGGTGGGTTCGTTGGTACAATTCTCAAAGCCTGGCTAGCGCTTCTGAGGCCATCCCGCTGGCTCACCCGTTCTATCCGGCTCGGCTATGCAATTCAGTTTGCCCGCCGGCCTCCCAGGTACAGTGCCCCTGTCCTGAGGAAGGAGATCGACGTCCTGCTGGCGAAGGACGCGGTCGAGCCGGTTCCTCCAGCCGAGATGAGGTCTGGGTTTTACAGCCCTTACTTCATTGTACCCAAGAAGGGTGGGGGGTTACGGCCAATCCTGGACCTGCGAGTTTTGAATCGGGCCCTGCACAAGCTCCCGTTCAAAATGCTCACGCAGATACGCATCTTCGAGTGCATCCGTCCCCAGGATTGGTTTGCAGCGATCGACCTGAAGGACGCGTACTTTCATGTCTCGATTCTCCTTCGACACCGACCTTTTCTTCGGTTCGCGTTTGAAGGTCGAGCATACCAGTACAAGGTCTTACCCTTCGGCCTGGCCCTCTCGCCCCGTGTCTTCACGAAAGTCGCAGAGGCGGCCATTGTTCCCATGAGAGAACATGGCGTTCGCATTCTCAACTATCTCGACGACTGGCTCATAATAGCTCACTCGCGAGATCTGTTGTGCGAACACAGGGACCTGGTGCTCCAGCACCTCAGCCGCTTGGGTCTTCAGGTCAACTGGGACAAGAGCAAACTCTGCCCAGTGCAGAGGATCTCTTATCTCGGTATGGATGGATTCGGTCGCTCAAGTCCAGTCAGTGCTCAACTGCCTCAAGTCCTTTCAAGGCAGATTAGCGGTCCCACTGAAACAGTTTCAGAGGCTCCTGGGGCATATGGCAGCCGCAGTAACGCCGCTCGGCCTGCTTCATATGAGACCGCTTCAGCGCTGGCTTCACGATCGAGTCCCGAGATGGGCGTGGCAGAGCGGCACGTTCCGGGTCAACATTACCCCGCACTGTCGCCAAACCTTCAGTCCTTGGTCAGACCCTGCGTTTCTACGGGCCGGAGTGCCCTTAGTCCAGGTCTCCAGGCATGCTGTGGTTTTCACAGATGCCTCTGCCAACGGATGGGGGGCCACGTACAACGGGCATGCAGTTTCGGTCTGTGGACGGGGCCGCATTGGCACATCAACTGCCTAGAGTTGCAAGCAGTACGCTTAGCCTTGTCTCGCCTCAAGGGGCTGCTTTTGCACAAGCACGTACTGGTCCGTACGGACAGCACTGCGACCGTTGCGTACATCAACCGTCAGGGTGGTCTACGCTCCCGTCGTATGTCGCGACTCGCCCGCCATCTCCTCCTGTGGAGTCAGAAGCATCTGAGGTCGCTTCGAGCCATTCACATCCCTGGTGTGCTCAACCATACAGCCGACGAGCTTTCACGGCAGCCACCTCTTCCGGGAGAATGGCGACTCCACCCCCAGACGGTTCAGCTGATATGGGAAGTCTTCGGAGCCGCTCAGGTAGACCTGTTTGCCTCTCCGGACACGACTCATTGCCGGTTGTTTTACTCCCTGACCGAGGGTTCTCTCGGCACGGATGCACTGGCGCACAGCTGGCCCCTGGGTCTTCGCAAATATGCGTTTCCCCCAGTGAGCCTTCTTGCACAGATCTTGTGCAAAGTCAGGGAGGACGAGGAGCAGATACTGCTCGTTGCGCCGTATTGGCACAACCGGACTTGGTTCGCGGAACTCATGCTCCTCGCGACAGCCCCTCCTTTCCCAGAGACGGGGCACCTTGTGGCACCCGCGTCCAGACCTCTGGAGACTCAATGTGTGGTCCCTGGATGGGACGCGGAGGTTCTAGGTGGCCTACCGCAGGGTGTGGTAGACACCATCACTTCCGCCAGAGCCCCCTACGAGGCGCCTCTATGCGTTGAAGTGGAACCTGTTCGTCGAGTGGTGTTCTTCCCACCGGGAAGACCCCCGAACTTGCCCGATCAGAGTCGTGCTTTCCTTCCTGCAAGATGGGTTGGAGCGAAGGCTGTCTCCCTCCACCCTCAAAGTGTATGTTGCCGCAATAGCCGCTCATCACGATGCAGTAGAAGGTAAGTCATTGGGAAAGCACGACCTGATCATCAGATTCCTTAAGGGTGCCAGGAGGCTGAATCCACCTCGTAATGTGCACCCCTTACCCTCTTGGGACTTGACTCTAGTGCTTAGTGCACTCCAGAGGCCCCCGTTTGAGCCCCTGCCTTCAGTCGAATTAAATATCTTGTCTATGAAGACAGCTCTCCTGTTGGCTTTGGCTTCTTTTAAGAGGGTAGGGGATCTGCAGGTGTAGCGCTTACTCTCTGGCTATTAACCTAATGCAATTTATGGACCAGCGTTTCAGAAGAATCAGATTCGCTACTGAGAAAGATGCCACAACAACAGTGAACACTCGTTTGAACACTCACTGTATTTTTAAATGAATGACAACAGGTGATTTACATTTGTTGATAAACAAATAAAATGAAATAAAATAAAATAAAATGTAGATATATATTTCTTCAGATCTCCATTTTTCTCTTTGGATTTCAACAAGTAAACCCCAAATAAACAATATGTAACCCAATTGGACAACAAATATTGTTTCAATTCAATTCAGAATGTTCAATTCAATTCAGAATGTTCAGTCTTTGCGAAGAGAGTTTCTTAAAAAACTGTAGAAAGCGAAAGTGTCCTTTATCTTTGGGTAATGGAAAAAGATGTCCATCCGAGAAAAACAAAAGATGAGGAAAGGTATTCTTTTCCCTACCAGTTGCAGTTCAAATCAGTGCAAATACTTGATTTCCTCAATTGAAAGATCCAAGAACAAACTCAAGGGAGGCTCGCCAGTCCAAACCCTCATCAGAACCACTGGAAGAAGGCCGGGACAAATCCAGTATACACGGCGAATTTTGGAAGACAGAACAACAGAAAAAAAAACCTGACCTTGAACAGACAAGGTCATGAAAGTATCATTAATATCTTCATTGTAACATACAATAAACATTTTTACTCATGACAGTAAATTAATCATACATTTTACCCATAACGTGAACATTTGTAATCACATTTCAAATAAAGAATATTTCTCTTACAAAGGCAAGGTTTGTGACTTAATGTACATAAGATGCAACATAATGTACTGATTAATATATTAACCAATTTACTGTCAGTTTAGCTGTTATTAACCAAATACAGCATTAAACAATTTTTTTTATAGATATAAATCACTCACAGATAAATCACTCTCTTGCTTTTCCTCTTATACAACGATAACAGTCTGATTTGTAACAATTTCAAAGCAGTTCGACTTACCAAGGAGATCGTCAAACTCACAGAAAATTCCAGACTGGTACAGGTACAGCACGTCCCATTAAAATCGTTCTCTTTAGCCTTTTTAATCAAAAATACACTCCATAAACACTTTAGCAACACTCTGATGCTATTTAAGTATATGAAAATCACCATACACTTTTATATTAACCAACTGAATGTTCGTTTCACTCTTATAACAATACCAACGTCACTCATAACTAAGAGAAAATAAAATGCGTCATTTCACTCACATCAATCCATCGACAGAACTCATCTGGAAGATTATTTTCTTTATTTGCTTCCCGGAGCGTCGTGACACCGTGTTCATCAGCTATCCGTGCACGAGAGAGAGAGCTGCCTCTAACTTCACGCATAAACCTCGTGCGAATCCCGGAAATCAATTTTTCCGCTGCGCCAGATTCTGTGCTCGTATTGGCTCGTCTCAAGTTCAAAACTCATCACCATTGGTCACAGTATTACGAAATGAAAATATACCTTAGTATGAAATTAATATTTTTCTTCCATAAAGTTACTACTTTTGAATAGTTTTCAATAATTCTCCCATCATTATATCATTATATTAATAACAATGAAAAAATAGAAAATTCTCTGTTACTCCCTGGTAACCTTGGTTACACTTTCCCCTCCTGAATCTAAGCACGTCCCTGTGCTTGGGAGTGACTAAGTCACACAAGTGAAGCTGCATTGGGTCCAGAATTGCTGTATTTATTATAATCTAATTCCTCCACTGGCTCAGAAAGTGCAGAGCTCAATCCTTGCAATAAAGACTGAATGACTGAAATCAATGGATTTCCCAGCCGTGCATATTGCAGCTTGTTTGGTGGTCTACTCTGTCTTTTTGAACGTCTTGGACCCATATCTCCTGCATTATCCTCCACAGTTGGAATGTCTAGAAGATGTCTGACTGGGGGTAATTCAAGATGAGAAGTGGTGTTCTCTACAGGTGCATCAGGTCCAATTTCATTCACCACTTCAAATGATTCAGCAGATAACTCACTTGGTTCATTACATTCTTCTTCTGAGGTTACTTTTGCTAATTCCTCTTCACTATTCCTTTCAGGTTCGACCTCAGAGGTGCACGGTTCTATATGATGCATCGCAGGTGAGTTTCTCTCTACTCCATCACTGATTGAATTTTGTTCAACAGGTGAATCATCTCTTAACGGATCCAGGACAACAGATGGTGAACTTTCTGACTCAACTTGAGGTAAGTTCTTTGTAATCAATGAATTTTCTGAGTGATGAATTGGTCTTGCTTCAGAAACAACTCTAGTAGTGAACTCCAAGGACTCTTTAGGTACATCAAAGTGAACAGATTCACTCTCAGATTCAGAATAACTATATACGGTCTCTGCTTCAGGAACGTCCTTAACTCTGGACTGGGCTCTTGTCCTAGGCCTACGATGTTCTTTTTGCTGGACAGATTCTTCAGCTGCAGTGCTGGGCAAGAACCCACAGGGCAGAAGTAAATCGCGATGCAAAGTACGGACTGGACTTTCTTTTCCTTCTGGGCGAACTGTATACACAGGAATACCACTGCTTTTCTTTAACACAACATAGATGTCAGGTTCCCATTTGTCCGCTATTTTGTGTTTTCCTCTTAGCCGGACATTCCTTACTAGGACTCGATCACCTATGTCCAGAACGGAGGCAACTACATTCCTATCAAATCTTCTTTTGTTTCTCTCCGCTACCTTCATGGCGTTAAGAGTTGCGAGCTGGTAACTCTCCTCCAACCGTTCCTTCAGAGATTTTACATACTGTGAGTGAGAATGGAATGAGTCACTGACTGGAAGTCCAAAAGCAAGATCCACGGGCAATCGAGGCTGGCGTCCGAACATCATTTCGTAAGGTGAGTACCCCGTAACATCGTTTTTTGTGCAGTTGTATGCATGCACAAGCGGTTTAACAAATTCCTTCCAGTGGGCCTTCTTGTCATTCTCCAAGGTCCCCAACATTTGCAGCAAGGTCCTGTTGAACCGCTCCACTGGGTTCCCCCTTGGATGATAGGGGGTCGTCCTCACCTTACGGATACCCACGACTTTGCACAGCTCTTGAATGGTCCGGGATTCGAAATCTGGGCCCTGATCACTATGCAGTTTTTCAGGAAAGCCATAGTGCAGTAAGAATTGATCCCAGAGACATCTGGCCACAGTCCGAGCCTTCTGATCTTTAGTAGGAATCGCAATGGCATACTTTGTAAAATGGTCGGTAATGACCAATATATCCTTTGCGTTGCTACTGTCTGGTTCTACCGACAAGAAGTCCATACAGACCAGCTCCATGGGCCTGCTGGTCTGTATATTCACTAAAGGAGCGGCTCTTTGTGGTGGAGATTTCCTTCGAATACAACGCTCACAGGTTTTGATTTTTCTCACCACAGCATCAGCCATTCTGGGCCAATAGAACCGGTAGCGAAGGAGGTCAAGAGTTCGCTCGAGCCCTAGATGACCCATGTCATCATGTAAACTGGTGAGTACCATCTCTCGAAGATCCTTGGGTAACACTAGTTGGCTCAACGCTCTACCTTGATCCATTCTTTTCCGATACAACACTCCATTCTTAACTTCAAGCTTATTCCACTCTCTCATCCACATTGCCATAGTAGGTGACTGGGACTTCCTAGCAAGGGGTTTTTCACCAGAATCTAGGTACTCAAGGACCACCTTCAACTCTGGATCCGCTCGTTGCTGGGCTGCTAAATCTTCCTCAGAGAGGTGAGGGAGCACAGGTAAGCCATTTTCATATTCTTCTTGGAATTCTTGAGGCAATGCACCAGCATCCATCGTCAAGGACTCCACTAATGTCATCAACACAGGGTGATGCTCATCCTGTGCCTGGCAAACCTGATGTTTCTCACAGACCGCCTTCATTGCTTCTGGAAGGATCAGAGACAGATTTTCGTCGACTTCAGCTAGATGATTCAGAGTGAATTGTTTAATTCTCTCCTGTTCTTTTTGAGACTCCAGATCATTCAACAGTTGACCATTTGGACGCCTAGACAGCCCATCAGCATCCTGGTTTTGGGTTCCTGCTCTGTAGTGGATCTTGAAATTATAGGTTGATAACCCAGACAGCCATCTATAACTGGTAGAGTCCAATTTGGCCGAAGTCAGGATATAAGTTAAAGGATTACTGTCGGTTACAACAGTAAACTCAGACCCGTACAAATAGTCGCTGAACTTTGAGGTAACCGCCCACTTGAGGGCCAGAAACTCAAGTTTATGAGCAGGATATCTGGCTTCACTCTTAGTTAGTCCTCGACTAGCATAAGCAAGGACCCTCAAATGGCCTTCCTGTTGTTGATATAAGGCGGCACCTAAGCCTATAGTGCTGGCGTCAGTATGTAGAACGTATGGCAGTCTAGGGTCAGCATATCCCAAAACTGGAGCAGTTGTTAATTTCTCCACAATTGTCTCAAACGCCTGCTGACAAGAAGCATCCCACCTGTCTCCCAGCTTTTCCTTTGGATCGTAGTAATGACGATTTGTGTCTTTACATTTTCTTCCTTTGCGATTTGGGGGGTATCCAGCCGTGAGGTTGTTGAGTGGCTTGACTATTTTAGAAAAGTCCTGAACGAACCTTCTATAATACCCGGCAAATCCCAAGAATGATTTCAGTTCCTTGAGAGTTTGTGGCCTTGGCCAGGTTTTGATGGCCTCAATTTTCACTGGGTCTGTTTCTACACCGTGCTGAGAAACAATATGTCCCAAATATCGCACTGAAGTCCTTGCCCTGTCTTGTGTTTATCCGCTTCCTCCATCTCGATTTGGTAGTACCCCGACTTCAAATCCAGAACGGAGAACCACTTTGAGCCGGTTAAAACGGAAAACACCTCTTCCAAGTTGGGAAGCGCATAGGCGTCCTTTATTGTCTGGGAGTTGAGTTTTCTGAAGTCAATACAAAGGCGTACTGAATTATCCTTCTTTCTCACCACCACAATAGGGGAGGCAAAGGGAGACTCTGATTCTCTAATAATTCCAGCAGCCAACAAGTCTTGCAGGTGTTTGCGAACAGCGTCGACATCCTGTGGGTGAATGGGCCTAGGTCGATGTTTAAAAGGAGTTTCATCACTGAGTTTGATGTGATGTCTCACTTTATCCGTATGTCCATAATCCATGTCATGTAAGGCAAACACCTCAGGCATTGTATTCAGTAACGCTGATATTCGTGTTTTCCACTCTGCTGGTAAAGGGGAATCACCAAAATCAATTTTTATCGGTGAGCTACTGGAGTTCAATTGAATATGAGAAGCATCATGTCTTGGTTGCGTCTCCATCACGTGCTGAACAGTGTACATTTCAGCGATCACAGCTTTTGGTGGAACAGCTATGTCACTCTGGGTGTCATTTCTCACCACTACAGGTAAAGTAAAGGAGCGTTTAGCAGGCAAAGTATACAGTCCACTAGCCACTAATAATCCGCCTGGCATAGAAGATATTTCTGGCTGCCCTAATGTTGTCAAGCTCTCAGGAGAACAACGACTTAGATTAACAACTCCATCAAGAACAGCTACGCTCCCTGCTGACACAACTTTTGGAGTAGTCCCTTCCAACGTCACACATCCCAGAACTTCAGTGCTCATTTGTTTATATGTGACCCTGGATCACAAAACCAGTCTTAAGTAGCACGGGTATATTTGTGGGAATAGCCAACAAAACACTGTATGGGTCAAAATTATCGATTTTTCTTTTATGCCAAAAATCATTAGGATATTAAGTAAAGATCATGATCCATGAAGATATTTAGTAAATTTCCTACCTTAAATATATCTAAATTGTATTTTTGTAAGTGGATGCAGCACAATAACCAACAGAAATTGAAACATTTAAAGGTGATTTTCGTAACATTTAGATTTTTTTGCACCCTCAGATTCCAGATTTCAAATAGTTGTATCTCGGCCAAATATTGTCCTATTCTAACATACCATACATCAATGGAAAGCTTATTTATTCAGCCTTCAGATGTTGTATAAATCTCAATTTTAAAAAATGGACACATAAGACTGCTTTTGTGGTCCAGGGTCACATATCTGACATCCAGAATTTTGAGAACTGCTCGATATCCATTAAAAGCTGGATTGATGTTTCCTGGGCTTTTCATTTTCACAGTTTACGGCGATATGACCGTCTTCTCCGCAACGGAAACAGTAGCTTGGACGGGGTCTAGTTGGGGTCAATCCACTACTACTGACTGAGTCACTTTCTTGTCTAGTTCGCTTGGACTGTGAGGTCGTGGAAGGAATCCTGAGCCCAGATGTTCTTCCTGGCTGATGCTTCTTTGAATCTGAGACGGTTAGTTGAGCTTTCAATTCTGCAACCTGTCTTGTTAGTTCAGCAATTTCCTCAGCCTCTGAGCTTCTGTTCGGGACCTTTGGAGAGACTGCAGATTCCACAGCTTGAACCTGGGCTCGTAGTTCAGTCAGTTCTTTTTTTAGCGAAGTCACATCCATCACTTTGGAACAAGCGGGCTGGCACTTCTGTTCAGTCAATGGTCGCATGGAGGCAAGTTGAGCATGAATTTCTGATATTTGCTTTCTCATGGAGTCTATTTCAGGGGCTGCTCTGCTGGCTACCTCATGTGAGTGAGCAGACAACTGATGAGCTGCAGCTCGTGTTTTGGAAGGGGTTACACCTTGTTTAGTCATCCCAAAATGACTCCTCATCCGATCCTCCTTTGAAGCTCTCCTGTCTTCCTCTGTTCTGACAGACACTACTAGTTCAGCGAAGGTAGGTGGGTTACTCGTTCTCCTTTCCAGCTGAAGATTGACAATCAAGTCGTGATCCCAGCACCCACGACAGAACTGCTTCAGCAAACTGCGGTCACGCTCCTTCTCTGCAATGCCACCTCTCCTCACTGTTGCACTTAACATCACTTGTAATCGATGCAGGTAGCTGGAAGGCTTTTCTCCCTGATTCTGCAACATCGTCATGAACTTTGCCAGCAGCTCCTCCCCATCCTCCACTGATCCATACACTGATTCCAGCAACTCCAAATATACGCAGGGCGATGATTGTGGACTAACGTGTTTGATTACGTCAGCAGCAGGTGGAAGCAAGCTGTCTAGGATTCTTCTTGTACGAGACAAGTCTGAAACAGATGGATCATCCAGTAGGAATTTCACACTTGCTCGCCATGTGTCGAAGTCTGGCTCATTGGGTGGACGTGGAATTTTCCCTGAGAAAGATCTGAGACGTAGGGAAATATGCTGGGCTGTCACATCACTTGTCCTCACAACATGCTCAACCACAACTCTTTGCACACCAGGAGGATCTATCATATCCATAGTCAGAACTGGATGTGACATCCCTGTGGTTGAAGGATTGTTACTTCCACCAGTATTAGGTACAGTGTTGTCTTCATTCTCCTTGGACAGGTTTTGAGTATTCTGGGATTCACCACTCAGCAATTGAGAAACGTTTGGTGAGTAAGTTCCATCTCTACTTTCTCCCATCCTATGTGATGTGGCGGGTGACCCACGGCCATTGAAGGAACTGGAAGTGCCGAGTCCCCGAGTTTGGGAGTCTGCAACATGACAGCTGGGCAACTGCTCAGTGGTAGAGCCAACTGATCTCATCTTTACTAACTCCTCTTGAAGCACTTCTTCAAAAGATCTGCCAGTAGCATTAGCAATGGCTTTCAATTCTGCCAAATAACCCTTAGTAGAATCGTCTTTAACTGCAGGGGTATATACGCTGCTTAGCACAGTAAATATGACATCTGAATCTGAAGTGCTAACAATACTCAAAGGCAACAGAAGCTTAAGAGTTGTCATCGCAGAGCTATGTGCAAACTCTATTATAGCCTGCCGATGAAAATCAGATGTTGGGTCATCAATAAGCAGAGTACGGTTAATGCTGCCATACCGTACTATGCCATGCTTCTAAGTTTTGATCAGATTCACTCAGTGTTATGCCACCAACTATGACAGCATTGGAAACATTCACATTTTCTCGTTCCACTATATCCATACTGTTAACACTGGATAGCTTGTTTCACAGTAGAAATTCTATTTGTTTTGTCGTACTGAGAAGTCACTGTTGTTGTTAGGCAATCAATCTCCTGGCTGTGGCTCGCCAACTTTTTGTAGCGCTTACTCTCTGGCTATTAACCTAATGCAATTTATGGACCAGCGTTTCAGAAGAATCAGATTCGCTACTGAGAATGATGCCACAACAACAGTGAACACTCGTTTGAACACTCACTGTATTTTTAAATGAATGACAACAGGTGTTCTCTTACGAGAGTATCTCTCGTACTGCGTAATATCTTACGCTATGGGGAAACACTCTTTCCTCGAGATATTGAAGCCAAAAATTATCCTTAATTTTTTTAATCATGCAAAACGCTTTTGCAGCAGCAAGCAGACAAGGGCGAAACAGCTCGCGCGCCCATTGGCTGCCTCGCTGGAAAAGCTGCAGCCTATCGAGTGAAGGCACTGCGTGACGTAATGACGAATGAAGACGCTTCGCGCTCATTTCGTCATGTCCCGCCAGTATAGGCGTGGTCTCGCCCTGTAAATACCCCTCGATAGCTGTATTTCTCTGATTTTTCATTCTTCACGCGAAGCTCATGCATCGCGGGATCCAGAGTGAGAAGCCGCGCCGTTGACTTGTAGCCTTCTCAGCGGGACGTGCCATCTTCTGAAGTCGCTGGCCCAGCCGCCTTCAACTGCCGTACCTGCTGCGCTTTCCGGCGTACTATATCCTTTTACTCTGCTAAGTGTGTGTGTGTGTTTGCTTACGTGACGCAACACCCATTTCTACTGTTCTAAAAGAGCTGCGTCTTTTTAAAGATGCTTTCCTGTGGTTCTTGCCGAGCCCCACTCAGCGACGAGGACCGCCACGTCATCTGCGTGTCCTGCCTGGGTGAGGATCACGCGGCCACCGCGCTCGCTGACGGCGGATGCTATCATTGTAAACGCTTGCCTATGGTGACTCTGCGGACTCGCCTGGCGTCGTTCTCCGAGCCCGCATCCCAGCCCGCCGTGATGCCGCGCCGCAAGAAGCGCCCGCCCCTGCGCGCTCCCGAGCTATTTCCAGCCCGCCAAAGCTCGCCGGTTCGCCCGCCAGCTTCGCCGGCTTCGCTCGAGTCGCTCCCAGACGGACAGCGGCCGCCGTCTGCCGCCGCGTCCGCACTTGAGCTCGACAAACTACCGGAGACGGCATTGAAACTGAGCCGATGCGTCCGCTCTCTCAAGCCGTGGATTACATCGGCCTGAATGGTGAGATACATTTGTGGCTAACGCTATCCGAGATGACGGAAGCTGAGCGCTCCGTGTTCCTCGACGTTCTCGCTCTGCTGGACGCCGCCCCCCTCAGCGCGGGCCCCGGCCGAGGATTGAGATAGAGCCCGAGGTCTCAAGGCCTTCCTAGTCTCTCTAGGAAAGGGACGGTGTTCAGTTCCCGCTGCGGCCGGATTTTCACCAAAACTTCTCGCTCGTTCAGTTCCAAGCAATGTGACTGTTCCAGTGTATTTCGCAGTGAGCAAGCTGGTTCCACAGCCCGCTTGCCTGCGCACAAAGGCCGCCGTTTCGGCTAACTAGCAGCGCCGCCAGGCCCGAGATCAAACACCGCGCTCTCGCTCTGCTGGACGCCGCCCCCCTCAGCGCGGGCCCCGGCCGAGGATTGAGGTAAAGCCCGAGGTCTCAAGGCCTTCCTAGTCTCTCTAGGAAAGTGACGGTGTTCAGATCCCGCTGCGGCCGGATTTCCACCAAAACTTCTCGCTCGTTCAGTTCCATGCGTTGTGACTGTCCCAGTGTATTTCGCAGTGAAGCAGCCGGTGTCTCAGCCCGCTTGCCTGCGCACAAAAGCCGTTTCTATGGCTACCCAGATAAATCCAATAAAGAGTGCATTTTCTGGTGTTCCGGCCACGGCCGATGGTGTTACGAGTGTTGTAAGAATGCCCACGTCCCAGTGCCCATTCCCACACCCAGACACAGCCCGCCACGGTGCAGGGCTAGCACAAATAAAACCAACTCATGTTGGTTGTGCAGAAAATGTGGTGAACGCGCCCATACAATGCCCGCTTACACTACACGATGCGTGTCCCTTGGTTTCTGTAAAAACGAAACTAACACACATTTAGTCGGCGCGAGCCGACAGTGTTCTCAGTGCAGTAAATGTGCCCGCTGTTCCGCATTTCCTCACTGACACGCCGAATCCCACGGGATTCACCCCCGCTCGCTTTCTATGCACAACCCGTCACAGAGAAGCTGAGCGCGGCCAGGCTGCCCGCTGTGATTAGCGCGCACCTCGCACGCTGTGAACACAGCGTTGATTCAGTCGGCGCGAGCCGAGCATTCTCCGTGCAGAAAATGTGCCCGCTGTCTCGCGCCCGCATTTCTCACAGACACTCCGAATCTCACGGGATTCACCCCCGCTCGTCTTCTCTGCACAACCCGTCACAGAGAAGCTGAGCGCGGCCAGGCTGCCGGCTTTGATCAGCGCGCGCCTCGCACGCTGTATACACAGCAGTGATTTAGTCGCGCGAGCTGACAGTATTCTCAGTGTAGAAAATGTGCCGCATTTAGTAAATGTGCCCACATTCCCTCACACGCGCCGAATCCCACAGGATTCGCCCCGCTCGCTTTCTCTGCGCGTCCCGCCATAGAGAAGCTGAGCGCGGCCAGGCTGCCCGCTGTGATCAGCGCGCCCCCCGCCTCGAACGCTGTAAACACGGTGCTGTGTCCTCAGTACACAGGGGCTCTCGAGCCGCCGTCCTGCCGCGGCCAGAGCCCAGATTTCATTCTACCCCTAGCTATTCACGCAGATGCGTGGTTAAGGCTTCCCGGGGTATCAGAATGGGTGTTGAACACTATAACGAGAGGCTGTTCGCTACAGTTCGCTCGACGCCCCCGCCGTTATACGGCGCGAGTCGAAACTACGGTGTATAGCGAAGTGTTTCATCTACTTCGAGCCGAGATAGCGAAACTACTGAGAAAAAGGGGCTATAGAACCTCTATCTCAGGGCGAAGGGGGCTTATACAGCAGATATTTTCTGGTACCGAAAAAGATGGTGGGCTCAGACCCATTCTAGATCTGCGACTGCTGAACAGAACGCTCGGGAAGCGCCAGTTCAGAATGCTTACGACCAGGAAAATCCTCGCGCAAGTGCGCCAAGGAGACTGGTTCATGTCAATAGATCTGAAAGACGCCTATTTTCAAATACAAATAGCGTCCCATCAAAGGCGATTCTTGAGATTCGCCTTCGAGGGCCAGGCATATCAATACACAGTCCTGCCGTTCGGCCTGTCAGTAGCACCCCGTACGTTCACGTAGTGCATGGACGCTGCCCTCGCCCCCCCTGAGACTTCGGGGCATGCGAGTTTTGAACTACTTGGACGATTGGCTGATTCTAGCTCGTTCACGAACGGAGCTCATAGAACACAGGGCCGCATTACTCGAGCATCTCGAGGAGCTGGGCCTTACAGTCAATTGGGCGAAAAGCTCACTGCTCCCCAGTCGGAGAATTTCCTTCTGGGAACAGTGTTGGACTCGCTATCCATGACAGCACGCCTGTCACCGGAGCGCGGATTAAATATTCAGCACGTCGCGAGATCCTTCCGCCACGGCTCTATAGTCCCGCTCAGAAGGTTTCAGAAAATGCTGGGTCTGATGGCCTCAGCAGCCTCCGTACTCCAGTTGGGCCTGCTCCGCATGCGCCCACTGCAGCTATGGCTAAAAGCACGAGTTCCCCCAGGGCGTGGACCGCGGGTCTATTTCGCCTCAGGGTCGACCTTCAGTGCGTTTCAGCTCTGAAACCGAGGAAAGTGACCGGCTGGTATCAGTCAGGTGTGAGTCTGGGGATCGCCTCGGGTGTGAAGGTGGTGTCTACGGACGCCTCCACATCGGGGCGGGGAGCGCTGCTCGAGGGCAGACCACTAGCTGGCCTATGGTCAGTACGGGAGAAGCTCCTTCACATAAACTGCTTGGAATTAATGGCAGTCGACAAAGCGCTAAGGCGCTTCTGTCCCCAGATAATAGGCCACCACGTATTGGTCCGGTCGGACAACATGTCAGTGGTGGCGTACATAAATCGCCAGGGCGGCATCGGGTCCACACGCCTTTGCAGGCTGGCGGAACCCCTCTTGGTCTGGGCCCAGCGCAACCTCCTTTCTCTGAAAGCGGCGCACGTGCCTGGGCACCTGAATACGGGTCCAGACAAGCTGTCCAGAGACAACGTCCCGACAGGAGAATGGTCGCTGCATCCGCAGACGGTCCAGCTGCTGTGGGAAACGTTTGGCAGAGCGCAGGTGGACCTGTTCGCGTCCCGCGAGAACGCTCACTGCCCAGTATTCTTCTCGAAAAGCAGGGACGCGCTGGCCCATGCTTGACCCAGCGGTCCCCTGTATGCTTTTCCCCCTGTCTCGCTCCTGCCTCAGGTGTTGGAACGGATCAGGGAAAATGGATGCCCAGTGCTGCTTGTAGCTCCGCTCTGGACGAACCAGGCTTGGTTTCCGGTCCTGATGCGGATGGCCAGCACTGCCCCGTGGCCTGTACCGTTGAGGAGAGATCTCCTCTCTCAGGCGGAGGGCTCGATTTGGCATCCTCGCCCGGAACTGTGGTCCCTGCACGCATGGGCCATCAACGGGTACCCGCTAGCCTCCCGGAAGGAGTGCTAAACACGATCGCGCAGGCTAGAGCTCCGTCTACCAGACGGCTCTATGCCTCGAAATGGTCGGTGTTCTCTACTTGGTGTCGAGCCCGTGGCTTTTCACCTGTGGACTGCGGGGTTAAGGAAGTGCTTGCCTTCCTTCAGGAGCTGATGGATAAGGGAAGGACCCCATCCACGCTCAAAGTTTACGTGGCGGCCATAGCACCGTTTGCTAAACCGGTGTCTGGCCAGTCACTGGGGAAAAACGACTTAGTCGTGCGTTTCCTACGAGGAGGTTAAACCCTCCCAGGCCCCCTTCAGTCCCGGCTTGGGACCTTTCCACGGTCTTGGAGGCCATGAAAGGCGCCCCGTTTGAGCCGATCCAGCTGTCGGACATGAAGCACCTGTCCCTTAAGACGGTGTTTCTATTGGCTCTCGCTTCAGTGAAGCGTGTAGGGGACTTACAGGCGCTTTCTGTAAGCGCGTCTTGTCTGGAGTTTGGGCCTAACGACTCAAAGGTCGTACTCAAACCGAGGCACGGCTACGTGCCGAAATCCCTCAATACACCGTTTAGGGCCCAGGTAATTTCCCTGTCAGCCCTTCCGGTTCTCGATGAGGAGAGGGACGCGAGTCTCCTTTGCCCTGTCAGGGCGTTAAGGGCTTATGTGTCCCGCTCGCCTGAGTTCAGGCAGACCGAGCAGCTTTTCGTTTTGTTTGGCGGCCGTTCTAAGGGACTCGCCGCCTCAAAACAGAGCCTATCCAGATGGATAGTGGATGCCATAGCGCTGGCTTACACTTCCAAGTGCCTGCGGTGCCCATTGGGTGTCAAAGCGCACTCCACAAGAGGCGTGGCCTCGTCGTGGGCATGGTATAGCGGGGTCTCCCTGCAGGATATCTGTACGGCTGCGGGCTGGGCCTCGCCGTCGACATTTATCAAGTACTATAACCTGGAGGTGCCCGCCTTACAAGCTAAGCTTTTGGCGGTCTGAACTTCGGGCTTATCGGCCGCCAATGCGGCTATGTTGCCCTTACGGGTCGGTACCCCTACGGGACTTTTATGAAGGAGTGATGCTTCTAGCCTCTCCTCCTCTACTCTATGTGAGTTATGGTGATTATTCACTAGATGTGCCCCGGGCTTGGCCCCGGGACTCTGGTGTTGGATCCCTGTCCGCACGGCGTTTTGTATGGGGTCCCCATAGCGTAAGATATTACGCAGTACGAGAGATACTCTCGTAAGAGAACGTACTCGGTTACTAACGTAACCTCGGTTCTCTCTAGAGAGGGAACGAGTACTGCGTATCTTGCCGTGCTTGAACTATGCTCTGGTTCGCTTCGGTGTACAAAATCAGAGAAATACAGCTATCGAGGGGTATTTACAGGGCGAGACCACGCCTATACTGGCGGGACATGACGAAATGAGCGCGAAGCGTCTTCATTCGTCATTACGTCACGCAGTGCCTTCACTCGATAGGCTGCAGCTTTTCCAGCGAGGCAGCCAATGGGCGCGCGAGCTGTTTCGCCCTTGTCTGCTTGCTGCTGCAAAAGCGTTTTGCATGATTAAAAAAATTAAGGATAATTTTTGGCTTCAATATCTCGAGGAAAGAGTGTTTCCCCATAGCGTAAGATATTACGCAGTACTCGTTCCCTCTCTAGAGAGAACCGAGGTTACGTTAGTAACCGAGTACGATTTACATTTGTTGATAAACAAATAAAATGAAATAAAATAAAATAAAATGTAGATATATATTTCTTCAGATCTCCATTTTTCTCTTTGGATTTCAACAAGTAAACCCCAAATAAACAATATGTAACCCAATTGGACAACAAATATTGTTTCAATTCAATTCAGAATGTTCAATTCAATTCAGAATGTTCAGTCTTTGCGAAGAGAGTTTCTTAAAAAACTGTAGAAAGCGAAAGTGTCCTTTATCTTTGGGTAATGGAAAAAGATGTCCATCCGAGAAAAACAAAAGATGAGGAAAGGTATTCTTTTCCCTACCAGTTGCAGTTCAAATCAGTGCAAATACTTGATTACCTCAATTGAAAGATCCAAGAACAAACTCAAGGGAGGCTCGCCAGTCCAAACCCTCATCAGAACCACTGGAAGAAGGCCGGGACAAATCCAGTATACACGGCGAATTTTGGAAGACAGAACAACAGAAAAAAAAACCTGACCTTGAACAGACAAGGTCATGAAAGTATCATTAATATCTTCATTGTAACATACAATAAACATTTTTACTCATGACAGTAAATTAAATTAATCATACATTTTACCCATAACGTGAACATTTGTAATCACATTTCAAATAAAGAATATTTCTCTTACAAAGGCAAGGTTTGTGACTTAATGTACATAAGATGCAACATAATGTACTGATTAATATATTAACCAATTTACTGTCAGTTTAGCTGTTATTAACCAAATACAGCATTAAACAATTTTTTTATAGATATAAATCACTCACAGATAAATCACTCTCTTGCTTTTCCTCTTATACAACGATAACAGTCTGATTTGTAACAATTTCAAAGCAGTTCGACTTACCAAGGAGATCGTCAAACTCACAGAAAATTCCAGACTGGTACAGGTACAGCACGTCCCATTAAAATCGTTCTCTTTAGCCTTTTTAATCAAAAATACACTCCATAAACACTTTAGCAACACTCTGATGCTATTTAAGTATATGAAAATCACCATACACTTTTATATTAACCAACAGAATGTTCGTTTCACTCTTATAACAATACCAACGTCACTCATAACTAAGAGAAAATAAAATGCGTCATTTCACTCACATCAATCCATCGACAGAACTCATCTGGAAGATTATTTCCCGGAGCGTCGTGACACCGTGTTCATCAGCTATCCGTGCACGAGAGAGAGAGCTGCCTCTAACTTCACGCATAAACCTCGTGCGAATCCCGGAAATCAATTTTTCCGCTGCGCCAGATTCTGTGCTCGTATTGGCTCGTCTCAAGTTCAAAACTCATCACCATTGGTCACAGTATTACCAAATGAAAATATACCTTAGTATGAAATTAATATTTTTCTTCCATAAAGTTACTACTTTTGAATAGTTTTCAATAATTCTCCCATCATTATATCATTATATTAATAACAATGAAAAAATAGAAAATTCTCTGTTACTCCCTGGTAACCTTGGTTACACAGGCATTTTCGGTCGACGAATCGTGCCTAGAGTTCGGACCGGGCCTTTCTCACGCTGTGTTGAGACCCCGGCTCCGTTACGTGCCCAAGGTTCCTACCACCCCGTTTGTGGATCAGGTAGTAAACCTGCAAGCGCTGCCCCTGGAGGAGGCAGACCCAGCCCTAGCTTTTCTCTGTCCCGTCCGCGCCCTGCGCTGTTACGTGGACAGAACGCAAAGCTTCAGGACCTCAGATCAGCTCTTTGTTTGTTACGGAGGCCAGCAGAAGGGGAAGGCTGTCTCCAAGCAGAGGTTATCCCACTGGCTAGTGGATGCTATCGCCCGGGCTTATGAGTCCCAGGGCGTGCCTTGCCCACCTAGGTTGACGGCACACTCTACTAGGAGTGTTGCCTCCTCCTGGGCTTTGGCGCAAGGCGCCTCGCTGACAGACATCTGTAGAGCTGCGGGCTGGGCGACACCTAACACGTTCGCTAGGTTTTATGGCCTTCGTGTTTAACCTGCTTCCTCCCGTGTACTCGCTACGGCCGGTAGCGCGAGGAATTAGGTTATGTCGGCTTGCTACGCCATTCCCGCCCCGTGGGCCGGATACGTGCGTCTTTTACTCCGTTGGTTCCCCAACATACGGCTAACCTCGTGAGTTCCTCCATCACCCCTTCGGCATCAGGCGAGGCAGATCGCCGGTGCCAGGTCTATTGCCTCTCGTAGGAGTTGCTATTAGACTGGGTGGCCTTGACAGTGGTCCCTTCGGCGACCCATTTTTTCCACGTTCCAGCTACCCTCAACCCGGAGCTCCGTGTCTTCCTCTCGACAGATCCCTCTGTCGTCCTTGCTGAGTACGCTCCCACCCCTCGGGCTGGGACTACCTCAAGGACTTCCGTATGTTTCACTACCCCACGGCTTAGTACATACGTGTATTCCAGTGCCTCCCTTCGGGCAGGCAGGGGCTCCGTAGCGTTCCCTCCTACGGGTTGGGCACGCTTTCCCAGTGTTATCCAAATCCACTGAGTGGGTCTTGCGGAACAGCAGTGTGATTTTTCCTAGCTAGCTCCCGCATCTTGTTCAAGAAACTGCTGCAGGGTAGCTTAGCTGGGCGCTGGAAGGGGTCAGCACCATGGCGTGTTTGTAGGGATCCCAATTCGTCAGGGAACTCCCCCGACGACACGTCGGAGTTCCCAGGACGAAAGGGAACGTCTCGGTTACATATGTAACCCTTGTTCCCTGAGTACAGGGAACGGAGACGTGTCGTCCCTTCGCCATGTTGCTGTACCTTCGCGGAGGGCTGGACACTGTTCGGCTCCTCAGCGAAAAAGCATTGTGTATGCGTTTGCTTCCGCCCTTTATACCCGCACTGGCAGGCGGGTCGCGGAATGCAAATCTTGCATGCCAATATTTATTGGCTCGTTTTAGTTCACTCGAAGTCGATTGGTCTCCCTAGCGTGATCCCAATTCGTCAGGGAACTCCCCCGACGACACGTCTCCGTTCCCTGTACTCAGGGAACGAGGGTTACATATGTAACCGAGACGTTTTCTAGTCTATTTAAAAAAATGTTGTAGTCGATAGTATCAAATGCAGCACTAAGCTCGAGTAACACTAATAGAGAGATACAACCACGATCGGATGATAAGAGCAAATCATTTGTGACTCTAATGAGAGCAGTCTCAGTACTATGGTACGGTCTAAATCCTGATTGAAAATCCTCACAGATATTATTTCTTTCTAAAAAGGAACACAGTTGTGAGGATACTGCTTTTTCTAATATCTTTGACAGAAAATGTAGATTCGAGATCGGCCTGTAATTGACTAATTCTGTATGATCAAGTTGCGTTTTTTTAACAAACAGTTTAATCATAGCCAGCTTAAAGGTTTTTGGTACGTATCCTAGAGACAAAGATGAATTAATGATATTGAGAAGAGGATCTATGACCTCTGGAAGCATCTCTTTCAATAGTTTAGTCGGTAAAGGGTCTAAGATACATGTTGTTGATTTAGATGATTTAACGAGTTTGCAAAATTCTTCCTCTCCTATAGCAACAAATGAATCAAGTTTTTCATCATGGAGACTACACTGCACTCCCTGATGTTATACTGTAGTATACATTTGCATAGTTATAATTTTGTCCCTGATATTATCGATCTTATAAGTGAAGAAGTTCATAAAGTCATTACTGCTGTGTTTCTTGGAAACATCTGAGCTTGAAGCTTTCTTTTTCGTTAGTTTAGCCACTGTTTCAAATAAATACCTAGGATTATGTTTATTTTCTTCTAATAGGTTTGAAAAATAAGAAGATCTAGCAGCTTTTAAAGCCTATCTGTAAGCAATCGAGCTCTCCTCCGAAATACCTCTAGTTTTGTTTTCTTCCAGTTGCGCTCCATTTTTCTGGCTGCTCTCTTAAGGGCCCGGGTGTGCTCGTTGTACCACGGCGTTGGACTATTTTCTTTAATCTTCTTTAAGTGCAGCGGAGCAACTGTGTCTAAAGTGCTGGAAAAGAGAGAGTTAAATGTTTCTGTTGCAATATCAAGTTCTTCTAAGCTATCCGGGATGCTGAGATGATGAAACTGATTAGGAAGATTATTGATAAAGCAATCTTTAGTGGCAGACGTGATAGGTCTAACATATTTATAACATGGAGTCGGCTTTTCAGCCTTGGCTAAATGTAATTTACACGAGACTAGATAGTGATCGGAGATGTCGTCGCTCTGCTGCAGAATTTCAACGGCATCAAAATCTATTCCATGTGTTAATATTAGATCAAGAGTATGATTATGACAATGAGTAGGTCCTGACACGTGTTGTCTAACTCCAATAGAGTTTACAATGTCTTTAAATGCCAATCCCAATGCATCTTTTTCATTATCTACATGTATATTAAAATCACCAACAATTAGGACTTTATCTGCAGTCAATATTAATTCTGATAGAAAGTCAGCAAATTCTTTGATAAAATCTTTTTGGTGCCTGGTGGCCTGTATACAGTAGCCAGCAGAATTCTCAAACGTGATTTATTGTTTACACTATATATGTTGAGCTGAATCTCAGGAGTGATTATTATTAAAGAACTACATATCCCAGAGTGCACCACCAGAAGCAGCAAACTGGCTGCTTGTCACCTGATTGACATTGTCACTAATTTGGAACACCTGAAAAGGCATGGAGATTCTCAGTCAGTCAGAAAAACAAACTTTAGAGAGAAGAGGCTCCAAGTTACTCATATGTTCAGTCCAAAGACGCCAATGGTCTGTAAAATGTTTATTTACTTTCATGGTGTTTAAAATGCTGCTTAATATGTTCAAGCTATGTTTAACTGCTATGTAGATGTTTAAGTAACACATTGCATCATTGTCTTCATTTATTTTGTGTTTGTGCTAAAATAATATTAGATTTTGAGTTTGTAAAAATTAACAGTATAAGATGCAAAAGGATGGTATACAGTTAAAAATGGTAACTTTACAAATTTGGAAGATTCATGAAATCACATTTTTCTTTATTCCATGTAAAATTAATTTAAAATGTTTAAAGGTCCAATATGTAGGAATTTTGTAATAAAATGTCCAAAAATCACTTGCACAGTGTGATATTTCCTGCAGTTGTGTACTTACAATATCCCAAAAGTCTCCAGAGTTCTCTTACGAGAGTATCTCTCGTACTGCGTAATATCTTACGCTATGGGGAAAACTCTTTTCCACGAGATATTGAAGCCAAAAATTATCCTTAATTTTTTATTAATGTAAAACGCTTTGCGGCAGCAAGCAGACATAGGCGAGACAGCTCGCGCGCCTATTGGCTGCCCTGCGGCAACAGCAGCAGCCTATCGAGAGTGGCTCTGCGTGACGTCACGACGAATGGGGGCCTTTCGCGCCCATATAGTCACGTCCCGCCAGAAAGGGCGTGGTCTCGCCCTATAACCAGGCTCGATAGCTGCTCTTACGTTGATTTTCATCTCTTCAGCGAAGCCTCACGCATCGCTGGATCCAGAGTGAGAAGCCGCGCCGTCGACCTGTAGCCTTCAGCGGGACGTGCCATTGAGCCTGGAGTCGCTGGCCTCGCCGCCTTCAGCCGCCGTACCTGCTGTGCTTTCCGGCGTTATATCCTTTCCTCTGCATAGAGTGTGTGTGTGTGCTTGCATATCTGCTTTTTTCCCACCCCCTCTAAAAGAGCGGCGTCTTTTTAAAGATGCCTTCCTGCGGTTCTTGCCGAGCCCCACTCAGCGACGAGGACCGACATGTCATCTGCGTGTCCTGCCTGGGTGAGGATCACGCGGACATCGCGCTCGCTGACGGCGGATGCCATCATTGTGAACGCTTGCCTATGGTGACTCTGCGGACTCGCCTAGCTTCGTTCTCCGAGCCCGCATCCCAGCCCGCCGTGATGCCGCGCCGCAAGAAGCGCCGCGCCCAGCGCGCGCCCGAGCTATTTCCAGCCCGCCAAAGCTCGCCGGTTCGCCCGCCAGCTTCGCCGGCTTCGCTCGAGTCGCTCCCAGACGGACAGCGGCCGCCGTCCGCCGCCGCGTCCGCACTTGAGCTCGACGAACTTACCGGAGACGGCATTGAAACTGAGCCGATGCGTCCGCTCTCTCAAGCCGTGGATTACATCCGCCTCGACTGAAAGGCGCTCGCGCAACTAACGCGCAATAGGCTGGACGGACGCTTTCTCGGGAAAGACGAAGCTCCGTCACAGTCGAGACCCGCGCCTTTCCCCCCTGAATGGTGAGAGACATTTGTGGTTAACGCTATCCGAGATGACGGAAGCCGAGCGCTCCGTGTTCCTCGACGTTCTCGCTCTGCTGGACGCCGCCCCCCTCAGCGCGGGCCCCGGCCGAGGATTGAGATAAAGCCCGAGGTCTCAAGGCCTTCCTAGTCTCTCTAGGAAAGCGACGGTGTTCAGTTCCCGCTGCGGCCGGATTTACACCAAAACTTCTCGCTCGTTCAGTTCCAAGCAATGTGACTGTTCCAGTGTATTTCGCAGTGAGCAAGCTGGTTCCACAGCCCGCTTGCCTGCGCACAAAGGCCGTCGTTTCGGCTAACTAGCAGCGCCGCCAGGCCCGAGATCAAGCACCGCGCTCTCGCTCTGCTGGACGCCGCCCCCCTCAGCGCGGGCCCCGGCCGAGGATTGAGGTAAAGCCCGAGGTCTCAAGGCCTTCCTAGTCTCTCTAGGAAAGTGACGGTGTTCAGATCCCGCTGCGGCCGGATTTCCACCAAAACTTCTCGCTCGTTCAGTTCCATGCGTTGTGACTGTCCCAGTGTATTTCGCAGTGAAGCAGCCGGTGTCTCAGCCCGCTTGCCTGCGCACAAAAGCCGTTTCTATGGCTACCCAGATAAATCCAATAAAGAGTGCATTTTCTGGTGTTCCGGCCACGGCCGATGGTGTTATGAGTGTTGTAAGAATGCCCACGTCCCAGTGCCCATTCCCACACCCAGACACAGCCCGCCACGGTGCAGGGCTAGCACAAATAAAACCAACTCATGTTGGTTGTGCAGAAAATGTAGTGAACGCGCCCATACATGCCCGCTTACACTACACTATGCGTGTCCCTTGGTTTCTGTAAAAACGAAACTAACACACATTTAGTCGGCGCGAGCCGACAGTGTTCTCAGTGCAGTAAATGTGCCCGCTGTCCCGCATTTCCTCACTGACACGCCGAATCCCACGGGATTCACCCCCGCTCGCTTTCTATGCACAACCCGTCACAGAGAAGCTGAGCGCGGCCAGGCTGCCCGCTGTGATTAGCGCGCACCTCGCACGCTGTGAACACAGCGTTGATTCAGTCGGCGCGAGCCGAGTGTTCTCCGTGCAGAAAATGTGCCCGCTGTCTCGCGCCCGCATTTCTCACAGACACTCCGAATCTCACGGGATTCGCCCCCGCTCGTTTTCTCTGCACAACCCGTCACAGAGAAGCTGAGCGCGGCCAGGCTGCCAGCTGTGATCAGCGCGCGCCTCGCACGCTGTAAACACAGCAGTGATTTAGTCGGCGCGAGCTGACAGTATTCTCAGTGTAGTAAATGTGCCCGCATTTAGTAAATGTGCCCACATTCCCTCACACGCGCCGAATCCCACAGGATTCGCCCCGCTCGCTTTCTCTGCGCGTCCCGCCATAGAGAAGCTGAGCGCGGCCAGGCTGCCCGCTGTGATCAGCGCGCCCCCCGCCTCGAACGCTGTAAACACGGTGTTGTGTTCCCAGTACACAGGGGCTCTCGAGCCGCCGTCCTGCCGCGGCCAGAGCCCAGATTTCATTCTACCCCTAGCTATTCACGCAGATGCGTGGTCAAGGCTTCCCGGGGTATCAGAATGGGTGTTGAACACTATAACGAGAGGCTGTTCGCTACAGTTCGCTCGACGCCCCCGCCGTTATACGGCGCGAGTCGAAACTACGGTGTAAAGCGAAGTGTTCCATCTACTTCGAGCCGAGATAGCGAAACTACTGAGAAAAGGGGCTATAGAACCTCTATCTCAGGGCGAAGGGGGCTTATACAGCAGATATTTTCTGGTACCGAAAAAAGATGGTGGGCTCAGACCCATTCTAGATCTGCGACTGCTGAACAGAACGCTCGTGAAGCGCCAGTTCAGAATGCTTACGACCAGGAAATCCTCGCGCAAGTGCGCCAAGGAGACTGGTTCATGTCAATAGATCTGAAAGACGCCTATTTTCAAATACAAATAGCGTCCCATCACAGGCGATTCTTGAGATTCGCCTTCGAGGGCCAGGCATATCAATACACAGTCCTGCCGTTCGGCCTGTCCATAGCACCCCGTACGTTCACGTAGTGCATGGACGCGGCCCTCGCCCCCCTGAGACTTCGGGGCATGCGAGTTTTGAACTACTTGGACGATTGGCTGATTCTAGCTCGTTCACGAACGGAGCTCATAGAACACAGGGCCGCATTACTCGAGCACCTCGAGGAGCTGGGCCTTACAGTCAATTGGGCGAAAAGCTCACTGCTCCCCAGTCGGAGAATTTCCTTTCTGGGAACAGTGTTAGACTCGCTATCCATGACAGCACGCCTGTCACCGGAGCGCGGATTGAATATTCAGCACGTCGCGAGATCCTTCCGCCACGGCTCTATAGTCCCGCTCAGAAGGTTTCAGAAAATGCTGGGTCTGATGGCCACAGCAGCCTCCGTACTCCAGTTGGGCCTGCTCCGCATGCGCCCACTGCAGCTATGGCTAAAAGCACGAGTTCCCCCCAGGGCGTGGACCGCAGGTCTATTTCGCCTCAGGGTCGACCTTCAGTGCATTTCGGCTCTGAAACCATGGAAAGCAACCGACTGGTATCAGTCAGGTGTGAGTCTGGGGATCCCCTCGAGTGTGAAGGTGGTGTCTACGGACACCTCCACTTCGGGGTGGGGAGCGCTGCTCGAGGGCAGACCGCTAGCTGGCCTATGGTCAGCGCGGGAGAAGCTCCTTCACATAAACTGCTTGGAATTAATAGCAGTCGACAAAGCGCTAAGGCGCTTCTGTCCCCAGATAATAGGCCACCACGTATTGGTCCGGTCGGACAACATGTCAGTGGTGGCGTACATAAATCGCCAGGGCGGCGTCAGGTCCCGAAACCTTTACAGGCTGACGGAACGCCTCCTGGTCTGGGCTCAGCACAACCTGCTCTCGCTGAGAGCGGCGCATGTGCCTGGTCACCTAAATGTGGGGCCAGACAGGCTGTCCAGAAATAACGTCCCAGCAGGAGAATGGTCTCTGCACACGCAGACGATCCAGCTGCTGTGGGAAACGTTTGGCAAAGCGCAGGTGGACCTGTTCGCGTCCCAAGAAAACGCTCACTGCCCGAGATTCTTCTCGAAAAGCCGGGACGCGCTGGCCCATGTTCGGCCCCGCCGCCCCCTATATGCTTTTCCCCCTGTCTCACTCCTGCCTCAGGTGTTGGAGCGAATCAGGAGGGAGGGATGCCCAGTGCTACTCATAGCTCCGCTCTGGACAAACCAGTCGTGGTTCCCTGTCCTGATGCAGCTGACCAGCGCTGCCCCATGGCCTTTACCGTTGAGGAGAGACCTCCTCTCTCAGGCGGAAGGCTCGATTTGGCATCCTCGCCCGGATTTGTGGTCCCTGCACGCATGGGCCATCAACGGGTACCCGCTGACCTCCCAGAGGGAGTGTTAAACACGATCGCGCAGGCTAGAGCCCCGTCTACCAGACGGCTCTACTCCTCGAAGTGGTCTGTGTTCTCTGCTTGGTGTCAAGCGCAGGGCTTTTCACCTGTAGACTGCGGGGTTACGGAAGTGCTTTCCTTCCTTCAGGAGCTACTGGATAAGGGCAGGTCCCCTTCCACGCTCAAAGTATACGTGGCGGCCATAGCAACGTTTGCAAAACCGGTGTCTGGCCAGTCACTAGGAAAGAGCGACTTAGTCGTGCGTTTCCTTAGAGGAGCTCGGAGGCTAAACCCTCCCAGGCCCCCCTTCAGTCCCGACATGGGACCTTTCCACGGTCTTGGAGGCCATGAAAGGTGCCCCATTCGAGCCAATCCAGTCGTCAGACATGAAACACTTGTCTTTCAAGACAGCGTTTCTTATGGCTCTCGCTTCAGTGAAGCGCGTAGGGGACTTGCAAGCGCTCTCAGTAAGCGCGTCATGCATGGAGTTTGGACCTAATGACTCAAAGGTCATACTCAAACCGAAGCACGGCTATGTGCCGAAATCCCTCAACACACCGTTCAGGGCCCAGGTGATTTCCCTGTCTGCCCTTCCGGTTCTCAATGAGGAGAAGGACGCGAGTCTCCTTTGCCCTGTCAGGGCACTAAGGGCTTATGTGTCCCGCTCGTCTGGTTTCAGACAGACTGAGCAGCTTTTCGTTTCGTTTGGCGGCCGTGCTAAGGGACTTGCCGCTTCGAAACAGAGCCTATCCAGATGGATAGTCGGTGCCATAGCGCTGGCTTACACTTCTAAGGGCCTACTGTGCCCTTTGGGTGTTAGAGCGCACTCCACAAGAGGCATGGCCTCCTCGTGGGCATGGTCTAGCGGGGTTACCCTGCAAGATATTTGTATGGCCGCGGGCTGGGCCTCGCCGTCTACATTTATAAAATACTATAACTTGGAGGTTCCCGCCTTACAAGCTAAGCTTTTGGCGGTATAAAATTCAGTGCTATCTGCCCGCTGTGCGGCTCGGATACTGAGTTTGACCTGCGTATTGCTCACTGACCGGTACAGCAGCTCATTAAAATGTTGACACACTTGTGGCCACCCAGTTCAGGCTGAATGTTCACCCTGACGGTATGGTCTATTTGTCACATGATTAGCTCCTTTCGGATGCTATTTACAGGGAATGATGCTTCTAGCCTCTCTTCCCTCACTCTCTGTGAGTGTATGGTGATTATGCACTATATGCGCCCCGGGCTTCGGCCCCTGGGACTTTGGTGTTGGATCCCTACCAGCACGGCGTGTTGCATTGTGTTCCCCATAGCGTAAGATATTACGCAGTACGAGAGATACTCTCGTAAGAGAACGTACTCGGTTACTAACGTAACCTCGGTTCTCTCTAGAGAGGGAACGAGTACTGCGTATCTTGCCGTGCTTGGAATACGCTCTGGTTCGCTTCGGCGATGAAAACCAACGTAAGAGCAGCTATCGAGCCTGGTTATAGGGCGAGACCACGCCCTTTCTGGCGGGACGTGACTATATGGGCGCGAAAGGCCCCCATTCGTCGTGACGTCACGCAGAGCCACTCTCGATAGGCTGCTGCTGTTGCCGCAGGGCAGCCAATAGGCGCGCGAGCTGTCTCGCCTATGTCTGCTTGCTGCCGCAAAGCGTTTTACATTAATAAAAAATTAAGGATAATTTTTGGCTTCAATATCTCGTGGAAAAGAGTTTTCCCCATAGCGTAAGATATTACGCAGTACTCGTTCCCTCTCTAGAGAGAACCGAGGTTACGTTAGTAACCGAGTACGATTTTTTATTTCAGAGAAATTCCAATTTTAAATAAGTGGCGGTCCCGGCCAACAAATGTCGCCTGTCAATGACGCAATATCCGCGCTATCCTCGGTTTCCGCTTGAAATGCCATAGCCGTGATGTAACCATGGCAACAGACATGGACAACTGCGTAATGCGTGACGTTTAGCGGCACAAAGTTCTTGTTTCGTTCAAACATAAACAATGGCAAGCAGACTTTGGGACAAACAAGGAGAACTAAAATGAGGATCAATATCAGCGGGGCGTTTTTGAGATGCCGAGAGCTCCACTTCCGCGACTAACTTGGACTCGACAGAGCTTCACGAGTCACGACTTGACAGCTTTATTAGACAGGTGAGCAAATGTACATAAAACAAATCAATGTTAACGTTAGCTCAACATGATGACATGTTAGAATATGGTCAGTACGTTTTTCTAATCTTGATCTAACGTTAGCTGCTATGTTTCGTAGGCTATAGAAAATGAACTAACACGTAGAATAACATTATAACTTTCAACACACATTTAAATGCCGTTTAGTGTGATAGTGTAACGTTAGACCAAGTGAAACAGCGCTGCGTTACCTCACAAGTTTAATTCGTCTAATAAACTGACCTGTGTTAGTAATCCAGCACTGCGTGTAGTTCTGTAGAATTAAATGTCCTTATTCATTTATATCCGCGGGACTCGCGTGTGATATATACTTTATATCCGTGGGACTCGCGTGATATACTTTATATCCGTGGGACTCGCGTGATATGCTTTATATCCGTGGGACTCGCGTGTGATATACTTTATATCCGTAGGACTCGCGTAATATACTTTATATCCGTGGGACTCGCGTGTGATATCTGTCTCTTTAGCAGTCGTGACCTGCTTCACACTGTAATGTTAAAAAACATGAGTGTTTTCACTCATCCATAAACATTATTAGATCCATCAGCTTGACAGCAAGTAGCCTACCGTCATTCAGTTCGTCACTGCGTCATAAACATACGCCTTTGTTATTATTGGAAACTGCGCCCTCTTGTGGCCAAAAATGTTACATATTGTATCTTTAAAAGAAATTGTAACTTTTGTTCTCTGTCTTTAAAGGTTTACAACCTAATTTGCTCAACAGAACAATCAACTGAAAAAGCCAAAATAAAAGTGATTGAGTTGGAAATCTGAGTTGTCCTTTTGTCCTTTGGAAGTTGAACGGAGTAGGACTTGACAATATATATATATGTTTACATTAAGCACCAACACTTCAAAAGAAGTATATTTAAAACAAGATTTCTTATTGGTTTTGAAAATATTACTATAAATTACAGCAACACCTCCCCCTTTGCCTTTCAGACGAGGCTCATGTTTACAACAGTAATCTTGCGGGGTGGACTCATTTAAAGTAATGTAATCGTTTGGTTTTAGCCAGGTTTCTGTCAAACACAGCACATCTAGGTTATAATCTGAAATCATATCATTAACTATGAGCTCTTTTGAAGTAAGGGATCGAATAATTAGCAACCCAAGCTTTATCGTTTGCTCATCTGTATTATTTTTTTATTTGTTGAACATCAATTAAATTTTTAACCTTAGAAAGGTTTGGACGTTTTTTGGATTTCCAAATTCGGGGAACAGACACAGTCTCTATGTGATGATATCTAGGTGAAAAAGTCTCTGTGTGATGAGATTTATCTGACCTTGGTGATGCGAGGCCGCTAGCAGACGGTCGGTTTAGCCAGTTTGTCTGCTTCCTGACCTGAGCCCCAGATTGTCATGTTTCATCTCTAAGACTATGAGCCAAATTACTAGAGAGAAGAGCAGCACCATCCCAGGAGGGATGAATACCATCTCTTTTCAACAGGTCAGGCTTGCCCCAAAAACTTTTCCAATTGTCTATGAATTCTATATTATTTTCGGACACCACTTAGACAACCAGCCATTGAGTGAACACAATCTACTAACTGTCTCATCACTCCTTCGAACAGAAAGAGGACCAGAGCAAATTACAGTGCCTGACATCGTACTTGCGAGTTCAAACACCTCTTTAATATTAATTTTTGTGATCTCCGACTGGCGAAGTCGAACATCATTAGTGCCGACGTGAATAACAATCTTAGAGAATTTACGATTAGCATTAGCCAGCACTTTTAAATTTGCTTTGATGTCAGGCGCTCTGGCTCCCGGCAAACATGTGACTATGGTGGCTGGTGTCTCTATTTTCACGTTCCGTGTAATAGAATCGCCAATTACCAGGACACAATCAACAGCATTCTCAGTGGGTGTTTCACTGAGAGGGCCAAATCGATTTATACGAATCGATTTATAGAAAGTCTATGCAGTGTTTCCCACAGAATTAGATTCTATGTGTGTTGGTGTGTTTTTTTTTTTTTTTTGATGGGGGGGTAGTTGACACATAATGTCAGATAACTTAAAGACATTGCTATTGCTATGCCATTGCTATACTTCTATGACTGCTCCAAAGACTTCTTGTTGCATATTTTGCACCTTTGTTTGAACATTTTATTTTACGGGCCTTTCTGAAAAAAATATTCCAATGCCCTATCATATGGGCTTGTTTGTGTGATAGACTACAGGCTCTGTACTAAATGTAACAATTATTAAACACTATATTAAATTTAAATAACAAAATAGATTTATAAATAACCAGCTTTTCAAAACAACATTTGCAATGTGCAATTTTAACAAACTATACAAATATTTTAAAATATTTGTGCTAAAAAGTGCAAAACATAACAACTGAAACAACTGAATTTTAACAAACACTATACAACTATAAAACAATGAAGTACAAAAAATAAAGTGCAAAACAACATTGTCAAAATGCAAAGGTGCGAATTTACAAACAACTGTTAATTTAACATAAAAGCATAAGCTACATTTGCCATGGTATGGTTTGCCATGACTGAATGTTAATAATCCCTAAAAAGCTGACATCATCGTGATCTCAAAGATCTCTGTTATTATCAATGAAGGTGATTGCACAATGAATATTTCACAATATCTACACTTTGTTTGTTATAAACAGAGGATTTGCCAGCATGCAGAATTCAGCACTGAACAAAAAGTCAGTTTTGAGCGGTGATAGACTCCTATCTTAAATGCTTCTGATTGGCCAGTTGTGTTTAAGAAATCAATACATATGTCTGTGATTGGCTACATCGCTCAACGCTGCAAACATGTTACAAATAGAAACTCTGGCCAGTAAATCGTTTCAATTTTGTTTAGTTGTTCTTTTCTGCAACAGATTAATAACAATTTATTAGTGTTTGTTTTATTCATTGATATTCATAATTTGCGGGAGTCCTGTGAATCGTTTTTTTCTCCCACAGCCCGCACACACAGAGTGAGTGCATTACCACCCGCGCCTGCGCTCGCACTCGGCCATCAAATCTAGTCCCGCGCCGCACGTCTCTAGATCAAGGGCCCGGCCCGAGGATGGCGGCGGGAAATATCGGCCCAAGTTCTGCCTCGGGCAGAGAATTTAAGCTATAAACAGGACAGAGTAACAAGGCAGGCTTCGCTCATACATTTTTTTGACGACATAACGTTAGTTAAGGCGTGTGTTGCTTAGGCGGCCGCCTTAGTTACAAAGTGCTGCGGGAAACCCTGAATCTGTAATGGAAACGCGACCCACCACAAATTAATGAATGTACCACTCAATAGGTAGGCCTGCATCTGTGTCCCAACACCCTCCTCGCCACTTATGCCTTTCCATGAGCCTCAAGGTGGTAAAGCAGAGGAGGCGACTCATTCGATAACATCTGCCTCGACTCTTCCCATATGCAACCCGATGAGAGAAGACATTGCGCTGCTTCACAAGACGTGGGGCCTGACCCACGAGGTGCAAACACTTGACTCTCACCCCACAAGAAAAGAACGTATCACAGTGAATGCATTCAGCTCCCTCAATATCTGAATGCACTCTGTGCAAATGCTTGATTCTCATCACTTTAAAGAACTGATGACGTGTAATCCAGACACCCTTTTGTAAGCTCAGGCACTCCATTTGACGTTATCGGACTGTGTTCATTATTATAAATTTGTGTGTCTTGTGTGGTTTCTTTGGTAACCAGTGTACTATATTAGTAGCTGAACACCTGAACTTTACTTTATCTAACCTACTTTTCTTCTCCCAGATCTGTCATACTATTTTTATACTGAGCATAACTCTTGCACTATTTTTTACCTCTACATCTCTTCTGTAATGTCGGAACATAACTTTTTTCAAACTTGCTAACAAAATTAGCTTTTCCCAGTTCTGCCACTATTCACATATGGAGACTAAATATGTTTTGACAGTCTTAAAAATTAACAAAGCTGTTTTTCAACAAGGTAATAGTGAAATGAGGGGCTTAACCTTCAGGAAATGTTGATCCCCGGAGGTCAAAGTAATTATTTTTTTATTATTTGTATTTGTTCTGATTAAAAAGAGCACAACCTTCCTCACTCATTGTGACAACTAAACTATGGCACTCCCACACCATACATGTGTCAAAGTTGCCTAGAAATCTAGATTTATTTTGCAGTCAGTGTAGTCTAGCAACTCTCCGTTGGCATTCGAGCTGGAAAAACGAAACTCTAGTCAGGCCAATCACATCGTGTATAGAGTTGGTGGGTGGGCTTAACATAATGACGGCAGAGTTGTGATGGTTCTGCTTGAATTCCCTGCCACTTGAAAACAAAGAGGATGACCGCTGCTGCTGGCGAACAGCCATCTTTCAAATCGGCTTTGGCCGCGACTCTGGAGGACTTAAGCTTTTCTTTGAGAAAAGAACAAAGAATGGCACTTATGTCATTCTTAAAAAAGGAAGATATGTTTGAGTTTTGCTGACTGGATACGGCAAAAGTTTAATATATAAACTAGCTCCGCTGGTGGGAAAACGCATGAGACTCACTCAGACACAGCCGTTCTTTGCTCTGGTTGGTTGTAGTGCTATCCTATTGCGTGCAGAAGGAATTTGAAAGACAACCGTTTATCCCACCCCTCGTTTGAGGCATGCCAATGTTGATTTCCCAGACCTAACATCTTGATGTGGGTCTGGCTTGCCAGACTAGTGTCAAAGTTGGCAGAGCATCTTTTCTCTATTTACGGATATGACGAGGCCGGCACAGGCACATGACATATGTACGCAATTTCCATGAAAACCATCCTGCTAGGTCTAAAATATAAACACTTACCATAGTGAATCAGTGAAAGACAAAAACACATTTGGGAAGGATTAATGATGAATTGACTTGTTAATTTTGAAAAAAAAAAAAAGTTACATAGTGTACCTTTAGGTAACAAGTGAGATGGTTGTTGATTAATTAAGGGCTAGCTAATATGGAACCAAATGTTTATTTGTATTTATCAAATTAAATTTCTTATAAATACATTTAAATTTTTGAGATACACGCAAGGAGGAGAGATAATCTGATGAAAGAATTTTAAGTGGTTGTACAGACATTTGATGTGTTTAAAACTAGCTACTTTTCAATGTTAATTATAGGTAATAATTCATCTCACAAATGCAAAAGTTCTCATTCTAAATAATATGAGATCCAAATGCCATGAGAATCTGGTACCCGGTTGTCTCATTTGGTGGTTTTTTATACGCAAAATTATAGGAAAATATACAGTAACAGAGACAGTCTTTTTAATAAATACGCCCCCTCGTCCCTCCAGCTTAGCCTCAGTCAGTTGTTCCTCTGTGTCCGCCACAGACTTCCGGGTCTCCGGATCCGCCTCAACCCTCCACCCCTTCTGCTCCACTGGGCTTCTCCTTCCCTCTGGCTTCCCAGTTGTACTCATTCCCTCCATCTTTGCCTGGTCTGCCGAGCTCAGCCCTGGCATTCAGCCAAAGCCCCATCCTGGCTCCTCCCACCGTTAGATTCACAGTGGTGACTCTCTCCTTGACTCCTCCTCCTTCCTGTCCATCACCAGCTCCACGCCCTCCTCCAAAGCCCCTTCCCTACTTCCACACTCCAATTATCAATTACAGCAAGAGGACGCGCCTTCCGGGAGTGGGTTTGTACTGTTACAGTTATGGATTCTTATTCTGATATTTCCTTTCTTTTTTGTTTTAGTTCCTGTTTCCCTGCTCAGTTTAGTTTCGGTTTCCGTGGTCTCTGATTATGTCCCTGTTTGTTTCTGTGATTATTTATCATCAGCTGTATCTTATTTAGTTCCTGATTATCCCGTGCATATATACTCTCTTTTCAGTTACATTCTTTTGTCAGTTATTGTGGTTGCGTTTCCAATGTATTCTTGATGAAAGGTTATTCTGGTTCATTCTCTGGTTTCATACAATCAACAGAACTAAGAACAGATGAGGAACTTATGAGTAACTATGGAAAATAATAATGACCAGAAACACAGGCAAAATGGAAACAGCGAAAACAAAAACAAAACACAATGAAAACAGAACTAAATATAACCTTGACACCAGTAAGTAACAACCCTGGTACTTTTAAAATTATTAATATTTATTGAATTTCAAACATTTTATCTATTGAATTTAGATGTTTACTTAATTACACAAACCAGAGTTAAAATGTATTCAGATGTTTAAAAAAAAATAACACATCTCATATAAGATTCATTGAAAATAAAAACCAATTTTATAAATTCATATTTTTGATCTTCTGAATTTGACGATCAGCATTTTCTGAAGGTTAAATGTCTCTTTTACAAAAAAAAAACTTCAAGACTTTCAGACAATATTTGGTACCCTCTTTTTGAACAGAGTCTGCTACTAACGAACTAACGAACTAACGAACTAACGAACTAACGAACTAACTAACGAACTAAATAATCCAAGAAATAATATAAAACCGATACATCTTAATTATGTTTATAATATGCTGATTATGATTTGTCTTTCACTTTGACAGCCCTCATTAACCAACAGTGATATCCTGTTTGTGAAGATTCATGCACCATGGGACACGCTGTGTAAATATGCAGAGCAAATGAACATTAGAATGCCCTTCAGGTAGAGCTCATTGTCATTGTACTGTGCTAAACTTAATACTGTAAGTAAATTCAATGTGATTATATGATATATGTATTTTACAGGAAAAAGTGTTACTTCACAGACTGGAAGAAAAAAAATATGGGAAGGTAAGATAATGCTGATAGTTCCCTTTCAGTCGCTAACGTTCAACATAGTCGATTAGTCGACTTATTGGAATCACGCTTAGGGAGCCTGTCATCTTCAAGTACTGTTAAAATGGACCAATACACACTGGCATGCGTGAAATGCATCACACACTCCGCCCCCGAGGCGCAGGTATAAATATGGAAGTTGATGCACACACTAGTTGTCTTTCGCTTCGGAGCCGATCAGTCTTCATGTCAATATCTCTGAAGAGTGTTGTTATATTACAACAAGTGAATGTGTTGGCACTTCTTCAGGAAGTCTCTCCCGTTGCTGGTGGTTCTACACCACAAGTCTCAGCCTTCTGAGCTCTCAACTGCTGTTTTAACAGCATCACAATTCTGTGTAGAACTTGTGTTTGTTCTGACAGCCAGTTGAGGGTGAAGAAAGTGAGTGTTTCACTGGTACAGGCTGCACCATCCCTGTCAGTGTTGCCGCGATCATTACCCTGTGTGCTCTGGCACTGGTGAGAGTTTTTCATTTCCTGAAAGAGCAACACAGGTGCGTTTGCTTCTTTTTCAAGATGTCATACCAACCGTGCATGTCTGGATGCGGTCTTTCCCTGTTCCTCTCTGACAGTCACAATTGTTGCATCACGTGTTTGGGCTTACAGCACGCAGAAGCAGCTTTTGTGGACGGTTTTGTTCATGTTCCCATTGCGGGAATAGGACTGTTGAGGAGTTGAGATCGAGACTCGCCTTCGTCCGCGAAGCTGGAGTCGCCATTACCATGGCCTCGGGTGCCGTGTGGGATGGGTGATCGGAGGATAGTGATGGATGTCTCGGTAAACATTCCCTGTGGGCTCCTCACTCCTCCATCACACCACAGCCGGTGTAATTTCCTGTTGAATGTGCTGGTCCCTCTGTAATGGAGCGATCAGCCATTTCAATTGTGGGTCCCCAGAGGATAAGATGTTGATAGCAGCATCAGAGGGTTTTCTGGCCTCTGGAGATGACGATTCGGCTGTGTTATCTCCCTCTGGGAGTGTAACGTTGCTCGAGCCTGATCCAAAAATGCCAGCTATGCTGAAATGGTTGCCGGGCTCGAGTGGAGTCCAACGTGTCCCGTTCAGTCTCGGTTACAGGTTTGGTATCTCGGGGCAGGCCATGCTGGTTCTCAGCTCGCCGCCCCATTGCCTTTGGAAAGCTTGCATGGAAAGCTTACTAGGTTGTCGACGGCACCTTTCTCTGCCAGAAACTGCCTGAATAGTTTTTCCCCCTCACTACCCTTGACGGAGAGTAGCGGTGAAGGATTGCGAGGCTATCCCTCCAGTGGAGCGGTCTGTCACAACACAGGTGCACCTGTGTCCGGCAGCCACTGGCTTTTGGACGGGGGATTCTCGTCTCCCCCTAAGGCCTGTGACTTCTTGTCTGTTCCGACTGGCAGAGCTTACAAAGCCTGTGGGCAAGCCGCCTCCTCTTTGCGTGCCATGGTGCTGCTACAGGTCTATTAGGCCAGGGCACTCATGGACATGCACGAGGGTAGCCCAGACCGTGTGCTCATAGGTGAGGACCACACTGCATGCGACCTAACCCTCCTGGGCATGAGTCTGGTATTGATATATACTGTATGTATTCTATACTTACTGTATAGAAGTAAGAAAGGGTCCCACTGAAACTCTTCAGAGGCTCCTGGGGCATATGGTAGACGCAGCCGCTTGGCTTCCTCCATATGAAGACCGCTTCAGCACTGACTGGCAGAGCGGCACGCTCCGTAAACCACCCTGGCCTGCCGCCAAACCCTCAGTCCGTAACAGACCTTTATTCTCCGGGTCAATGGCTACTAGAACAAGTGTCCATCAATACCAGCTGTGGGGCCACGTACAAAGGGCATGCAGTAACTGAGGTCTGGGCGGCCCTCCGACTGCATTGGCATCCATTGCCTAGAGTTGCTTTCAATTCACCTTGCTTTGAGATATGCTCAGCGATCATGTACTGGTCTGAAAAGACAACATGGCGACCATTGAGCTACGCTCCCCTCGCATTTTGCAACTTGTCCGCCACCTCCTCCTTGGAGTCAGAAGCTTCTGAGGTCACTTCATTCCACTTATTACTTCTGGCCTGCTCAATCTTGCCGCTGACTAGACTCATGGCAGCCTCTGTCCTAGAGAGAGTGGAGCCTCCGTCCCCCAGTCGGTCCAGCTGTTTGGGACCACTTCGGGGTCACACAGGTATATCTGTTGTCCCTCCGGTCTGGTCTCTGCGCCAGTTGTTTTTTCTTCTGTCTGAGTGGAAACCCCTCGACACAGAAAGACTCTGGCCACAGTTGGCCCCGGGGCCCCTGCAGAAACTCTCAAGATATTTGAGACCCCAGCCTGGATATGTGCCCAAGGTACCTACCTCTTCTACGGGACCAGGTGGTGAGTCTGCAAGTGCTGCCCCGAAGGAGGCAGACCCAGCCCTGACATTTCTCTATTTACTCTGTCCGTTCCATTGTGGTTATACGTGCTCAGAATGCAAAGCCTGGACCTCAGACCAGCTCTTGTCTGTTACGGAGACCAGCAGAAGGGAAGGCTTTTTCCAAGCAGGGGTTGGCCCACACCTATTACACCTATTACGTTCGATAGAGAACCAGACTATGTTTGGAACCGCTGCTTCCTGTGGGCTCCCTTCACATGAAGCCAGTTTCACTGTAAGCCCGGTTCGAAGTGTCGGCTTGCTATGCCATTCACTTCCTATGGACTGGATACGTGAGCAATGCTTGCTCCAGTGAGTTCCCCTTATTAGCCGAACACTGTCGAGTTCCTCCATACCCTTCGGCAACGGACGTGGCGGAGTGTCCCAAGCCAGGCCTTTCACTCGTAAGCACGGTTGGAACCTGTGCTAGGCTGGTTTCCATATGTTGTGATCCCTACGGCGATCCCATATGTGTATTCTTCCACGGTACGGCTCCCTGCGGCGAGTTTTAACAGTAATCGAAGATGATAGGCTCCCTAAGCGTGATCCCAATCAGTCGACACATCGACTTTGTCTTCTTTCCCTCCTTCGAGGGAACGAGGGTTACATACGTAACCGAGAGGTTCTTACTGTTCTGTGTTTCCACAAATATGGCTTTGAGTTAATTATTAATTTTATTTGCATTATAGTCAAAAACCCATTAAGTTCTTGAATTTTGTTAATTTATGTGAATTTAAATTTGAGTCAAACTATAGCTGTGGAGAATAAAGATTTTATTAAGTTAATTAGCTTGATATTTGTTGTGCGTCTGTGGGACTAATGATGAAACTACTATTAAACGACGTGTTGTTTTTTATTTTATTAGAGACAATAACACAACAAAATATTTTTGACAAATGCAAATGTATCTCTACAGTCAATTTCAGCTGAGATTTCGTCAGTTGAAAAGCTGGCTACCCAGGAACCCTATGAAACTGGATAAGGAGGCATTACCAGATCTGGAGGAAACAGATTGCTACACCGCCCCATTCAGCAGGGCCAGAGTGCACCAGTATGTTCCTCTTTCATGACCTTGTTATAATAAAATCTCAAATATTTCTCAAATAATCTCATATAGGCCTACTTTATGACAGAACAGATTCCATTGCATGACACATTTTGCTTTCTGGAAATATGATACTGAAATTAGATAGCTGAACACTGAAGCTGAAAACACAATTCTGCAACCTTCATCAGCCAATGAACGGAATTCAGCCTCAGCTGACCCTTTCATTGCAGATTTTATGATGGAAGCACTTTAGATTGTGTACTTGAACTTGATGACTATTTGTAACTGCACTGACGTTACTGCTTGCTGACATCCACTTTACAGATCAGAGATCATTTTAAATGCATGACCTGTGGTAAAATAGTTTTTGTTAAGGATTATTAGTAAGGGTTTATTTGAGGTTGGAAGGAGATTTTGTATACACATACATTTTGGAATTGGACAAGAAGGGTTTAATCTTTCTTTTCAAAACTTTAAACAAATAATAGATCATAAAAATATTTAAAAGAAACTTTCTGAAGAGTATCATTATACAGTTTTCGAAAAGTTATAGAAAACATAGAATTTATTAGTATAACTTTTATTTAGGATTGTCTTTTAATTGTATATTTGTAGTTTTCATTTTCCTTTTAGGTTAAATTCTAGTCGTTTTGAAGTTTTGTAATTTTTAGGATTAGTGTTATGGTTCTATTTAGGGTTATGGGTCTTTCAAAAAAAAAAAATTGCAGATGTGTTTTCGGAAGAGCTAAAAGTGATGTTGTAATTTTACAACGACGGGTCTTAAAGGGTTAACTTACTGTTACTTCTTTTTTTCCTGTTTTTTTTTTCCTAAAACAACAGAACTATATAAAGTATAAAATATTAGCATGTTAAAACTTTCATTAATTTCATACGAAGAACAGACATGCCAACTAGTTACTGACCTGATGCAGACTAATACACACATAGCTGAAGCGGATTGATATCGTCTTCTTGGGCTGGAGCGAGGTTTACGTAAGGTAACATGAAAATATGTGAGGTCTGAAATCTACGGAAGCCCTTAAGGCCCCTATATACTTCAAGCGAAATCGAAGAACAAACTAGTGTGACATCGTTTAGAAGAAAATCAGACCAAAACGAACTTCGTTTGGAGAACTTTCCGAAAACGTTCGCTTTGGCTGGTAAACACCTTTGTTCTACCATTGGTCCATGGCAATTACGTAATAGGTGTGCGCGGAGGCTCGGAAAACATGAACACACTGGAGGAGCTGCTTTATAGTAGAAAATTAAGTTCTTCTACACTTCTTCATTGATTTTAAGCAATCTATTGTATATAGTGCTATATAAACGTGACAGGAATTTACTAGTGTGCCAAATTGCAGAGCTTGTGCAAACATATCCACATTAACCGCGTTTCCACTGCCGGGCCAGGGCCGGGCCAGGGCTAACAGCGAGCCGAGCCGGGCCAGTGGCCTCGGCCTTAAGCACCTGGCTTGCGTCATATATTATATGCGGCATATGCTATCTTGCAAATTCTATCTCGCCAGCCATTTCTATATCATTTTATTTCTTGTAGGTCTGCCATTAATTTATAAATTAATGTATCTTAATTTGCCTAAATTATACTTAATGGTCTTAAAATAGGCTCTGTGTTTTAAAGCAAAATTTGCTAGCACTTTATTTTACAGGCCTGTTCCCCATGTATATAGTATGTATTTATTATAGTAATTGCAATTACTAGGTAATAACTAGGTACTAAACCCTGAGCCCTGTAGTTACCTTATATTACCGAGAACTTTCTTGGGTAAGTACACGCAACTGCACGGACTGAAAAAAAAAGCAACCCAACATTTTTATTCTGATTCCTTTCATTTGATTTTGATGTGCAACATGACCTGAACATGTTGAGAGAGAGACAGACAAAAAATGATACATTAAAGAATGACTTCTATTCTTTAATGTATCATTTTTTGTCTGTATACTGAGACAGCTGGGAGTAATCCACACAATCTGTTCTGAGCTTGATGTGTTGGGTCAGCTCAGCTGCAATCCTCTCTAATTTGAAATTTACACTGACATATTAAATATCTGAGGGCTGATCTCTAGGCTGCTGTAGCGTATTAATCTTTACTCTATTCAGTCAAGTAGATGAATGCATGCAACCTACTACACATTTGTGTATTAAAACAATGTACTTTATTTTCTTTTAGCTTTACCATCAACAACAGAGAGACGTTTTTCTCAAATTCAACCAGAAGCAGAATAGTACATCATGTACTACAGCGCACAAAGTATGAGGACGGGAAGTCTAAGATGGGTAAGAGGTCAGCTTAATCACCCCTGAAACCATCTTCATCGAACATGTCATGCACATATTTTTCCTCGCTCCAGTCTCTATTATCCATCTGTATAATTTACACAATGAAATATCATGTCCTCTCACACATCATCTTTGTATTCTGTATTTTTTATTAAAAATACTATAGTCGTTTACAGAATTGGTTAAATTGCTAATACAATTTATGTTAAAGGGATACTCCACTTTTTTTGGAAATAGGCTCATTTTACAACTCCCCCAGAGTCAAACAGTTTTACCGTTTTCGAATCCATTCAGCCGATTTTCTGATATTTAGAAGAATATCAGTAACCAGACAGTTTCTGGTCTCATTGACTTCCATAGTAGGAAAAAAATTATACTACGGGAGTCAATGAGACCAGAAACTGTCTGGTTACTGATATTCTTCTAAATATCAGAAAATCGGCTGAATGGATTCGAAAACGGTAAAACTCAACTGTTTAACTCTGGGGGAGTTGTAAAATGAGCCTATTTCCAAAAAAAGTGGAGTATCCCTTTAAGGATTTTTTTTTTCCATTCAGACAAACAGCTTAAGATCTTATTGCATTGTGACATCATTTTCATAATAATGATAATAATAATAATTCCATCTCTTAATTTCCAAGAAAATTATGTCACAAGGCGGTCAAATGATAGATAGATAGATAGATGGATGGATGGATGGATGGATGGATGGAGATGGATGGATGGATAGATAGATAGTAGGGTACTCAAACTAAAATGTTTTTTTTTATAAAAATTCATAGTTCTAGTACATGAATCTACATGAATCTTTGTCAACTTTCTGTTAGTAAATATTTGAAGCGCTATGTTATTGTTTTATCTGCAATGACCTACAGTATCCCTTTGACCGTTTTAACTGAATATGGCTTTTCCCCCCTAATCCTTCTGTTAGTCCTCTTATTTTAATTTCACGCTCATGCCCTTCTTATTTGGCTTGCTTGTCTGCTCGCTCTTGTGGTTTTCTGCTGATTAAAGCTGGTCTACCAAGTCAGATTTTCAAGTTAATAAATTGATAATGACTGCCCATTCGCTCAGGCCAGATCAGATTGGGAGAAGAACTCTAAATTGTTTACTTTGTTTACAAATCTGGCTTTATTAAACCTGAGAGTTTTAATCAAATGAAGCAAAGTAATAGTCAACCGGCTCTTTAATATGCTTGGTCAGTAATGCATGTTTTGTACTCAATATGAGGCTCACAATACAAACTATCAATAAAAACCTCTCATGTTACTTGGTTCCCTGAGAAGGGAACCAAATGCTGTATCATGGTTGTCTATGGGAACGCCTTCAGAGTGTACCAGTGTCTGAAGCACATGGAAAATCTTGTCAATTCTATTGGCAGACAGTGGTCAGGTGATGGTGGAACGCCATGGTTGCTGATGCTATAGGAACATTAATAGCCTCGCCACCATACTGAAAAATGCCTGCCTAACAAGATTGTTAAAAGTATGTACAAGCACAGATCCTGTGGGCAAGCAAAATAGATGAACCCAACAGGACCTGGAAGTCTTGGGTTTAATCTATATCTATGCTGTAAAATCCTATGAGTATGTGAGGAGAGGCTGCCCTGCCACAGCACAAACATCCTGCAAACATGCACCCTTGAAAAGCACCTTAGAAAAAGCCATACTCCGAGTAGAGTGAGCACTGATGCAAAAGCCAGGCCGCGTGCCTCATTGGCAAAAGAAATCGCATCAGTAATACTGTGCAACAAGCACTGCTTGGTGGCAGCAAAACATTTGCTGTGCCTTCCAAACAGACCAACAGTTTATTAGATTTACACCACAAGCCTGATGGTCAATATAAATCCTAAAGGTGATGATACACTTGGCAACTTTTTGAAGAATGTTGCTGGGCAATGTTGCCGTCAACGGGAACCAGGTGAGACACAGGGTCCACAACCGATTTAAATTATCCAGATATAAATTTGTTGCCCATTCTCAATGGGAAAGTGCCCAAGCAACAATCGCTCGGCAAAATTGCTCTAAAAGTTTCCCTGTGTATCCTCACCTTAAAAGTTTCCCTGTGTATCATCACCTTAAGGGCCCTAACTGGATACAAATGGTAAAGCCTCTCCTTCTCCGGTGAAAAGGTAGAATGATGAAAAGATGAAAGGTTGAAGAAGACACCTTCGGATCGTAATCCTTCCTATGGTGCATTGACTTTGATTAAGCATGACGCAGCTACTGAAATTGCCTGCAAGTCTTCAACTCTTTTGAGCGAAGTTAGCGCCAATAACAGAGAATCCTTGTGATTCATAAGATTCTCTGAGGCTGACACCAAAAGCACAATAGCCACGTTTCCACTGTTGGGCCAGGGCCGGGCCAGGGCTAACAGCGAGCCGAGCCGGGCCAGTGGCCTTGGGCCTTAAGCACTGGGCTTGCGTTTCCACTGCCGGGCCAGTAGCCCCGCAGCGCTGCACTAAACCCCGCCCTTAACACGCCTTCCTGGATCAAACGTCATACAAACCCACCTATTTCAGCGGGTTTTTATTTAGGAAGATAGCATGTACAGTATATTAACTCACCGGCCGTGGCTGCCATAGTGTCCCGACTTAAGTCAATTGTATCGCCACTAACAGAGGGACGGTGACCCAGCACACCGTCCATCAAGCCGCAGTTGCAGACTTTCCCTAACACCGATAAACTCTGCCTTTTACCTTGACCACGCCTCTAGCCCGAGCTGGCCCGATTTTGCCCAAGGTATTCGACGGGCCAAAAATCCTGGCCGTTGGCCCCGAGTAAGCCCCGATCAAGCCCCGGAAGTGACAGTGGAAACGCGACTGGCCCTGGCACGCACTAGCACGGCTCAGCCCTGGCCCGGCAGTGGAAACGCGGCTAATGAGTGCAAGAAGCTAGAGACCAGGGAGGCTCCCACAGAAGATGTAGGAGGTGAACGTGGCAAGCCGAAACATCCACAGGTAACAGCCCTGATGAAAGACGCTCCTGCAGGAACTCTAGCATTGAACCAACCGGGCAGTGGACTGGTCCAAATGATCGCACCACAATGCAAAGAGATACCACTTCAGGGGATATAATTCCTTGTAGAGGGAGATCTAGGGTTACAAATGTTCTCAATAATCCTGCTTGAGAGACCCGAATCTATGAGCTGATCACTCTCAGGGGCCAGTCCGCAGGTTCCAAATCTCGGGTCAAGGGTAAAAGATAGAATAGCCTCAAAATGCCCCAAACGATGCCCCAACAGCCGTGGTGTCGGGACTTCTTTTCCCCCAGGTGCCCGAAAGGCAACGACGGTTTCTCAGACCTGTCTTCGCCCTAATCCTGATATTGTGTGTGGTGCCCAGGCCCGCAGTCCTTGTGGGGAAAGAATATGGGCCGCCACACTGGCCTTAGCTAGGGCCAGGCCGAGGCTGATTGAGGTCTCCGGCCCTTGGACATGGTGAGGCATAAACTGCTGAAATGCTGTCATTTGTTTTTTTTTAGCCGCCTTAATCCTGTCAGCAATAGCGTTGACCGCCTTGCCAAACAGCCAGATGGCGATATTAGGGCATCTAGCAAAAAAGGTTTAGCAGACTTGATTTCTACAACACTACAATTGAATATCTTATTTTATGTTCTACAGGATAAAAAGAAAAAAATACAGGTTTAGGAATGACATTTGGGTGAGTAAATAATGACAGACCTGATTGGTGAACTACACATTCCCCACATTTATTTCAGACGTCTGAAGTTTCAACCAAATATAAGCATTCTGTCATAATTTTCTCGCTCAGAAGTCATTACAAACCAGTTTGCTCTGACTGAAGATTTCATACTTAAAGACAAAAAAAACCAATGACAGTTTCACAAATACCATTTTGTCTATAAAGAAATAGCCATTTCTTCATCCATCCATTTGTATAAATCCATTTTTATTTTTAGTATTCCAGTCCTTCATCACATACTCATTAAGCCTTAAAACTCAATTCATTATGATCAGCATTAATCGCATTATAAACATCACAGAACTGAAACAGTCCCCCGTCAGTCAGTGTTCCCCATGGTCCTATGTGTGAGCGTGTATTTGCATGTCTCTGCTGGTCACACGGTCTCCGTCTCTCTGCAGCTCCTCCGTTGTGTTGTCTGTATCTGCTTAATTATTATGGCCATCACGAGCGGCTCTTCATGGGCCAGTCAGGGAGTTCATGGGAAGGTGCGTACAGTGCTGTACAGTCTCTGTTGTATGGGCACACAGGGATGCCCAAATATCATCACATCTCTAAAAGTAGCATCAGCAAGACAAAGAGATTCAGAGAAAAAGTGACAGCGAGTGCTTTTTAATGTCGTTTTGGGTAGAATCTCACAACTTTGAAATGTCCAGGTCAGATTTCACCACTATGCAAAAACCAAATATACAGTGGAATATACAATATTTAGATTTTTTTTGAGAATGTGATTTTTTTTCTTTTTGTGCATTTCTGCGATAAATATTTAATATTTTGATTTGAGTTGCGATTTTTTTACTATATAGAAAGAAGGGGGGGGGGGGGGGGGATCTGAATATGACCTGGACATGTTCTAAACTGTTTTCGAGATTCATCCATTTAGTGAGTTATGGGACCTTGAGCTTGCGCCAGCGTAAACCCTCTTATGACATTAAAAAATTGTCAAGATTTTCTAAAGACACGCAGCGATTAAAAGGTAATTTTATGGAGGAGAGTATCTAAATAAATCATGCAATGTGTTACTAGGGATTGCGGTAGTCAATTTAGTTGTATTTGCGCCATTATTTTACGCCCAAAAAAAATCATGTTTCTCAACACATTTTTGCGCTTGACATTCTGCGATATTTTCTGCTAGGAGGAGAACAGATAGAACAGCTTGATAGGACTTTTGCCAAAATCATTTGCCACATTGTTTGCCAAACCGTTATTTTAGATTAGTTTGTGCCAGTGTTGTTAATAGATTACTCCTGCAACTGATTATAATCAACTCTGCTTTTTTGTTTGCGCCTCTATGCTAATTTGCGCAGCTCTTGGTATATTCTTTAATTTGAGCATTTTCAGATCAACGGAAGAACTTTACACTTCATCTGCGCTTTTATGGAATTGCGGTCTCAAACCTAAATCTATTGATACTAAATTGTTTAGTAAATCTGGTCCGACGTGTTTTAGACAGACTTACCGTATAGAGACAGAACTAGGCAATTTAATCAGACAAATGCTCAATAATAAATTAATATTAAAGCAAGATGTAGTTTTTTTCTGTTTTCATACATGTGTTTTTGCACCATAACCAAGGTGGGAAATTAACACTGCAACCTCCCAATTGGGTTATTTTGCCTTATATACCAGTCACTATGGACATATTTTTCCTATATTTCCATTTCATAAAAAGAAAAATTGGCCTTCGACAAGAAACTATTGCAAGTTCTTGTTGTAAAAATATTATATCTCAAAGAACAATCATTTCTGAATGGTTGTTTGTATAAATGTTTAGTAGTGCTTGATTGTAACACACAAATTATGTATACTGTAAACTGTATGAATCTTAAAGCATTTAAACTACACAAGACTTGCTTTTCATATGCACTGTAACTGTAAAAATCAAATAAACTTTAAACTTTTAGTAAGGTAATTGCATAATGGACATTTTATTTATTGTGAATAACTGTTAGTGGACTTGGGGAAAATTTTTGATTTTTTAATTCCATATTGGTGACTAAAGTCAAAATTTCAAGAATTCCATATTGATTCCATATTCACCACTGTTGTTACAGAAACACTGCAGTGGCATTTCTACTTTTTTATTATTAAATTAGTATCCACTTAGCAACTTAGTATTTTGGATATTTCTCATACAAATTGCTTTAGCTAAATTAATGTATCTTGACAATTTTGGGCCATTTTCCATCCATTTCCGCCTGAATATATTTGATGTAAGCTTAATCACATTGCTGAAGCTCACAGCTTACCAGGCTCGCACTTGCAGCAGCATATTGAAAAGCAAGCTCCGCTACTATTTACAGGATTGTGCTCCTGTTACTTACTTTTCTAGTTAGGGAAAGTTAGGCATTTTTTTTTGCCAATCTGCGAAAAAAATTCTTACCAATAGCTTTTTTTTACCATGTGTTCCTATAGGTGTCTAGTAACACCTCCCAATTTATCCACGGCCAAATCCTCGAGGAAACACCTGGAGAGGCGATCAAAGTTGGGGTGCCCAGAGGGCCTGGGTAAAAATAATGATTTTTTTTTTTTTTTAACCAGAATTAGCTTTTAAGATGTCTAACTAGGGGGGTTTAGGGGTGCTGAATCTATCCCAGCCATTAGTTTTGAGTAAAAATGACTCCTTAATCTAGAGCTGCACGATTATGACAAAAATCATAATTGCCCATTATTCCCTTGAAAGTGAATCTATCCATCATAAAAGTGCATCTATCCATCATAAAAGTGCAACTATCCATCATAAAAGTGCATCTATCCATCATAAAAGTGCATCTATCCATCATAAAAGTGCATCTGTCCATCATAAAACTGCATCTATCCATTATAAAAGTGCATCTATCCATCATAAAAATACATCTATCCATCATAAAAATACATCTATCCATCATAAAAATACATCTATCCATCATTTAAGTGCATCTATCCGTCATAAGAGTGCATCTATCCATCATTAAAGTGCATCTATCCATTATAAAAGTGCATCTATCATCATAAAATACATCTATCCATCAATAAAAAGTGCATCTATCCATCATAAAAGTGCATCTGTCCATCATAAAAGTGCATCTATCCATCATTAAAGTGCATCTATCCATCATAAAAGTGCATCTATCCGTCATAAAAGTGCAATCTAATCAGCTATAAAAGTGCATCTATCCATCATAAAAGTGCATCTATCCATCATAAAAGTGCATCTATTCATCATAAAAGTGCATCTATTCATCATAAAAGTGCATCTAATCACATCATAAAAAGTGCATCTATCCATCATAAAAGTGCATCTATCCATCATAAAAGTGCATCTATCCATCATAAAAGTGCATCTATCCATCATAAAAGTTCATCTATCCATCATAAAAATCATCTATCCATCTAAAAGTGCATCTTCCAGTCTTAAAAGTGCATCTATCCTGTCATAAAAGTGCATCTATCCATCATAAAAGTGCATCTTCCATCATAAAAGTGCATCTATCCATCATAAAAGTGCATCTATCCATCATAAAAGTGCATCTATCCATCATAAAAGTGCATCTATATACGATCATCCTTAAAAGTGCATCTATCCATCATTAATAGTGCATCTATATCATCATTATGAAAGTGCATTTCATCATAAAATGCATCTAATTCCATCTTATAAAATCATTCTTATCCATCAGATGCACTTGTAGATATGTATGGACAGATGCACTTTTATGATGGAATTATAGGAATGCACTTTTAATGAAAGGATAATGATGCACTTTTTATGAGGACAGATGATTTAATGCACTTTTTATGATGGAAATCATTTAGAGATAGATCACTTTTATGATGAATGGATGCACTTTTATGATGGACAAATGCACTTTAAATGATGACAGATGCACTTTTATGATGGATAGATGCACTTTTATAATGGATAGATGTATTTTATGATGGACAGATGCACTTTTATAATGGACAGATGCACTTTTATGATGGAATAAATGCACTTTTATGACGGACAGATGCACTTTTATGATGGACAGATGCACTTTTATGACGGACAGATGCACTTTTATAATGGATTATGTCACTTTTATGATGGACAGATGCACTTTTATAATGGACAGATGCACTTTTATGATGGACAGATGCACTTTTATGATGGATAGATGTACTTTTATGCATGAATAGATGCACTTTTATGATGGACAGATGCACTTTTTATGATGGACAGATGCACTTTTATGATGGATAGATGCACTTTTATAATGGAGATATAATGCACTTTTATATGATAGGACAGATGAATCACTTTTATGATGGACAGATGCACTTTTATGACGGACAGATGCACTTTTATAATGGATAGATGTATTTTTATATGGACAGATGCACTTTTATGATGGACAGATGCACTTTTATGATGGACAGATGCACTTTTATGATGGATAGATGCATTTTTATAATGGATAGATGTATTTTTATGATGGACAGATGCACTTTTATAATGGATAGATGCACTTTAATGATGGATATATGCACTTTTATGATGGACAGATGCACTTTTATGATGGACAGATGCACTTTTATGATGGACAAATACACTTTTATAATGGACAGATGGACTTTATATGATGGATAGATGCACTTTTATGATGGACAGATGCACTTTTATAATGGATAGATGCACTTTATATAAATGGATAGATGTATTTTTATGACGGACAGATGCACTTTTATAATGGATAGATGCACTTTAATGATGGATAAGATGATGCACTTTTATAATTGATAGATGCACTTTAATGAATGTATAGAGATGCACTTAATGGAAGCACTTTATAATGGATAGATGCACTTTAATGATGGATAGATGCACTTTTAATAATGGATAGATGCACTTTAATGATGGATAGATGCACTTTTAAATGATAGATGCACTTTAATGATGGATAGATGCACTTTTATAATGGATAGATGCACTTTAATGATGGATAGATGCACTTTTATAATGGATAGATGCACTTTTAATGATGGATAGATGCACTTTTATATAATGATAGATGCATTTTAATGATGGATAATGCACTTTTATAATGGATAGATGCACTTTAATGATGGACAGATGCACTTTTATAATGGATAGATGTATTTTTATAATGGATAGATGTATTTTAATGATGGACAGATGCACTTTTATGATGATAGATGCACTTTATTGATGATAGATGCACTTTAATGATGGACAGATGCACTTTAATGATAATAGATGCACTTTTATGATGGACAGATGCACTTTTATGATGGATAGATGCACTTTTATGATGGACAGATGCACTTTTATGATGGACAGATGCACTTTTATGATGGATAGATGCACTTTAATGATGGACAGATGCACTTTTATGATGTACAGATGCACTTTTATGATGGATAGATGCACTTTTATGATGGATAGATTCACTTTCAAGGGAATAATGGGCAATTATGATTTTTGTCATAATCGTGCAGCTCTAGATTAAGGAGTCATTTTTACTCAAAACTAATGGCTGGGATAGATTCAGCACCCCTAAAACCCCCTAGTTAGACATCTCAAAAGCTAATTTTGGTAAAAAAAAAATTCATTATTTTTACCCAGGCCCTCTGGGCACCCCAACTTTGATCACCTCTCCAGGCGTTTCCCCGAAGATTTGGCCGTGGATAAATTGGGAGGTGTTACTAGACACCTATAGGAACACATGGTAAAAAAAGCTATTGGTAAGAAATTTTTTTGCAGATTGGCAAAAAAATTGCCTAACTTTCCCTAACTATTAGCCCAATCTCCTTTCTGCTGTTATTTGTCTGCAAGAGTTTCCTGCTATAAGCAGGAAGTGGGATTGATGTTACGTTAGCAGCAGGACAAGCTAATCGAGTAGTAAAGTCACCAAATAAATCCAGTCAGATGCATACTGATACGTAATTTATTGAAAAACAATGTGATTTTATTTCTTAGCACATAAAAACCAAAAACATACACTGGAGGATGCAACATGTCACTCCAAACACCTTAGCAACCACATATTGTACAATTTTACTATGTGCAGGATGATGATTATAGCCTACATGTGTTATTAAGGGAAATAAATAGAAATATGTGTTAGTTGTCCTATTTTATAATTTAGTTGACATACTATAAAATTTAAAATTAGAGGCCATCTTACCCACTATATATATATATATATATATATAATATATATATATATATATATATATTATATATATATATATATATATATATATATATATATATATATATAATTTATTTGTACATATTTCATATTTAGTACATAAATACATTTCAGGTTACGAATGTAACCCAGGGAACGAGATGCTGTTTCGAGAATCGACACATTGGGGAACCCCTTCAGCATGACGCCTCTGAAGTCTGTATGGAACTAGTCCAATCTCGATTGGTGTTGCGTATTACGTCACTCATGACATCACATATGACTGCGATGCGGAAGCTATAAAAGGACGTCACAACAGTTTCAGCTTCTGATAGGTCGAAACAAGTCGCTCTCAGTAGCACAGGACGTGTGGCAGAGGGACGCATCGTCTCAGGGAACGAGGGTTACAGTCGTAACCCGAGACGTAACTTGTGTTGTGTAGAGAATCAACACACTGGGGAATGAAATGCCCACTGCGTCACACTGACTAGTATCCGCCCTGGTGTGTAGCGATCTGGCACACTCAAGACGAGGGAACTTGTGAACCCGGTGTTGAGGGCAGATGTCCCAGGGGAGCTGGATGCATGAGGGAAAACCAGAGCGGACAGTGTGTGTTCTCGTGAGAGGTGAACAGATCCACTTCTGCCTGACCGAACTTCCTCCATATCAACTCTAGCGTCTTGGGGTGGAGTCTCCATTCCCCGGGCCTCAGCCCCTGCCTCGACAGGATGTCTGCCCCTAATTTTTTTTCCCCAGGAATAAACATTGCTCTGATTGAGAGTAGTTTGCCCTGGGAAGAACCTGGTGTGCCAGTCTGCATAGAGGGCGCATTCTTGTCTGTTCGCACTAGAACATGATGGCCTCTGAGGTCCGGAAGGAAATGTCTGAGAGCCAGAATTACCGCCAACATCTCCAGGCAATTGATGTGCCAAGAGAAATGGTGGTCCTTCCATTGACCCCTGGTGTAGCGGCCCTCCATGACCGTTCCCCAGCCTGTGAGGGACACATACATGGTTTTCTTTGTGTACCACATACATGGTACACTATTTTTCTTTGACACGGTGCTCCCAACACAGGGCCTTGGGACAGAAACCATGTTTTCTTCCACATGACCAAAGAACGAAGGCACCTCCTGCGCGTTACTTTGATCGTGTGAAATGGGTTCCCCCACAAGGAAAACTCTCTGGTCCACCACTGCAGGGCCCTCATGTCAGCAGGCCCAAACATCGATTTCCTGAGGGCTCCGGTTTAGAGGACTTTGGCTTAGAGTTTTTTCTCTGGCCCCAGGCCTTTTGTAGGGGGGCACGAGAGGCAAGACTTCTGCTGTTGCAGGTGCAAGGAGCTGGCGTCTGCCTCGTGGGACTCGTGGCAGCAGACTCATAAGATCTGGAATGACGGCAGGGGATAAGTAGTTTGAATGCAGCTGACTGTTGCTTCGCCTTCTGAAACCAGGCCAGAAGGCGAAAGTGGGACACCGAGGAGGAAGGCCCCGTCCTTCTCCCCAATGCCCGACAGGTTCAGCCACAGGTGTCTCTTCGTAGCTACGAATGCTGCCATGGACAGTCTCATTAGTAGCACGGAGAGACAAGTCAGCCGGTCGACGAAGTTCAGTAATATCGTCAAGGGCAACCTCCCCGCTGTCGTCCACCTCTTTGAGGAGGTCGGCCTAGTATGCCTGCAATATCCCCATTATATGCTGGCATGCACCAGCCCGACCCACCACCATATATGCTTTAGAGCGCTGGAGCTCTCAGGGATTACACAGCGTCGGGTGAAAGATATGTAGCAAGTGTCTCTTCCACCCGTGGCATCACCCCATAGCCGTTCTCTTTTGAGCCCACAATAGATGAATATACGTGGACATTGGGGCTAGATATACAGGCTTACCCCACGGTCTCAACACCTAGGTGTGGAGATAAGTAAAGGAAGGGAGGCTCCGGCGCGAAGGCTGTGAACGGGTTTGCAGGAATCGTTCATCTAGCTTGCTTTTTTTGTCCTGCTTCCTGCTTTTCTGATGGCCATTCGATATTGAATTTGGCCACTGCCCTGTTCACAACCTCCAGCAGCTCCTCAAAGGCAGGAGAATGAGGTGGTGAGTCCTCTCCTGCCTCGATGCACAAAATATCTAACTCCTCGGAGCCAGATAGTTTGAGCATCGGGTCTTCGTCCTGGCCGGAAGAAGCCAACGGAAGCAGGCTTCTGACTCCTGAACGGGACCGATGGAGCTGGCTGCAGATTGTTGAGAAAGGGCCGAAGCTGTCTCAACATCATCCACCAGCTTCATTTGCAAACCCCATGTGTGAAGACGCCGCGCCGCCTTGGCAGATGCGGGTCCCGACCCACGGGGAACGCAAGCCTAGCCTGATTCATCGAACAGAGCCAGGCGGGAGCGGAGCATCCTGAGAGGCAGCAAATCAGTTTGCACAGACAGTGCCCTCGAGCGCTGCCCATGCATTCTCCACTCCCAGACAAACAACACAGAGCAAGTGTCACCCTCGCTCAAATTACATGGGCAAGGGGACGCACACCGCCTATATTGCTTCTCTTTACTCGCCATATTCTTTATATATATGAATGTGAGTGATTTCAGACATACAACACCAAATAAGACAATACAGTTTTCACTGAACGCTTGCTGAAGACCAGAAAGCTGATGCTGTTGTGATCCGGCGTCCTTTTATAGCTTTCGCATCGCCGTCACATGTGACGTCATGAGTGACGTAATGACGCAACAATCGAGATTGGACTAGTTCCATACAGGCTTCAGACACGTCAAGCTGAACGAGTTCCCCAATATGTCGATTCTCGACGCAGCGCGAGTTCCCACCAAAGGAAAATTGCATTTACTAGTCGCTGTGGCTGGTGGGTAAAAAAAGTTAATTTCCCAACCTCACCGTAGCATTAGTATGTGTGTTACATTTTAGAAGTCGAAACATCTCATTTGTGGTGCATGTGGTGCTAATGAATATGAAATTATACACTGTGTGTTTGAAGGTTGCTAGACTTTTTACATCGCAATTTTATTTCTGCAAATCCTTGAATTTCATTCTTGCAATATATGGAATCATAAAACAGTCAGACATCAGAACTTTCATTCTGGACACTAAGAGGCAAAATAGAAGCCAAGATTGAAGAAAAATAAATTCATGCTAGTTTTTTCTGTTTCCATCTATTTTTTAGGCATTAATCGGTTACTTGGCAACAGCACATATGAGGCAGCGTTTCCTCCACATGAGGTAAAATTAGTTACATTTATTACCTGTCACAATGTAGTTTTTACCTCTATTTTCTTACTGTGGAAGTTTTCGTAGGTGATATTGAAACCTATGCTATTTACTTTTTAGGGAAGTTACAAAAGCAGACATCCGATTAAAACCCACGGGGCTCAAAACCACAGACACCTTTTGTACGAAAGATGGGCACGCTGGGGAATCTGGTACAAATACCAGCCTTTAGACCTCATACGGTAAGAAAGGCACTTTTGGACACATTTACTATGCTGTCTAAACAAATGGATCACTTTTTATTTTTTAAGGATTTGTGAAACAAAATTATTATTTTTTTGACCATTTCCCAATAATTTAGTATTAATTTAATTTTTTCGTAGTCTGAAAAACACATGCTGATTTTTACTGAATAAATAAATAAATTAATAAATAAAATATATTTAGCAAAATAAATGAATAAGGACACTGTTGGACACTGAATGTGTATATATGTGTATATATATATGTGTATATATATTGTGTGCAATAATATATATATTCATATGCACATAGCAAGCACTGATGTAGATAAACCGGATATTTAATATGATGTCTGTACAAAATTAATTTGAATCAGTTGAATTGAATTGTACTTAAAGGAGTAGATCACTTTTAAAATGAAAATTCTGTCATCATATACTCACCCTCATGTTGTTTCAAACCTGTATAAATTTCTTTCTTCTGCTGAACAGAAAGGAAGATATTTAGAAGAATGTCAGTAACCAGGCAGTTTCTGGTTCCCATTGACTTCCATAGTAGGAAAAAAATATACTATGCAAGTCAATGGGAACCAGAAACTGCCTGGTTACTGACATTCTTCTAAATATCTTCCTTTCTTTTCAGCAGAAGAAAGAAATTCATACAGGTTTGAAACAACATGAGGGTGAGTATATGATGACAGAATTTTCATTTTAAAAGTGAACTACTCCTTTAAGTTTTTGAGTCTTCTCAACAGCTTCCAGTTTGTTTGGTTGGGGCTTTTTCAAAAAATTCTGAAAGGTTCTGAAAGGTTCTTGATGACTCAGATTGGCAGTGAAATCCTGAACGGAAATATTTGCGGTTTGAAAATAGCTTTAATCTCACTAACTCATTCATATGTACAGGACTGTGTTGGTGTGGCTGACCGCAGCTTTCTTGCGTAAATCACAGCTGTAGTCAAACGTGAGAGAAAATGCAATTTCAGGTTCATAATAATCGTATATTGACGCTGGATTTGAGCCCTCTCCTTTTAAAGTGGAGACAGGAAAATAATTGCGATGGGACACAGCAACTCTGCTGGTAACTTCTCAACAGTTTGAGAGTAATGTCACCCTCCATTTGTGGAATTATGTAACCGCCCTGACCTGGTATATTTTAAGAGAATTACATGTCCCTGTTTTTAGTCACCTTTCTGCCTATTAATCTATGTATCTAACCTGTGTATCTGGGTCAATAATGCTTTTTTTGACTATTAAACTAGTTTAAAAATGCAATTCATATCAATTCACTGTCATGGTTCTGTTGTGTTTTGGATTTTTAGTTTGTCTCTATGGTTACAGATACGAGTAGTTATTCAGTTCAGCTGCATGTCGTTAATTACCTTGTTTGCATTAGTACTTAAGTTCCTCTGTTTTCAGTGTTCAGTTGTCTGGTGTTGTCAGTGTGTGTTGTGTTTGGATGTATATGCATTTATTTTTTATTAAAAACTCTGTTTGAACTTCATCTTCATCTTCATCCTCATCCTCATTTGCTTCCCAGCAACACACTGTGACAGTCACAGTCATGTTTAGTCTTCACGGTCTTGTTTGGTTTTAGTCTTTTTCATTGTCTTACTAGTCTTAGTTGTCTAGTCTTTCATTTGTTAGTCTCTAATTAGTCCCCTGTTCCCAGTTCCTCATGTGTTTAAGCTCTCTGTTCCTTCAGTTCATGATCTGTGTGCGTTAACGTTTGTGTGTTGTAGTCTTGCTCTTTGTGTTAATTTGAAATATATCATCTTTGTCCATTTTGCGTCACACATCATTCTCTGGATTACACAGACAACCACAATACTAATATATTTTGAACAAGCTGAATAACATCAGTCAAATGCATTACGAAGCAATGTGAATGAACACCGAACAGCAGTATATTTTTATTTTAATGTTAATCAAGATTAATAAATGTTGTGAAAATGTACTGAGCCCTATAATGTTTCTTACTGATATTTCTTCATTTATTGGCCTGTCTGTCTCATAGGCGGTACTTTGGAGAGAAGATCGGGCTGTATTTTGCCTGGTTGGGCTGGTATACAGGTATGCTGATCCCTGCTGCTCTTGTCGGCCTCTTTGTCTTCCTCTATGGGCTTTTCACCATGGACTCCAGCCAAGTAAGGTTAGTCCTTGATGGGGTTTTCAGCTATTTCAACATTTTCCCCAGTATGCCTGCACCTGATCCCATCAGTCTATATGTCAAAACATTAATATTACATCACATATTCACTAGCTGCAAACTCTTCTCAATAAAGCACAGATTGATGAGAGTTTGTTTTCCTGTTTTGTTTCAGTAAAGAGATCTGTGAGGCCAATACCACCATCATGTGCCCCATGTGTGAAGGCAACTGTAGCTCTTGGACGCTTAGTGACAGCTGTGTCTATGCAAAGGTACCGTACATATATATATTTACTGATCTTTCACAACAAATACAACAAAATATTCTTGGGGCCATAATATTTTTTGTGAAAATTATAAAAAATGCTGGCAGTGGCTGTCAACCCCCTTTTTAATATAAAATGCTGGCAGGGAAAGAGTATATATAAACGGTAAACATAAGATAATATCCTGGCAGAAAATTTTATAGATTTTTCAGTTTTGCGTAAAATAAAAGCCAGCCACTCAAATGGCCATTGTCCCACCTTGATATTGGTCCTGATAAAATCATTTTGTAGAACTAATAACAGGAACATGTTGCCAGAATTTTCTCTTAATACAATTAAAGAAAAAGAAAAAAATGCAATAAAATACATTTTACAGCGGTTGATAGTAAATTCAAGTGAAATAGAAGGTAATGGAAATGCATATATCTTGAATTTTTTTTTTTTTAGTAGATGACTTGTATGTCTTTCCAATTTGCATCTTGGCGTCTGTCCTTGTAATAGTCAAGTCACATTTATTTATATAGCGCTTTTTACAATACAGATTGAATCAAAGCAGCTTTACGGAGATAACAGGAAAATAATCCAACAAAGTTTGTTTCCAGGAAACGTCTCAGGTTACTATTGTAACCATAGTTCCCTGAGAAACAGGGAACGAGACGATGCGTCGAGAACGCTACGGGAACGCCTCCTGCGTGATTGCGTCTGAAGCATCTATGCCAACTAGTCCAAAGGAAAAAGAGAATGAGCGTCACAGGCGGGTGACGTCATGACCAGGAAATGATAAAAGCACTTCCGCTGCGAAACGCCAGTTAGCTTCGAAATTGCCGAAGCAAGCCGATCGCAGGGACGCAAGAAGTATGGCAGAGGGACGCATCGTCTCGTTCCCTGTTTCTCAGGGAACTATGGTTACAATAGTAACCTGAGACGTTCCCTTTATCAAAAAAGGGAACTTCGAGATGCGTCGAAAACGCTACGGGAACGAGAATACCCAATGCGCCATAATTCAAGTACCTGAGTGTCAGTCTGTTCAACTAAGCACTAAGCACCTGAGAACCTGGGGCAGCATCCAGGTCTAGGCTGTAAAACCTCACGAATGTGAGCGGAGAGGACCAGCCCGCCGCATCACAAACATCTTGGAGAGAAACCCCATACAGTAAGGCTTTAGAAGCCGCCATACTCCTGGTCGAGTGGGCTCGGACCACCAAAGGACAAGGCTGGCCCGAGTACTCGTAAGCAAGTGAAATAGCCTCGACTATCCACTTACTAACTGTCTGTTTGGAAGCAGGAAGACCTTTCTTAGGTGATCCAAAGCAAATCAGTAACTGGTCGGACTTCCTGATTGAGGATGTCCGCCGTACATAAGTGTCCAATGCTCACACTGGACACAAGAGGTGCAGTCTTTCCTGGTCCGCAGTCGTAAAAGGAGGAGGACAGAAAGCCTGCAGCACAATAGGCCTCGGAGTCAAGGTCGGCACCTTAGGGACGTATCCCTGTTTTGGATATAGGAACGCCTTGACCATCCCCGGAGCAAATTCAAGGCAAGTGGGGGAGACCGAAAGGGCCGGAAGGTCACCGAACCCTCTTTAGGGACGAAATAGCTAGCAGAAAGATAGTCTTAAGAGTAAGGAACTTATCTGAGACCGAATCTAAGGGCTCGAATGGGGCCCTAGACAGGCCTTCTAGAACTAGAGTCAAATCCCAAGCTGGCACCCTAGTGTGAGTTGCAGGCCTTAGCCTCAAAGTGCCACGAAGGAAACGTGTAATCAGGGGGTCTCGACCCAAAGATGTACCCCCCACCAGGGTGTGGTAAGCCGCAATGGCTGCCACGTAAACTTTTAGCGTGGAAGGGAATAAACCTGACACAAAGCGCTCTTGCAGGAACTCGAGTACTGTGTTCACAGAACAGTTAACTGGATCCAAATGACGTCGGTGACACCATAAGGAGAAAACTCTCCATTTAAGCGCATATAGTTTCCTAGTAGCCGGAGCTCTGGAGCTTAGGATGGTCTCAGCAGCCTCAGCTGAAAGACCACTCTCTATGGGTTGGGCCCCCTCAGAGGCCAAACCCACAGGTTCCAAATCTCTGGACGAGGGTGAAATATTGTGCCCCCGGCCTGAGACAGAAGGTCTCTCCTGATCGGGATCTCCAATGGAGGCCCGTCTAGGAGATGGATCAGGTCCGAAAACCAGATCCGACTTGGCCAGTGTGGTGCTACTAGCAGTAGGCTTATTCCATACCGACGGACCCTCTCCAGAACTCCTGGGAGCAGAGCAACAGGGGGAAAGGCATACAGACGTAGCCTCGGCCACGTCTGCACCATATCATCCAGCCCCAGGGGGGCTGGGTGCGTAAGGGAATACCAGAGAGGACAGTGCGTCGTGTTCTGAGACGCGAACAGATCCACTTCTGCTGGCCCATATGCTTCCCAGATTTTCTCCACCGCCTCGGGGTGGAGTCTCCAATCCCTGGCCTCAGCTCCTGCCTCGACAGGATGTCTGCTCCTATATTCTGGTCCCCAGGAATATACACTGCCCTCAGGGAGAGTACCTTCCCCAGAGACCACAGGAGGATCTGGTGCGCCAGTTTGCAAAGCGGACGCTAGCGCAGACCCCCCTGACGGTTCAGATAAGAGACCACTGATGTGTTGTCTGTTCGAACGAGCACATGATGGCCTCTTAGGTCCGGAAGGAAATGTCTCAACGCATTGAAGACGGCCATCATCTCCAGGCAATTTATGTGCCACAAAAGATGAGGGCTTTTCCACAGACCCTGAACCGAGCGGCCTTCCATTACCGCTCCCCAGCCGGTGAGGGAAGCATCTGTCGAGATAGTAGCTCGATGGCAAAGAGCTCCCAACACCGGACCCTGGGTTAAGAACCAGTGTTTCCTCCATATCTCTAAGGCACGAAGGCATCGCCGCGTGACCTTGATCATACGGAATGGGTTTCCACTCGGGGAGAACCCTCTGGTCCTGAGCCACCACTGTAAAGGCCTCATGTACAACAGGCCAAAAGGTATCACGTTGGACGCTGCTGCAAGTAGACCCAACAGTTTCTCGAACTGTTTTGCAGTGCGTGACTGACCTAGCTTTAGCTCTTTGATGGCTACCAGGATAGCAGCTACACGAAGGGGCGACAGGTTGGCCCTCATCGTCACTGAATCCCATACCACACCAAGGAAAGTGGTTCTCTGTACTGGAGAAAGAACACTCTTCTTGGCATTGAGCCTCAACCCCAACATCTGCATATGGGCGAGAACGACACCTCGGTGCCGAACCGCCAACTGCTCTGATTCCGCTAGAATCAGCCAGTCGTCGATATAATTCAGAATGCGTATGCCCTGAAGCCTGAGAGGGGCTAAAGCTGCATCCATGCATTTCGTGAACGTGCGGGGTGACAAAGCTAGGCCGAAAGGAAGAACCCGATATTGGTATTCTTTGCCCCTGAAAGAAAACCTTAGGAACTTCCTGTGCTGAGGGAGGATGGAGATATGGAAGTATGCATCCTTTAGATCTATCGTGACAAACCAGTCCTCGGATCTGATTTGGGTCACGATCTGTTTGAGGGTCAGCATCTTGAACTTGAGTTTCTGAACTGACCGATTTAACAGGCGAAGATCTAAAATGGGACGCAACCCTCCATCCTTTTTTGGAACAATGAAATAACGGCTGTAAAAACCCGACTCTCGTCGGGTGAGTACACCTGTTCTATAGGTTGTTTTGCTAACAGGGCCTTTACTTCTTGCTCCATTACCAGAGCCTGCTCGGGATGCACCACTGTGGGTAGCACCCCGCTGTAACGAGGACGACGAGAGCCAAACTGTATTCTGTAACCTTTCTCTACAATCTGCAGGACCCAATGAGAAATATTCGGCAGAAGCTTCCACGCTGCCAGAAAATTTACTCGAAATTTACGCTGGTCTCTGGTGTTACTGAGAGAGCCAAATCTGGAGCCTGAAACATAACGGCAGGAACTACCTGACCTGACTGCTCTAAAGCTGGGAGGGCGCGAAACCGATGCTGTGCCGCAGCATAGGATCAGCGACTCGCTGGAGACCGCTGCGCCCTGAAGCACCGGAGGTGGCAGGGTTGGCAGGAGGGTCTTGTGAGGACCCCGAAATGGAACGGGCACCGTGTAATGAGGTGAACACCGTTCCACTTCGGTCGGGGCTGTCCTCACAGGCCTGATGCCTAAGCATCAGGACCTTTTTTTTTTTTTAACCGAAGCCTTCTTCGCCTGAAGAACGGTCCTCAGATCCGGCTTAGGCTTAGGCGACTTCGGTTGAGAGGGCTGCATCTGTCTCCAGTATCTACGTGGAGGACCACGAGACGCAACACTCTTTTTGTTGCACACAATATGATGAGCTAGATGGCTGGGGCTGCTCACGCCCAGCAGCCCCAGGGGGCTGGACACGGCGAGGGATTAACTTTTTAAAAGCATCAGACTGCTTTTTAGACTCCTGGAACCTTTCCACTACTGCGTGGACTGCGTCACCGAAGAGACCAGAGGGTTCAAGTGGAGCGTATAATAAAAAAGTTCAATCTTTTTCTTTAATTTCAGAAAGATTCAGCCATAAGTGCCTCTCAGTGGCTACCAAAGCTGCCATAGACCGCCCAATTGCTCTGGCGGTCTCTTTAGTAGCCCTGAGAGAAAGATCAGTAGCCCTACGAAGTTCTCGAACATCGTCATGACTAATTCCCTCGCTATTATCCAGTTCCCCCAGCAAGTCAGCTTGGTAAGCCTGGAGGAGTGCCATGGTGTGTAAGCACGCTCCGGCTTGACCTGCTGCCGAATAAGCTTTGCCCACTAAAACAGATGTAGCTTTGAGCGGTCTAGTGGGCAAAACCGGGGCTTTCAGAGAAGATGCTGGACCAGGCGCGAGATAGCTGGCTAAATTCTGCTCGGCCTGGGGCATCGACTCATAACCATACTCTTTTAGCCCTCTGATTTTCGAATATGTTGTGGTTTGAGGGCTAAAAACACGAGATGAAAAAGGCTTATTCCAGGATTTAGAAATTTCATTGTGTAAATCTGGAAAGAATGGAAGCCCTCGAGGTGGATATAATGTGGCTGAAGGAAGAAAGCGCTCATCTAACTTGCTTTTAGAACGAGTGCTCTTTTTCTCAGATGGCCATTCAATATTTAATTTTTCTACAGCCCGTGACATGACATCCACCAGCTCATCATATGCCGGGGAAATAAATTGTGAATCCCTTTCCCCCGTGTGTGCATTCTCACTTTCAACACTCATAACGTCAACTTCCTCAGAAGAAGAACATTGCAGTAAAGGAGAGCTCTCTTCCCGGGCGGAAGAAACCGCAAAGTGTGCTTCCGACACCGGGAGAGGAGAGCTAGATCTCTCGGGTAAGGAAGGAGAAAAGGTCCTCGGACCCGTCTCCACCCCCTCCGAAAGATCCAATTGCGATCCCCAAGAATGCATTCTCCGCGCTGCCTCAGCAGACGCGGGTCCTGATCCTTGAGGATCGCGAGCCTGCCCACTCTGTTTATCAAAGAGTGCCAGGCGAGAGCGGAGCATGCGAAGCGGTAGCTTCTCACAGTGTTGGCACTCAGCCCCCTCGAAGGCTGAGACCGCATGCTCCACTCCCAAACAAATCACACAAAGCTCGTGTGTGTCCCCACCCGTTAAATAACGCGGGCAGGGAGGAACACACTGTTTGTAGACTTGTTTCGCCATACCGATACCAACAATATTGTAACAGACAACAATAAATAGACAAGACAGTTTGACACAGATCGCTTGCTGGGGCAACAGAAGCTAACTGGCGTTTCGCAGCGGAAGTGCTTTCATCATTTCCTGGTCTTGATGTCACCCGCCCGTGACGCTCATTCTCTTTTTCCATTGGACTAGTTGGCATAGATGCTTCAGACGCAATCATGCAGGAGGCGTTCCCGTAGCGTTTTCGACGCATCTCGAAGTTCCCTTTTTCGATAAAGGGAAATATAGCGTCACAGCCCAACTTAAGTAAGTTCAGTGATGTTTCATTTTTGTTGTAGAAAAGTTATTCATTTAGTTAATTCATATGTAGAAACTTGTGATGTCATCGTCCAGCTCAGTTTAGTTCCTATATAATGGTGTCAATGCAGGCAGGTCAATAATATTGTTGAAGATTAAATTAAATGTCCCCAACTTAGCAAGCCAAAAGCCAATGGCAATAAAGGCAACAGTGGCAAGGAACCAAAACTCCATCAGGTGACAAAATGGAGAGAAAAAAAAAAACACCCAAAACAGCATTACAATAATCTAGCCTTGAGGTAATGAACGCATGAACGTAATTTAGATATATTTTTTAACCCTTTAAGTGTCACCCCCCTTTTTTTGAATATACATAAAAATGCACATTTCGAACTTAAATGGTTGTAATTCAAGAATGCTTTGGAATATAGACGTAAGATTGGTCTCGTTTTAAAGAAGACATTTGGAAGATTTTTGTAGAAGTGAAATAAATTGAGAAAGTGAAACAGAAAAAAAGTTATAGAAGTTTGAGTTTATGAAAATGTACAATGTAAAAAAATTAATTATTCATATTTTATATAAAATATATATTTTCAAAACCTGGGCGACTCTAAAACTGCAACAAAATCAAAGTAAAAAATCTGAACAAGTTGTGTTTCAAATTTTAGGTTGATATCTCAAAAAATGAGCTTTCAGTAAGATTTTGTTTGGGCGCAGTACCCAACTTTTTCACTAGATGACTCCATTACTGCCCATATAAGGGCGCCTCCATTTCCATATATTTTTTGAGTGATCTGAGCCATTATTTCCACAATTTTCAATAAATTTATGAAGTAGACATCCTATTCAGAAGTAATATGAGAAGTTTGGCAGATTTTGATATGAATTCAACCTCTAAGAAACACATAAAAAGAACACGCATGTGCGTTATAGCTTCCTGCCACAAATGGTGAATCTATATTTTTTTCTTTATATTTAAAACTTGGTCTTTTTTTCTAAAATAATTGAATAGATGCTATCTTTTGAACTCTTGGCATGAAATCAAACTGAGGTTTCTACCCTTCTTTCATAATTTTTCATGTTCATCACTATTTCAAAATAAAGGTCTAAACACCTTTGGAGTATGAAAGTATTCTTGTTGCAAATTGATAAATTATGGCTCCTCTGTAATTTATTTTGAAAATCAATCACCAAATATGGAAACTGGAGATTGTAAGCTTTCAAATGATATATAGTTTGTCAATATTGGTTTAGGTTTAGTATAGGATATTACTGTTTTAAAAATGTAATGAATTTGGGCCCACCGGTGGGCCGGTGACACTTTGATGGAAGAATGCGGTTTTACAGATGCTAGAAACGTGGCTTTCAAAAGATAGATTGGTATCAAAGACCACACCCAGGTTCCTAACCGATAACAAAGACATGACAGAGCAGCCATCAATTGCTAGATAGTTTTCTAGGTTAGTACATGCAGAGGTTTTTGGTCCAATCATTAGAAACTTTCAGAATTAAGAATTTCAGAATTAAGTAGTAGGAAATTAATAGTCATCCAAATTTTTATATCAGCTATGCATTCCGTTAATTAGTATGAGTATCATCGGCATAACGGTGAAAACTAATGGCATGCTTCCTAATGATATCTCCTAAGGGTAACATGTACAGAGTGAACAGCAACGGTCCTAGTGCTGAGCCTTGTGGTACTCCATACTGAACTTGTGATCGATAAGACATTTCTTAATTTACTGCTACAAACTAATAACGGTCAGATAACTATGATTTAAACTATGCTAAGGCAATTACACTAATGCCAACATCATTTTCGAGTCTATTTAAAAGTATGTTATGGTCTATAGTGTCAAATGCAGCACAAAGATCGAGTAACACTAATAGAGAGATAAAACCACGATCGGATGATAAGAGCAAATCATTTGATTTGAGAAATCTAATGAGAGCAGTCTCAGTACTATGATACGGTCTAAATCCTGACTGAAAATCCTTGCAAATTCCATTTCTTTCTAAAAAGGAACACAGTTGTGAGGATACTGCTTTTTCTAGTATCTTTGACAAAAAGGGTTGATTTGAGATCGCCCTGTAATTGACTAATTCTGTAGGATTAAGTTGCGATTTTATAATAAGAGGTTTAATAATAGCCAGCTTAAAAGTTTTCTATCTAATATTATCAGTCTTGTAAGTAAATGTCAATGTCAATTTTATTTCTATAGCACTATTAATCACAACCATGGGTGTCCAATGTGCTGCACAATGGTAACAGAACAAGGCAAGAACAATATAGTTAAAAACAATAAAAACACAATACAATACAACTTCCTCATTGATTATATACCAAATTAAACAAATGAGTTTTTAGCATAGATTTAAAAACAGACAGTGAAGATTCAGAGTGAATACAGAGAGGCAGAGCATTCCACAGCCTGGGGGCAGCTACTGAAAAGGCCCGGTCACCCCTGCAAGTAAAGAAGTTCATAAAGTCATTACTGCTATGCTCTTTGGAAACTTCAGAAGAAGAAGCTTTATTTCTTGTTAATTTATCCACTGTATCAAAAAAATACCTAGGCTTGTGTTTGTTTTCTTCTAAAAGAGTCGTAAAATAAGCAGATCTAGCAGTTTGTAAGGCCTTTCTGTATGCAATCGTGCTCTCTCTCCACGGAATTCGAAAAAACGTCTAGTTTGTTTTCTTCAATTTGCACTCCATTTTTCTGGTTGCTCTCCTAAGGGCCCGGTATAATAAATTCATGATGCTGTATTGTGGTAACATGAAAAGTAAAAAAAACACATCTTGGCTGTGTGGTGGTATTTTCTGTATACTGTATATTTCCGGTAGACATCTATATGGAAATACATTTTGTTTTGCAGAAAATATGTTTCTATATACTCTTTCAGTGCACATATGTAGTTTACAACAGTTTATAATCATAACAACTTTGTTTTTAGAATGTCTATTTCCAAACTTTTTGTTCTATCCTCATTAGGAAAGCCTGTTTTGTCTAATGTCAAAGATATTCATATGTCTATTTCCAAACTTTTTGTTCTATCCTCATTAGGAAAGCCTGTTTTGTCTAATGTCAAAGATATTCATATGTTTTCAATTAGTGTTTGGTCTTGAATTTTCAACATGCAAATCAAACACAGACTCTTCAAGATGTGCAGCCAGTACTAAGGACCAAAACTAGTGATTTGACATTGGAGATGCTAATATTTTAATAAAATACACATTAAAATGGGTTCCTGCCCTGAAGAATGTTTTATTGCTTGAAGTTTGCACTTTCATAGCTCAGGAGACAATGTTAAAACAATGTTGACACGGTTCTTTCTTGGCCACCCACTACTGTTCTGGGGCTGGATTTGGGCCAGTGGTAACAACAGAATGGAAATGAGCTACTGTCCTTACACCGCTCATCAATTATTTTTTTTTACCATTGGTTCATCCCACACCAGTGAAATCATTTTGTCACATGTTGGCAAAATCTTAAATTTTCTCAACCCATCATTGATTTCTCAGCGTAGAGAGGATTTAATACCCGTCTGCAACTCCTTTGCTTTCAAAAACAGATGATACGGTTCTTCAAACTGGCTTCAAAATTCACTCAACGAGTGTTGTTATAAAAATCCCCATTCAGGTTCTGCCATTTCTCCCATATCCAAAAGGATTAAATGTCTGCAGTGTGTACTTTCCACACAGGTTAAATAAACAATTATATGAGCTGTACATAAAACCTCCTGCCAAGCCCACAGAGGCTTCTCACGACTTGCAGCTCAAATCTCTTCTGCCAAAATCTCCACCTCCTCAACAAACAAAGCTCCCATTGGGGAGTCAAAGCATCAGAACAGTCTTACTTTGTACTCTAGAATCATATCAATAGAGAGTTATTTGGCACATGCCAATCTAGTTCTCTGCATCCTACTGCTGGAGTTTTTATTGACCATCAGCTCTATTTTATGTCTCACTTCACGAATTTCATAACATAAGTTCGGAAGGAATATATTAGCCTAATGCTGCCAATCCTGTTTGAAGGGTATAGAACAGAGGTGTCCAAACTTGCTCCTGGAGGACCATTGTCCTGAAGAGTTTGGCTCCGACTTGCCTCAACACACCTGCCTGGAAGTAGTAGTTAGCTGTTTCAGGTGCGTTTAATTGGAGCTAAACTCTGCTGGACAGTGGCCCTCCAGGAGCAGGATTGGACACATCTGGTATGCAGTAGCTTAGTTTACTTTTTTCCCATGACATTTCTTTAGAATCTCTTTCCATCTCCACCTTTAGGCCCACAAGTACTGTATAACCTTATTTATAACATTTGAAACACCAATCGCAAATTCCTAACACCAATATTAATACAAACATTTACACCTAGTATTAAATTCCACCTCATGTCTGATTACAAATGGTGATCTAAGACAGTTTACACCGAATATACAGGTGTCAAATGTGTCACCTGTGAGCTTTCATGCTGGACCTTCTGATTTTGTGACTACTCGCCTACTATTACACTGTGTAATTGCATGTTGTTGTCAGTCATACACAGTGTCTGTGAAGTCTTGTGCACATATCTGTTTGGGCTTTTCCAAATTATGTAGCTGGCAAAATTGAAATTTCTTTTGGCTCAATAATTATATGAGTGGGTCTTTCTGTTGCTCTTGTTCCTGCTAGCAACTGGCAACTCTCACTGAATAACATTCGCTGGCTGCTTCATTGCTGCAAATTGCTGTCAGAATGAACAATTCTGGCACTTAATGCCAAAATCCTTATTTTTCTTGCTGAAATTCTTAAAAGGTTTTGGCCTTTAACGTCATTGTTAGCTCCCTACTCCCATGCCTGCTATCACCAGTTCAAGCCCAGCTCAGAGGGAGCCGAGAGGAACTGGTAACAATGGTGCTTTGACCCAGATATGATTGAGGTTTCGAGGGGGGAGTGTAATAAAGGCTAGCTGATATGAGACAGCTGTGAAGGCAAACCTCACTGTCCTGAACTAAAAAGGTGCGCTAGTGACTGATGCTAGACACTGTGGTCTTTAGCTTCATTATTAGCGTTCATAAGCGAAAACAATGAAGCAATAGTATCTATTGCAGTGACAACTTGTGTTCATTCTTCTCAGTATTAAAAATCCAACTGTATCTCAGGAGAAAGCGTAAATATTTTACAAACTTAAAATTGTTTACTAATTTGTACAATGTGATTTGTAGGAAAATGTATTTGTCAAAAAAGCATGAACCTGCACTCCTAAACCTAACCATCTGTGGGGCATTAGCTAGTATACGAAAACATACTAATAAAATCGTGAAAAAAAAACAGTATGAAAAAATAGTACCATATTATGTAAAATAGTTACCAATTGTCAAGAGACTTTTGTAAAAATTTTATTTGACAAATCTGAAAGCACATCTGAATTGTTTTGCTAGTGCAAACAAAACCAATTGAGATTACTTTTCCCTGGTTGCTCATATATTAAATGGGCACGTGAATCTTATGTAAATAATAATCATTTGCTTTTCTATTCCATTCTTTTCTTGATATACTGTATGCTTTAGCTTTCTGTTATTTCCAAATTATACATTCTAAAATGCACTGCCTTTTTTGTGCTTACCAGGTGACCCATCTTTTTGATAACGGAGGCACAGTCTTCTTCGCTATCTTCATGGCAATATGGGGTGAGTCTGAATCTTTTAAATCTAATCATTACTCTTTCCACCAGCAGAAAGACAGACAGGTCAGCATTTGGTTTGAAGTACAAATTAAGTAATTTTAAAAGAGGCTTCCTTCAGTGGGCAGAATAAGAATCTATAGCAGCCTTTGGTCTGCTATAAAAGAATTGACTAAAAAGCTCATGAGAAGCAGCTGTAATCAATCACTGCTTTGTCCCACATTACAACAAATGATATAATCAGGTCACAGTAGACCGCACTCACAGCACTAACATTTAAATATTTCAAAACTGCTTAGACTTTAGTTTACTCCTCTGAACAAGAGCAGTGATAAACAGTGATAAATGTGTTGAAGGATCCTCTGTGGCGATCAGTGAGTTAGTGCTTGATAATTGTGGCCTCATTATTAAGTCTAATTGACTGACTACAGCCAAAGAAACACTTCCCAGGAGTGAAATGAAAGTAGATTGGGAACAGACATTGTGGATTTATTGCTGTGGATGTTTTCCTTTAAATGTGACATTAAACAAATATCAGTTTAACTAACTTTATAGGTCTAAAAAATATGTTCTAACTGTTGCTGCACCATAACAGTATTTGACCTGAAAGGAAAAATGTACACTAATGCCCACTTATGTCAGTGCTTATTACCTACACTAATTTCCCTTGTGGCAATCCTTATAATTGTGATAATGATATATTCCAGAAGACGTGCAATTGAAGTAGCATAGCTACAGTACATGTGTTAACATTCATATATTTTGTATTTTTTTGTGTTTGATTCATCTGTGGGTGAGGTTTTGCAGGTGCAGAACTGTAGGTGATGTGTAGGATCTAAACAAAGCAACAGCCCTATTTTTATCGGCTGGAAAATGGCTATAAAAACAATGTATGACACATATGACACTAACGGTATCACAGTTAGGGAAGCTGCAATAAAGCTGAATAGTTTAACATGAAATTATAGGCTACAAATTACAATACACTCCTTAAAGGTGCTCTAAGCAATGTCACACGTTTTTTAGGCCAAAACATTTATTGTCATATACAGCAAACATCTCCTCACTATCCGCTAGCTGCCTGTAGCCTGAACACTGTAAAAAGACGCGGTCTCTGCAGAAACCCCAGGCTCCACAAACGGCAACAAAAACAAACTGTAGCAACCTTGAAACAACAAAACAAACAAACTGTTCCAGCCAATAACCGAAAAGAACGATTTGGGGGGTTAGTGCGCGGATGACGGGATGGGAGGGGAGGGTCTAGCTAGCCTCCGTTTTGTTTGACAATACTTTAAACGTCAACAAGAAGTGACGTCACCCGACATCGCTTAGAGCAGCTTTAATTTAACAAAAACAAATTGTAAACAGTGAACAAAAACATGGGATTTTGATACTCAAATTTCTAAATTGCTTTTAAAACTAATACATGGAATAAATGAACTCTTCAAAATAATGGCTTTAGTGGGGATGAAGAAGGGTTGTTATAAAACGACAAAACCACTATTCCATTGTCAAGAGAATTCAGGATAAATTTCTCTCTTAGGGTGCTTTCTTACATGGTTTGATTGCCACACTTGGTTTGAATGCTCCCCCCTCCGTCTGCCCCCACCGATTTGTGCTCACCTTATATTATTAAGGTCCAAACCGCAGGGCATTTGCATCATGAAAACAGCAGCTGTTTACCCCTGTTGCTTGTTAACGACGGCTGCAAACGGCACAAAACGGCACTTGCATCTATCTGTCGTGAATGTACTGCAAATGTTGTAAAGAACCAAAAGAGAAAGCACCTTTAGACATTTCAGAGTCAAATGAGAGTTCACACAAAAGCTGTACAAGGGTGATCATTCATTAACATTTCGGAAAAGCCCCATTAGTGTTCTGGAAGCTTGGGTTCAAAATAAATATGAAATTTTTTTTTTACATCCCTCCCCAACTATTGCTGAGTTTTGAAACAGTGATATTGATACTGTTCTTCTCCAGTCATTTTGAGGTCTTGAAGTAGAACCTAAGATTCCCTGCGGTTTCCTGGGGATTTCCTGCGTTTTCCTGGGGGCCTATATTTCTTTGGTATTTAAGGATAGCAAAAAAAAATTCACAATTTTTTTTTTGCTATCCTTAAATACCAAAGAAATATAGGCCATGGACACAGAGGTTCTGTCACATTTGTTTGCAGGAACGTATGGCCTAAGTGATCATTTTATGGCTCTCTTTTATTGGTCAAACACTGCAATGAATATTTTCACATACTGATGGCCAAACTGTTGGCTATATTTGATCATTGTCAATGGCAACACAACTGTGCTACATTCATGTCTATCAAATCACTCAATGGTCTTTTACTTTCCATACAAACTCATGCTAGAATATCTCATTGGCACTTTCTTTTGGCCTCAAAACATCTAGAATACGTGTGTAACCCTGGTTCCCTGAGAAGGAAAATTAGATGTTGCATCATGGAGTTGACGCTATGGGGAATGCCCTCAGCGTAACCGGTATCTGAATACATGTAACAAACATGCCAATTTTTTGGCCAATGGCAGTCCATGATGTAAAAAGTGGAGTGCCTGTGAGTATAAGAGGGTGCCTGCAAGACAAGTCATAAATTCTTTTGTCTGAAGAAGATGTTCAGGCAAACCTGATGCATGGCAAAATCTTGTTCTCCTTCTCAGGGAACCATGGTTACATGCGTAACCTAGACCAATAGGCCTTGCTGAAGGGTTACCTACCTCACTATTCTGTGGATATGCACAAACATAGATTGTTTCTACATATCACTTAGTTTGAGTCAGAGCACATCAACTCCCAGGGCGCAGATTACGACTAATAGACTGCTTATTTGGAGCCAATCTCTAAGCCCAAGGGCAGGCAAAAAGCCTTAAAGGCCCCAAGAGCAAAAGCTCTAATATCGAGCTATGTCAATACTTTGATAAAGCCCTTAGGGAGTAGCTAATCAAAGGGAGTAATTCAACAAAGACCTTCAATCTACCACTACTTCCAAGGGGGAGAATATAACCTTCACTTCATCAGAAGGGATACAAATAAAAGTGTGGCACAGAACAAAGCCATAAACTCTTGCCATTGCAACTCCTAGGGAAACCACAGGGGAGCTTAGGCTCAACTTAATTATAGAGTCATTGGGGAGCGCGCTCAACCCTACTTGTTCTTCTACGAATACCGCAAGGAGACTTCATGCACTCATCTGACTATAGAATGCTGCAATAACAAGATGGGAGGCCACAGGCAAACTGCCTCTACTTCTCCAATCATGGATCAACCAGAGACTTTGCACGATACCCAGCCATAGGGGAGCATAAGGCTCTACTTTAAGTGAGCATGGAAAGTGCTAAAAACCTTAGTAAATAGCCTTTCAGGGTACAACATTTACTATTGCTACCACTCCAAGGGTAGCAAGAACCTAATCATTACTCCTACCCAGGAAAGGAGGGAGAATGAGAGCAGGGAATAATGCAGTGTACATACCACTCTTATCCCCCTAAACCCCCAGGAAACCGCAGGGAATCTTAGGTTCTACTTCAAGACCTCAAAATGACTGGAGAAGAACAGTATCAATATCACTGTTTCAAAACTCAGCAATAGTTGGGGAGGGATGTAAATGAAACAGGAGTTTATGAGTTGCCCAACATAGTTCCATTTACTCTGCTCTATCCTAAGGGGTACTTGAGCAGCTTATCACAGGGAGCAAGCAAGGTGCTAAAACCAACATTAATTAGCCTTCAGGCTCCTTCGATGTTGCCATTTTTTTCAAGGGGAAGACTACATCTCTACTTTATGCCCGGCTTTCATTTTCCTTCCTTTTATGGGCAAATGTAGTGTGCCCATTAACTCTCATCACCCAGCCTCCAACCCAAAGGGAGCCACAGGGGAGCTCAGGCCCTACCGAAAGACTCCAATATGATTGGGTAAGAGCAGCTCATACCCTATCTAGAGTAAAGTTACTTTGCTCAAAACCCGCTATAGCTAACGATTCGCCTTATTTAGAGCACCTATCCAAAGGATAGTGATACCCTTCCTTTAAGACCCAACAATTGTTGGGGAGGGAAGTAAACAAAGTAGAGGGTGTATTGTAAGTACCCACCATAATTCAGTCCATCTTGCTCTGCCCTAAGGGGTACTTGAGCAGCTTTCCAAAGGGAGCTAATGCTAACTTTCTAACTTCAGCATTACAGGCTACAACCTTCAGTGTCGCCACTCTTCCACTTCTCACCACATTATGAAAAGTGGTAGTACCTCGGCAGAGCAGTTAACGAGTGAAGGGGTCGCATCATCCCACCACGGCCACTCCTTCAGTAAGTTGCTGCCTTGAGCAGTTTATTGCTAATACCTCCAGAATATGGAGGGACAGCAACCGAAAGGGAGGGTGTCGCATCGTCTCACCACGACCAGCCCTTCTAAAATGGATGTCTCTGCAGTTTCATCGGCTGAGCTGGTAGAAGTGCAGACTAAAAGTGAAGGGAACGCATCATCTCACCCCAACCATTCTTCCAGTAAGCTTCTGCCCCAGCAGTTAACACTTACGATACGATTTTGAAGGGAGGGCAACCAAACTGAGCAACCAACCGAAAGTTTGGTCTCACCACGACCAAATGGATGTCTCTCAGAAGTTTCACCATCTGAGTTGGAAGAAGTGCAGACTAAAAATAAAGGGGTTGCATCATCTCATCACAACCACTCCTTCAGTATAAGCTGCTGCCTCAGCAGTTCACTTTTTTTCCAACTTTTATTTTTTATTGTTTTATATATTATTTTAGTAGAAAACACTCAAAAGAACAGAACAAACAGGTCACTAGGGGTATCACATACAATTGTGTTGTTCATATACTGTTAACATCATATTAGGGGTTACTCTCCCAATAGTCTCAGAAGAGTTAAAATGCACTCACAATATCTCAATACTCAATCCATGTTCAATCCATACTTCTATACACTAACCATTTTGACGCGTACTTGTAACATTTATCCATGTTTAATCTTAAAGAGTTTTAGTCAGTGTTTCCATATCATACATGTGACTTACAATCATTATCCACTCTTCTTTTGTTGGTGGACTCACATGCAGCCATTTCTTAGTTATTGCTTTTTTACTAGTGATACAATTAACCAATAATATTTTAAGTAGGTATGTGTCTTGAGTATTATGATTAGTTGGCATGTTTCCTAAATATATAGAACTGAAACTGTACTCCATCCCGAATCCCAGTATCAATTTTAATTCAGAGACAATCTCTAACCAAAAAGGCTGAATTGCTGGACATTTCCAAAATATGTGAAAGTAATCTGCCACAGTTATTACAGAGTTATTACATTGTCTCTAACAGATTCCAGTTTACCATTCATATTTTCTTTTGTGAGTAATAAAGAATCTTATGATATATTATGAACCTTCCATGAGAGTTTTCTCCACTGACCTGAACTGGATGTAATATACTGTGTTTACAAATGTTTAACCACTCTTCATCAGATACAATTATGTTCGCTTCCTTCTTCAATTTATCTTTCACATATAATGTAAAATGATTTTTAGAAGATTGTATTCTTGAATATATTCTTGATATCATTTTCTTGTGAGTTCCACCCTTATACGCATCAATACAAATATTGATGATATTCATTTAAATTTGTTCATTATTTTTAATGTTTATTAAAATGGTTCCCAAGCTGTAAATATCTAAAGAATTTTTTTTTCTAAAATATAGGTGTCAGTAAGATGTAAACCTGTATTGGAGGAGATGCCTTTCAACATCCATTGTTTAAACCTTGAATCTAACTGTGCAGGTTTAAAATAATTGTCCTAGGCCACCCATTTTAACAACCGTGTTTAATTGTCGAGCTTGACATTTTTTTTATTTATTTCATGAACCAAATATTGAGAGGAACCATCGTCCAATGGCTTAGTTTATTAGAGTACTTAATCTTAGTGGCTTTATCCCCCAATAAGGAGGGGAGGGGAATGTCCAGCTGGCTTGCTTCATACTCATCATTACACCAAAAAACTAGATATTTCAACTGTGCAGCTTTGTAATAATCCTCCAATCAGGAAAGAGACAGTCCTCCTCTTTACAGTGTTTTACTGTAAGTCTGACCCTAGGTTTCTGATTTTTCCATATGAATCTAGAGATCATTCGATTCCAGTCATTAAACTCTTTTTTTTCGGAATCTCTACAGGCAGTGATTGGAATAGAAACAGTAATCGAGATAAAATGTTAATTCTTATACTTTCAATTCTATTATACAAACCAAGGGTCAATGGCATCCATCTGTCCAAATCTATTTGTAGTTCTTTAGTTATGGATTCATAGTATACGTTTTGGTTTGATAACTCCTAAATATTTAATATTATTAGTAGTGTTGTAGTCAAGACCACCTAACCCGAGACCAAGACCAGACCAAGACCAGAGTGTATCGAGACCAAGACAAGACCAAGACTTTAAGAGGCCGAGACCAAGTCGAGACCAAGACCGAGGGAGGGCGAGACCAAGACCAAGACCAGCGCCCCACACTACAAAAAATTGTGAAACATGATCAAAAGAGCTTCTCAAATTGATCTGAAAGATCCACATTCCCATAAAAATACATGGCCTAGATATTAAAGTTTAAATAAATGTAACCATCTTTATTCAATGCTCCTGGGTGACTTCCATCATTTAGTACAGTATGCAAAAAAAAAAAAACATTATTCATTGTTCATCACTAAAGTCTTCACTTTTCTCCACCTTTTATAAACAATACATAAAGTTATGTTTGTTTTAAAACCTACAACAATCTTTTTTTAAATGTATTTTAGCACAATTCACAACCAGAGGTAATTCAGGAAAAAATATCCGAATACTCCACATGAAACTATGGTCTTCCGATCTTTTACCACCGTGTCGATTTATTTTTATTAATATGTGCCATGCAAGACAGCGCTTAGGAGACGGTGAACCCTTGTTTATACTTTCGCCTGGCTCAGAAGAGAAAGAGTGCGCGCGCGCGCGACCGGGGCGTGCTCTCGCTCTCTCTCTCTGTCACACGCGCAGCAGTTCGTCTACATTACTCATCGATCGTTTTACATCTAAAAAAAGCAAGGATGTTAACAAAAAAACGAGACAATATACTGGCAATTTAGTGATATTTCCACAGTTATGGTCTTGACTGGTCTTGAAAAAAAATCGCGAGTCCTCAATGTCCGAGACCGAGAGACAAGACCGAGACCAAATGCGGTCGAGTCCGAGACGAGACCGAGACCATCAAAAAGTGGTCTCGAGATCGGTCTCGAGACCAAGACCGGTCTCGAGAACTACAACACTAATTATTAGTTTTCCACCCAAAATTATATTTATTCCTCATGTTCTCCTGTGGTGAATAATTGAAAGAGAGGGGTTGAGCTTTATTTAAATTTAATCTGTATCCTGAGTACCAACCAAACTGTTCAAGGCATGACATAAGTTTAGGTAAACTGGAGTCTGGGTCGGAGATTGTCATAAGAATATCATCCGTATATAGACATATGTTGTGTTCATTTCCTATAATTTGGAATCCTGGTATTTCTACATCATCTCTAATTGCTTAAGCAAGTTGCTCTATGAATAGTGCAAAAAGTGTGGGACTTAAAGAGCATCCTCGGTGACATCCCCGTTCCAGTGTAATTGAACTAGAAATATTACCATTTATTTTAATCTGGGCCGTCGGTAAATGATATAGTGGTTTAAGACATCCTATAACCTTTCCATTAAAGCCAAAACATTGCAGTACCAGGTACAAAACCTCCCATTGAGTCAAAGGCCTATTCTGCATCGTGGCTAATTACTAGAGATTTAGAATTACTTTTGCTTATGCTATCAATCAAAAATAATGCCCGTCTCAGATTATCTTGTGTCTGCCTGTTTTTCACAAATCCTGTTTGGTCGGTATCAATCAATTCAGGAATTATATTTTCTTATCTTTTTGCAATTATCGAAGCGTATAATCTATTATCTATGTTCAAAACCGAAATGGGTCTATATGACCCTCATTCCGTCTTATCTTTTCCAACTTTTGGTATTACTGATATGATAGCTTGTTTCCAGGATATTGGGGTCTTTCCCCTTTTATTTATTTGTTGTTTTATTACTTTCATTTCTTCTAAGATCTAAGGTTTATTTAATTCAATATGTTTCTGTTCCAGTTTTTTTAGTATGTTTGATACATCTTTTTTTTTTTCCTTGAGGACCACTTTAACAGCTTTCCTCTTAACACTGCTTTAGCAGTGTCCCATAACACTTGATGACATTTCCTCATTATTATTAAATTCAATGTACTCTTTAATTTACCAGTTGACACTTTCATTATTGACAGTTTCATTAAAAAATATTAAACATAAAAAAAACTATTAAACGATCATCAATATGGCTTCCAATCAAATCGATCCACATAAATGGCTGTTATAGAGCTGGTTGAAAAACTGACCTCTGCAATAGAAAATAAAAATTAATCAGTCGGAATTTTTATAAATTTGAAGAAAGCATTCAACATCATCGATCACAAAATATTGTTAAAAAAACTTGAAAGATATGCCATCATGGGCGTTGCACAAAGATGGATTAGTGACTATCTCACGAATAGATCTCAATTTGTGCAATTCACCAACGACAGAACACAGCTACAGAGGGTCACTTGTGGGGTTCCACAAGGATCAGTCCTAGGACCAAAAAAAAACTATTTTTATTTTATATCAATGACATTTGTGAGGTGTCTACTCAATTAAATTGTGTCTTATTTGCAGATGATACAACTCTATTTTGTTTCCAATTAAAATTTGGGACAGCTTCTGGACACAGTGAAACATTGGACAGACATGAAAACATTAAAAAAAGGTTTGATGTTAATAAATTGCCATTAAATATAAATAAAACAATGTATTGTATTTGGTAATAAAAACATAAATACAAATGTCCAGATCAGAATTGAAATGTCTGAACTAGAAATGGTAAATGCAACTAAATTCTTTGGTGTCATTATTGACCACAAGCTCAGTTAGAAATCCCACAGAACCTACATAAAGTACCGGTCTCTAATAGTGCCATACATGACATATTGCGTAGAGAGATTAGCTAGACATTAGCTAATGGATGTCTCTTCGGACTGGCGCATCAACGTATAAGCACATGCCCCTGCACCCACAATAGTCTAATAGATTGACGTCGAGGGCACAGAGATGCACAAAGAAGGTTTTCCCCATGCACAAGTTAACATCATGGAGATCCTCAAGGAGGGCAGTTTAGCTGTAATCTGGCCACAGCACGAGTCATGACCTCGAGTAATCTCTCATAAGCTTTATCATAACGATAGAGGTGCTCGAAGGCGGTACTCCTAAAGTCCATAATTTTTTAGATGGCTTTTTCAATATTTAATTCCTTAGAATTAAATGTGACCAAATAATTTATTACAATATATTAATTTATGACAATATATTAATACAAGCATTTTATATGAATGAATATCGGATTTCTCATATATTATCATTTAATTCATCAGCAATAAATACAGCTAAATATCAATCAGACAAGCAAACACGGTCTGAATGACAGACTGTCTAAATCCTTCATAAGATCAGCCTAGTATGCCTGTAACAGCCATGGTGTACATCGCAGTACCAACTTGAGCCGCTGAAAATGCATGTGATAATGCGATCCCAGGGGAGAGAAAGCCAGTGAGCGTCTCTCTGATCTGAGGCAGACTTGAATCAAGGGCCCCTTTCACCAGAATATAACGTCCTTCTTTATCAGCTATTTGGCTGGAGACCTGGAAAGTCACCTTATTCAATATCAATATTGCAACTCCTCTTGCATGTCCTTTAGTGTAAGATAAATACAAATAAAAATAAAGTTTCTAAATCCTGACTTGTTTATTTTTTCATGTTCATTTTGTACTAGATGAGTCCCAATAATATGTTTTTCTCTCTTTTTATCTTAGTTATGAGTTTACTTAGTTTGATAGGATTTTGCAACCTTTAACCAATTAACGTTAAGTGAAATAATTCTATATTCGTGTTGTGAAATTTATCTTCAGATGTACTGTCATATAAATCCCAAGTAACCATAACATTGTAACACAAATAAGACAGAACAAAAAAAGTGAAAACATAAAAAAAATGTACAATCAAAAGAAACCACAACTTCCATAATCAAAGTTCCCTTTAAAGTAACTTCCAGTTAGAAAGGAAAAACGTTGATTAACGAAGGGCCTTCACCGTGCCACGCTTTTTCCTCAACTCCCAGACATAGACGTTATATTCATTTTTGGGTCTTTTAAGATATAACGTAAAATCAACTATTAATAAAACTCCCAAATCGTTTTTACTCTTGTTATATTAAACTTCTATTTTAGGAATATTGATTTTGGATGTAACGGTTTTACTGATAATTTACCCTGATTGTCCCGGCGGAAATCCTGGAGTCTTTTCCATGTCCTCTCCTGATGGCCATCTCAGTTGCTTTGCAATTTTGCTCCTGCTGTTTCCCAGGAGATTTTACTTTACCTCTCCATTGAAGCTGAAGCAGTGGTGTCATCTTCTCTGATTCTGGCGTGGTCAATCCTTTCTTTTTTAGGTCTTCCGAGATGGTGTTATAAACGTCGCGGTGTTATAAACAAAGGGACCATCCTCAAAAAACACCCAAAGTTTAGCGGGGGGTTGTGTCTGTAAAACGGAGACCCTTGTCTCTAAGTATTTTCCTGATAGGAGTGTATGCCTTCCTCTTTTTGTTTGTCTCAGAGGGGTAATCCTGGTCGAAGTACACTCCCCTCCCTATCAGGTAAACTTCCCTCTTTTTTTATGCCGAACGAGCACCAGCTCTTTGATCCTATATTCAAGAAAGTACAAAACAACCGATCGTGGATTCGCATTTGGCGGTGGCTTGGGGGCGAGCGCCCTGTTACAGCGCTGTATCCTAAGTTCAGTATCGGGGAGGGAATATTCCGTCTTGATGAAACTTTCAACAAACTGGATTCTGTACAAGCGTATATTGTTTCGTCGTGATCTTGCTTCTAAATCTGTCAGCTTTGTTTGCATTTTTTGTTGAATGTCAAGGGTTTGGCAAAGCACATCTCTTGCCTCTGCGCACCACTCTTCCAAATCCGCCACCCGGTGTTCGGCCTCCTCCACTCTATTCACCGCGTCTTTCAGATCTTTGGCAATTTTGCAGTTTAAGGTTGATGTCCGTACTCAGGCTTGCCAAGTCAAGTCACGACATTGTTCTAACAGAAAACCCTTAATGCGATCCGGCTGCTCATTTGCACAAAACAGTGACTGGTGGCTCGAGAAATCAAACTATGAAATAGCTTCCAAGGTACAAACCTTGAAAAATGAATAATACATAATTTTGTATCGCTTCCGCATAGCCACGAGAATCGTAATTATCCCGACAACGTTTTATCTGAACAGAGGTAAAGGGAAGGGATGGAGGCCTTCACAGGGGAGAGACTAGTTGACATTTCAGGACTGCGTTGTCGTCGTGTGCAGGCACAGGTCCTTCATCAGATCCAGATACGGCCTGGTAAACCTTGGGATAAACAGAGACTAATATTAGCCTTGCATCCTTATGATGTAATTAGTTCATCAGGATTTATGGGAAGTGTTCCCGGTTCCGGCTGATCTAAACTATGCAGCCTAACATTGAATTATAGGAATCTATAATATGTTATGTGTATGCTAGGTCAAAGAGATGTGTTTTTGGTCTAGATTTGAACTGACATTGTATCTGCTTCCCAGACAATGTTAGGAAGACTGTTCCAAAGTTTAGGTGCTAAATAGAAAAAGGATCTACCGCCAGCAGTCGATTTTGATATTCTAGGTATTATCAACTGGCCGGAATAAAGGACTATAATGCGTTAAGAGCTCGCTCAAGTACTGGGGAGCTAAACCATTTAGTGCTTTGTAAGTAATCATAAATATTTTAAAATCTATGTAATGTTTAATAGGGAGCCAATGCAGTGTTGACAGAACCGGGCTAATATGGTCATACTTCCTGGTTCTGTAAAAGAACTCTAGCTGCTGAATTTTGGACCAGCTTTAATTTGTTTATTAAGCGTGCAGGACAACCACCCAGTAGAGCATTACAATAATATTGATGTCATGAATGCATGAACTAACTGTTCCGCATTTGTCTTTGAGAGCATATGACGTAATTTTAGATATATTTTTAAGATTTCTTTCTAAAAAGTAACATAGTTGTGAGGATACTGCTTTTTCTAGTATTTTTGACTAATTCTGTAGGATCAAGTTGCGTTTTTTTAACAAACGTTTTAATCATAGCCAGCTTAAAGTTTTTGCTATGTATCCTAATGACAAAGATGAATTAATGATATTAAGAAGAGGATCTATGACCTCTGGAAGCATCTCTTTCAATAGTTAGTCGGTATAGGGTCTAACATACAAGTTGTCGATTTAGATAATTTAAGGAGTTAAGAAAATTATTCCTCTCCTATAGCAATGAATGAATAAAATGTTTTCTCAGGGAGACTATAATGCACTGCCTGATGCGATACTATAGTAGACGGTTGCATAGTTATACTTTTCTCCCTTATATTATCAATCTTGTAAGTAAAGAAGTTCATAAAGTCATTACTGCTGTGCTGTTTGGAATTGTCTGGGGTTGAAGTTTTATTTTTTGTTAATTTAGCAACTGTTTAAAATTATTATCTAGGGTTTTGTTTATTTTCTTCTAGGGTTAAAAAATAAGCAGATCTAGCAGCTTGTAAGGCCTCTCTGTACGCAATCGTGCTCTTTTTCCATGAAATCCGAAATACATCTAGCTTTGTTTTCGTCCAGTTGCGCTCCATTCAAGTCAGTTTTTCAGTCTCTGGTGAAAGTCTCTTGAAAGTTGTCTAGTTCTGTCTTCACGTCAGATCGGATAGCCTTAATCTCAGAATATATAGTGCTGATGCAAAAGCATTGTTTCCGCAGCCTCTTTCTCGCCCGCGTTGTCATCGTCCTCATTCTTTTTTGTTTGTCACTGTTTTCTCAGATCTTTGGGATGATTTGCCTCTAGCTTTTCGTTGTTTCTCTCACTCCATATTTGTTCATCAATTACACAATTTAAAGTTAAGTTGAACAGGGGAGTATAATCGATTTGTCCGGGAGATTGCGTTCTACACGGCCACTCGCCTCAACGCCATACCTGAAGTCCAGCAGTTCACTTCTATCAACTCTGGTCAAACCAGAAGGAGGGCAAACCGAAAGTGAAGGGGTTACATCAACTCACAGCTACAAAAAGTATGCTGAAAACTAATAAAGACGAAATCTTGCTCCACCTTTATTTTATTTCACACAGCCATGCCTTGCCAAATGCACCATACACCACCCTCAGTCTTTTTCACTGCTAGGCGGATTCCATCGTGTGCAAGGTCTGTATCGTCACCGCATGTGCCTTGCCATGTCGAGAGAAAATTGTCTATTTTTTGCTTTTAGGCAAACTGAATGAAATGGGTTTAAACTGTAAACCATTATTTTCAATTAGACCTATATAAAATGCACTTTAAATAACTGACACAGTATTTTCACTTTTTTCATGACTCTGAGGTCAGGACTTCAACGCACCTCTTAACACAACCATGTCATGCATTCACCTCCACATAAATAACTACATATAAAGTTACGGTAGGGCATGACATTTGCACAGTTACCAGATAGGGGAAAAAAATTGTACGTTGTAAATTATGAAATAAATGAAGGCAATCCATATATGCATAGGAACAGTTCAAGGAGGGTGATAATATCTGATGACAGCTTAGAATGTTTCCATTTATCTCACTGGATGTTGCTTGGCTAATGGATGGCTTTTCTACTTGTGCTATTGATTTGCTTTTATTAGATACTATGTTATTCTTCCCACTGTATATACCTTATTAAACAATAATTATGAGAAATACGGGACAAATTGTCCCCCATAGTGATGCAGTACGAGACGCATCATCTGTAAATACAGGGTGATACTATATTTTATGTGACAGGTAGCAACCAAAAAGTTTAATTTGGTGCTTCGCTTCACAGAGTCTACTACATTGGCAAGTGCTAACGAAAGTCTTATTATTGTATTATTAAAAAATCTGGAACATACTGTGCCTGATAGAGAGACCCAGAGGGATCTGCAAGTCGAATTCATGAAAGATGTGAAGACATCTTTCAGGATGAAGACTGGACTTTAAAAATTAAACAGTCTCTCTTCTTGGTCTCTCTCTCTCTCTCTCTGTCTTTCTCTTCCCTTCCAGCTCTTTTGCTTTGAAACAAAAGTGGGTCATACAGTCCTTTAGTAGAAATGTGCGACGTGAACTCAGAGCACAGATACAGTAGTTTTGTTCTCTTTTTACATTTAACATGAAAACCTCACAGAACTTATCTTATTTTTACTTAATTTATTAGTATTCCTTTTTTAGTGCATAAATCAGTTCCTAGGATACTGTGAAAAATGCATGCTTCTGAATAAGATAGCTGATTACATTCTCTAAGCAAGATTGAATTTGAATGTCTACAAGTGAGATGAAAAAAATATAAAATGAATAGATCTAACCCAAAATTCTGATTGGATGAGCATTCAAAGCTGGTGTGAAATGCTGATAAAAACATCTCTGATAAGACGTTGTGGGGTTATTCTGTTGCAACTTAACGAAACCAACAAGGTGTGTGGGAAAGACATAAGGACTTTATGAACACAAAAACAAACCCAGCACCACTTGTGGAGTGGAGAAATGAAAGCATCAAATGCATATTTGAAGCATTTATCCATGTACGTACATTGAGTAAGTTGAGGCCTAAGAGGACCTGCCCTAGTCACCTTAATTTAAACATAGTACAATGCCTTTGAGAAGAACTATCCTGTATCCCAAAGCTCTTTGTGTTCATATCTTCCCGCTTCCTCATGTTCCCTCACAGCCACAGTATTCCTTGAGTTCTGGAAGAGGAGAAGAGCGGAGTTAACCTACGACTGGGATTTGATTGACTGGGAGGAGGAGGAGGTGAGCCTGCCTTCCTGTTTTTCAGCTGAAATTGTGATGCTTTATGTTGTTATTTCTTTAGAAATATCATAATCATTTGAGACTTGTTAAAATGATCATTAAGCTCATTAACAATTATAACTGGTGTGTGGCCAATCTATGTGCTGTTTGTTGTATTTCCTATAGTGTAAAATCCCTATCATGGTGTGTTCTGTGAGTGTGCCTCCTACTGTATAATGTTTTGTTGTGCATGCTTAGCTCCCAATGGGAATATGTCTTAAGGGTGTTCACACTGATTAGTACTGACAAAACGTTTGGTTTAACTTTAACATGCAAATGAGCAGTGACGTGATTCAGTGTCTACCGACGGGAGCATATGTCTTCTGTGAGATACTGCAGTCAAGTGTCAGCAAGATTATTTTTGCTGGAACCCAGGCTATTTGGAAAGATGTGCCTGTAGTGACATTTCTTCAAAATTATATTACGTTGCTTCTTGCACATTGTGCAAAAGTGAAATGTCCAGTGAGTGACGCTAAAAGTGTTTCTATCCCAGCCAGGGATACAGTGGGAGTAACTCTGGGTTTGGAAACCAGAGTTTCCAAACCTTAAGTTTAGAAATCATGCAGTATGGTAAAAAAAAATGTTGAGGTCATTCAATAGCCTTGCACTAGGAACCACGTCAAAATCAATAGATCAATAATCTGCCCCAAAATCATAATTTGTTTGAAAAGGAATAAATGTTGTTGATGCTACTCATGTCATTTCAGATGAAAATTGCAGTGAATTATATGTATAGTTAAGTTTTGGGAGTTTAGCTAAAATGTAGGTAAAGGCACGTTTGTCCAATGAGCCTATGTTGTTTAAACCTAAATATATATATATATATATATATATATATATATATATATATATATATATATATATATATATATATATATATATATATATATATATATATATATATATATATATATATATATATATATATATATATAAAAATATAATATAAAATCTCAGTGTGAACAGCCTTTCTTGAATCACATATCACACATCCGCATGTGCAGGATGACAGTGAATTCATGTATTGAGCATTGTTTTTGCGAATTAATTTGTGTGATGCGTGAACGTGTAATGTGTTTGAGGGAACACCTCAAAATAATCCAGAGATCAAGGCATCAGATGTGGTTGATACTTGCTGTGGTGTTTGCATTCGTTGCCCTGTAGAATTCTGTTGTTGCTAGTTTCTGTATAACGGTGGTTCTCAAACTGGTTCATGCCTGAAGCATCTTACAAACCTTTTTTCCACCAAGATGGTGCTGATTCTTGTGCCAGAGGTGGTGCTAAGCCTTGCAATTTTAAGAATCGAAGGGATACCGGTTATGAAGCTGTGGTAGCTTTTTTTTTTTCTTCTCCTCAGACGTATTTCTTTTGTGAGATTTCTGTTTTCAATTTTATGTTGTTGTTTTTTTTGTGCTTTTAATAACTACTGTTTACTTCAGACTTTAACACAGCAGCTAGCTAGCCAAACTGTTGTTGTTAGAAAAACTTAATCGTAGTTTTAATTGATAATTGGTTCCATGGTTCCACACCAGATTAAGATTTTAGGGCTGGTTTGGAACCAGCTTTCCGGTCCGGAACCTGGTAAAAATGGAATGGGAACTAGCACCAGAACCAATGCTGGTGGAAAAGGGGCAGCAGGTGTGTGCCACACAACTTCAATTTATTTAAATACATTTTAAATGTATTTTCCATTTTGGAATTTGTAATTAATTTTATATAAAACAAAGGAAGGTTCTGCCTTCATTTACCTTCTATTCTCATGTCATTCTAAATCGTTTGACTTTTGTTCTTCCACGGACCTCAAAATTTAAAATTTCAACAAGTTTAGAATTTAACGAGCTACAAATTAAAGGCATTTTTTTTCTCATGTGTAATGACATTTTGGTCTGATCTTCACATAAAGTTATAGAATGACTAAAGAAGGATTGACTTAAATGTAGCACACTATTTACATTGACTACTTTTTTGTTACTTTTATAGTGCTTTTTGTCTATTTTGGAGCTTAACTGTCCTTGATCACTATATGCTTTCATTTTTTGAAGAGCAACATGAAACAGTCTTCAAAACATCAGCTTTTGTGTTTCAAGTCAATATGGGTTTGGAAAGACAAAAGGCAGAGTAAATAATGACGAGTTTTCATTTCATTGAGTGACCTAATCCTATTACTGCATATCTTTGTTTTTAATCCGTATCCTGTGTTCTTACATCGACATTATTACACTGAAAAGTAAAGGGGTTGTATTGGTGATACTTGGATGGTGTGATTCGATCAGATGGGATAATTGGCCTGAAAAGTTTGAGAACTGCTGCTCTATACAGTCCCTTATATATTTAACTGCAATATTGCAGAAAATACTAATAAATGTATCTCATGTTCAGGCACTGAAGTGAATCATGTTAACTCATTCAGCTCATGTGAACAACTTCTGGATGACATCATCACTGGCCATCTTGCCCAACCAAAGCAGATGATGATGCTGAACATCTGTGTGTGATGAGATTCATTCATGAAAGCTGTACAAAGATCTTCAAACAAATGTGTTATGAGTAATATGATGTGTTTGTTAAAAAGGAGGAACTACGGCCCCAGTTTGAAGCCAAATACTCCCGGAAGGAGAGAGTAAACCCTATCTCAGGGAAACCAGAGCCCTTCCAGCCCTTCACAGACAAACTCAGCCGACTCATGGTGTCTGTTTCGGGAATCTTCTTCATGGTAAGATTCTGTGTTCAAAATATCCTAGAGCAAGCACAGTCAGAATGATTGTCACCCGTCATGAAAATTGGTATGGGAATGGTGGGGAATTTAACCTTTCCGGTATTCTGAATCCTAAAAATTTCATTTAAAAAAAGTCACTTAATAACCCTATTTGTAGCCCTAAAGAATATTTCAAATTAAAACAAAATAATTTAGCTAAAGTTAGCTCACATAAATAACTGTCTCCCTCTGGTGGTCTTTAATTAAAAGACAATGCATATCAAAACCATGCCTAAGTTTATAAAGGAACATTTTGAGACTTATCTAAATATATTTCCATCTATTTATAATATTCAGTTTGACACCTTGTTCACCTCTCATCATTTTTCTTCCAGATCTCTCTTGTTCTGACAGCCGTGTTTGCCGTGGTGGTGTTCCGGCTCATTGCCATGGAGAAGTTTGCTTCCTTCCAGTGGGAGTTTGTGAAGAAGAACTGGCAATTCGCCACCTCAGGCACTGGAGTCTGCATCAACTTTATGATCATAATGTCTCTGAACGTGGTTAGTGTTTTTTCTCTTGTCCCGAAGGCCTCTTCCCACCAAGAGAGAAATAAAGTCCCCCTAAACTAAAATTGTCTAACCGTTTATGCAAAAGCTCCACACAAAATGAGGAAAAAGTATTAGTTTTCACTTTATTTTGACGGTCACTTTAACACATTCTGTTAATTATAACTATTGTTGCACCTACATGTCTACTAACTCGCCTTAGAGTGTTAGTAGAGTATTAGTATACTGGTACTAGTATACTGGTAGGGCTGGTAGGGTTAGGATTAGAATAAGTTTCAAAGTTACTGATAGATAATAGAATGTCTGTTTGAGTGGATACAACTTAATTTCCATTTCTATGTGGCACCAATGTGAACATTTTATTCTAATAAATGCTACATTTAAATGCCTTTTTTTTTCAGTTCATATTTTCAGCCTTGTCTCTAATGGTACTATTTCCATTTTCTTTCACCCAACAGGTCTATGAGAAAGTGGCCTACCTACTTACAAACCTGGGTAAGTGTTGATTCAGTCAAGGTTACTATTGATTGAGTGTGAAATTCGTGCAGTCGTCACACTGCATGTGAGAAACTTTCCTCATGGCTAATAACATGCAGTGCAGAACTTCCCGAATGATTCTCGCATGGATTTCACTTGTGATATAGAACACCCACGGACAGAGTCGGAATGGGAAAACAGCTTTGCCCTCAAGATGTTCCTCTTCCAGTTTGTCAATCTCAACAGCTCTACCTTCTACATAGCTTTCTTTTTAGGGAGGTAAGCAACTCTTGAACTAGTTCACATATTATTCCGTTCTTAGTTTACCTGATGTTGCTGCCTCCATTTGCCCTGACTATACCACTTGAGATCTGTTATTTTTGTCCCATTTTATTTTAAAGGTGCTTGATTTAATATTTTGTCTATGGTAAAGCATAAATGTACCATCATATGTTTGCAGATATTTAGGAAACATGCTAAGTTCACATTATTTTTTTCCCTCTGAAAAGCAGAGGGCGAGATCACACAGACCAAAACAAAAACAGATACAGATATTCTGACCCGGAAAACACATTTCAAAGTAGAATAACTGGCTGTAACAACAAATACCCCAAATTATTTTCGACACCCCAAGTTACCATTTGGCAGAAAGCATAGCGTTTTGCAACCATGGAAGCCACCACATAAACTGGGTCAGAGATCGCAGATTCTACCGGACCTAAAAAGCCTCGGCATCCATCTAAAAATCTCTATGAAAGGGTGCATATTGAAATGAGCTTAAATCAACTTACAGTGTGTAATTCTCCTTTCCTTCTATTGTCTATTGCGCTCGCTCTTGTTGCATGTCCTCAATCTGGAATCCTGTGAGGGCGTGGATATTACAATTTACATTTACATTTGTTCATTTTGCAGACGCTTTTATCCAAAGCGACTTACAACTGAGAACAATGGAAGCAGTTAAACTAACAATAGGACAACAATATGCATGTGCTAAGATCCTTCCCAGTTTAATCTAACGCAGTATGTGTATTATTATTTTATTTTTAAAGATAATAGATATAGAATAGAAGATTAAAGGTGCTCTAAGCGATGTCACGCGTTTTTAAGGCCAAAATATTTTTTGTCACATACAGCAAACATCTCCTCACTTACCGCTAGCTGCCTGTCCCCTGAACACACTGTAAAAAAACGCGGTCTCTGCGAACACTCCAGGCTCCACAAAAGGCTACAAAAACAAACTCTAGCGACCCGCTCCACGAAACATAACAAACTGTTCCAGCAAATAACCGACAAGAATGGTTTGGGGGTGGGTTTGAGGGGTTAGTGCGTGGATGAGGAGGAGGGAGGGTCTAGCTAGCCTCCGTTTTGTTTGACAATAGTTTGAATGTCAACAAAAAGTGATGTCACCCAGGATCGCTTAGAGAACCTTTAAGTGTTAGTATTAATGGATTAAGTGTTGCCGGTTGAGTTGGGCAGGTCATTCCTCCAGCATGGAACAGACCACAACAATGTCAGAGAAAGAGATTTTGTGCCTCTTTGAGATGGCACCACAAGATGGCGTTCACTTGCATAGCGCCAGAGCGATTGAGCGCACGCACTGAGAAGAGAGAGGCATGTATCAACTCGTCTTAGTTAATGGAATAACAGTTTGATATGAAAAAAAAAAATAACGGTGGAGTGTTCCTTTAAGCAGTTTTGATGTATATGCTGATGATTGTTTGATGATCACGTTAGCTTACGTGCAACACTTTTATTGCATGTTTTTGCTACTTTTTTCGCCTGTATTTTGATCGTAAGATTATGTACTCTTTCAGAAAATGCGTAAGATGTTCCCCTACTGTATAACAGTGAAAACATGGATTGCTGGAAATGTGCACTAATGGCGGGGGAAAAAGCTATCTATGTACTAGCATTTAAATTAATAATTTAATGCAATGCACATTGTTTACACTGGGGAAAAATACTCTACATTTTACAAATAATTACAAAGAAACTGTAAGTGACACATTGAATTTAACTTGAAAGACTAAAATAGTATACTTCGAAGAAACAAAAATTACAGTGTAGATGCAGGTTTTTACGTTGTACTTAATGTAATTGCATCAGTGATACAGTTGACCGTTCCATTACACCTTAACCCACCCTTATAGCAATAGCAACTTTACATTAGGGTTTGATTAGGGTTGGAGATGAACTGTGCAGGACAGTCGATCGGCAGGAGCAGGATTGGGCACCCCTGATATAACACAATTAAAACAACACACGTTGACCAATGTGCTTTAAAATGTCATACACACACACAAAAAATACTCGTACCACTAAACCTGTCCCTAACCTTACCGTATCACACCTCAACATCAGAACATGTATGTTTTTTATGTAAGTACATACTAATTACAGAGACCCAATATAAAGTGGGTCCGATAGTTTTACCTGTTTGCCTAATGTATACAGGAACTAGATATTTTCACTGTTGGCGATGGCACACATGCAAACACAAAAGCCTCCCCACGAAAGAGTGGCTAATTGAATTCCAAAGCTAATTTTGAATGTCCCACATTGTGTTATTGTGATGAGCGTGTATTGTATGTGTGTATTCCACAGGTTTGCTGGCAGACCGGGGGATTATAATAAGCTGTTTAACCGGTGGAGGATGGAGGAGGTGGGTGAGATGAGGCTGTAATGAGTCCTCTCGCACTTGGTTATTAATGCCCTTCAGCATGATCAACATTCCCCTATCAAATATCTGCCTCAGTTATGAAACTTCATGAGATTTAAATAAAAATGATTATTATCCAGTGCAGATTTCTCATAATTGCCTCAACATAACAACTGTGGTTGCTCGTAACACAAGTGTACTGTCTGTGTTAAATCATGTAGTATAATCAAAACCACCCTTGTGAAAAAGAATTGTACCTGAACAGACTTATAGTATAGTGCAGACTTAAGTGCTCTTGTCAAATGTATTTTATTCTTTTAAAGTTTATTATTCCCATAATCAGCACTATTTTTAAAAGTATGCTAAATTGTGCTTATTCCCCCCCCCCCCCCCCCCATCTCAGTGTCATCCCAGTGGTTGTCTGATCGACTTGTGCCTACAAATGGGAGTGATCATGGTGTTGAAACAGATCTGGAACAACTTCATGGAGCTGGGATACCCGTGAGTATAAGCAGACACACAGTGACATCAGTGGGGTACACATGGGGAGGCCATGAACAAAAATATATATAAAAAAACCTGACACAATTGTTTTGATTACTGGGATTTTCAGTAACAGTCACAGTTCTGTGTTCTAAATTTTAATCTGCTGCTTATTTATATGCATTTTACAGTATCTACAGTGGCTTATTTTGTAGATTCTAAAAAACCTAACCTAGAAAATATTTTACTCATCTCAAACAATAGATTGACTTGTGCCACAAAAACGTACTCGGTTACTGGCGTAACCTCGGTTCCCTGAGAGTAAGGGAACGAGTATTGCGTAGCTAATACGCAGTGGGGAAACTCCTTTTCCTCGAAATACTGAAGCAATATTTTAAATCGCAGTGCAGCACAGTGAACACAGCAGAGCGTCTAGCTCACTCATTAGCTTTTCTGCAGCAACTGCACATCCAATGGACGAGCGCCTCAGACGCACGACCCAATAAACTGACTTGGCACCGAATACGTCAGAGCCAGTCCCGGCGCCATGGGGGGGCATTGGGGGGCCTGGCCCGCCCTGTGAGTCACTAGTGCCCGCCCTGAGCGAGTCTCTCCCTTCACCAACTCCACGTCAAGTCCCACAGTCCTTGCTTGTTTGCACAATATCTTTTTTATCAATTGGCTACTGTTATCAAAAGTTATCCTTTTGAATATAACTCCTGAATAAAAATAAAAATGTGTTTGGTCAAAATTTTTTTTTAATTGTAAACGGATTGATCTGTCGATAGTGAGCGCGGAAATGCATGTGATAGTGCCAGTGGTCTTATTAAGCGAGTCTTTGAGTCATTCAAACGTTTTGTTCAAACGCCATAGATAGAGAAATGCACATTTCGGATTACATGAGCAGGGAGCAGTCTATTGTCAGTTTTCTTTCGTTTTGAATTGTTCTGTTTAAAAGTAGACATGTCTGTGAGGCGAGTAGGCTACCTTATACACTGATTTTCGGTTCATGAGACGAGCAGTTCACGCACCGGCGGCTCCAGTTCGTCATTATCGTCTGCTATATTTACTTATTAAATCCAGGCAACTGGTTGATGAAAAATGGATTAAAATTAAGATACAATTAATACAAAACGAAATTCACTTTAAAGAAAGGTTGTGCTTTCTGTTTGATGTCTCTGTGAAAGTTTTATAGAGTGCCGCTTTCAGAGCGCTCACGTCCGTAACATTGTTTTTTTCCTCATAAATGCGAACACGAAAAATAAAATGAAATGAATATTTTATGCTCTGTGTAGACTAGCCTACTGTTAGCCTACTCATTTGTATCCTGAATACGTAGGCTATAGGCTATACGTTGCATACTTTGAACGAGTGTTTATGCTTTCGAGGTTTTTAAATAAGGTTGATATGTGTTTGGTAAGATGTTTAGCCTATGTTTTGTTGACATGTCGAGTGTTTTTGGTATTATATTTCGTTTTTTTTTTCTAAACAGCACAAGACTTTAAGTAGTTAGGCATTCTGTTTGTACTGCGTGATTTAAAGAAAAGTGCGCTCTTGCTCACACGATCAGCATGGTGATCTTGTGTTTTCTCCTAAATAAAAGCTCAAGGGTTTATTTTTTACAAGTGAAGAAATTAGGACAAAAGTATTGTCATTTTCCTATTAGGCTATATAGCTTAATATAAAATAAAATACAATGTAATGTAGACTGAGACTATATCATAACTAACAAGATGTTTGAGCCCTAGTCATGCTTTTTCTTTGTTCAATGTGCACAGTTCATGGGTCGAAGCCGGTTGAAGCTCTTAATTTTGAGCTCTCAATGTGCACCAGATTGATGCATTTAAACTTAAAATGTACAAAATTTTCTTGCGGGGGAGCATGCCCCGAACCCCCCTAGCGACAGAAGTCCACACAACATGCCCAAAAATGTTTTTAAATAATAATTCACAGCACCCACTGATCACAATTACTCCCAGTGGCCCTGAAAACACCTCTTAAAATACTTTAAAAAAAGAATTAAGACGGACGAAATTTGCGGAGGCAGTGTGTAAATGTGATTGACACAACTTGAGGTCGTAGCCTATTTTATATGTTTCGGACTGCAAGATCGAACCTATAGCGTCAGTAGTCTATTATATAATTATTTTGCTCTATCGATCATTGCATAGTATCATAATCAATTCTGTTATTATGCAGTATGTTTTCATTTGTGCCCCCCTGAAAAAAATGAATGCCCGTCCGTGAATTTGTGTCTGGCGCCGGGTCTGGTCAGAGCGTGCCTAAGTCCTAAAATATTTCTACTTATTTATTATAATATTTTTTTTTATATATAAATTCATGTTTCAATTCTACTTAAAATGTATTTATTTAACCGGAAACATGTTTTTAATATTAAGTTAAGTCAAGTCAAGTCACATTTATTTATATAGGGCTTTTTACAATACAGATTGTTTCAAAGCAGCTTTACAGAGATAACAGGAAATTAATGCAACAAAGTTTGTTTCTTTGTTCAAAGTAAGAATGTCTTTAAATGCCAATCCCAATGCATCTTTTTCATTATATACATCTATATTAAAATCACCAACAATTAGGACTTTATATTCAGCCAGTACTAACTCTGATAAAATATCAGTCTGTATGGTGCCCTGGTGGCCTGTATACAATATAATTATTTGATAAAGTATGTATGTATACAGTAGCCAGAACAAATGTCAAGCACGTTTTATCATTTACACTAGTGTTACATTAAGCACCAACACTTCAAAATAATTATTTTTGAAACTAGACTTCTCAGTAATTCTGAAGATATTACTATAGAAAACAGCAACACCACCCCCTTTTCCCTTCAGACTTGGCCTGTTTTTATAACATTAATCTTGCGGGGTTGACTCATTTAAAGTAATGTAATTGTCTGGTTTTAGCCAGGATTCTGTCAGACACAACATGTCTAGGTTATAATCTGTGATCATAGCATTAACAATAAGTTACTTATTACAAGTTGCTTTTAAGTAAGGGATCGAATATTCAGCAACCTGAGCTTTATCATTTGTTCATCTGTATTATATCTATTTTGTTGAACATCGATACAATTTTTACCCTTAAATGGGTTTGGGAGTTTTTTGTATTTCCTAATTCGGGGAACAGACACAGTCTCTATGTGATGATATCTGAGTCTGATATCTGATATGATGATGTGATGATAAGAGTTTCTATGATGGGATTTATCCGACAGCTAGCAGACGGTCGGTTTAGCATTTACTTACATTATCAAGAAACAACAACCAAAACAATTTTGTTTTGTATTTTTACATTAACAGTGTAATTATTGTCCTATTTATTAAAATGAAGTGTATTTCTCAAGTTTTCTCATCATGTTTTACAATTAATCCAAAATAATAACTATACAAAGGTAGTTATAAATTTCATATTTAAACCTTAAATGCATTCATCTAAACTCAGATATATCTAACACGGATGGATCTCCACCTGTCGCGATAATATAAAACTAATATTAGAGTAACAATTACAGAAGAATAAAATAAAGCATATTTTGTTTCTGTCAGGATCACCATTCACCAGTGACCATGCCTTGTTTCTTCTACACACTATACATTTCCCATAATCCTCCCTGGTCATCACCTGCACACCCTTCTTAATCATCACACCTGTCTGCCATCATGCTTATCAACTCTCCATAAAAGCCAGCACCAGACACACAGGGTTTGTCTCTTGTCCTTGCTAATTCTGATTGTTTGTATTAGGGATGTTAACCGATGACCGTTTGACCGATGGTTGACCGTATCAACGTTAACCAATCAAAATTGTAGGTAGTGGGTTAAAAAAAAGTGATTTAGTCTCTAAATTAGCCTATTATAGACAGTGGACTAAACGCTACTACAGTTAGCCATCTCATTCCAAGATATTGTTGTGTGAAGTGAACAAATCCCTAACATTCAAGTTTCATAACTTGCCTGTTTGTACTTAATAAACCAATAAAAACAGTTGGCGCGAGCACAGCGTTTGCGAAAAGTAAAGACTACAGGCTAAAACAGTCAAGGCCAGGGCTGACGACAGGATGAAGCATGCAAAGAAAAGTAGTGTGTGGGACCTTTTCACCAAAAAGAATGGCACAGATGTAAGTTGCAACTTTCGTGATACAGTGCTTAAAATAAATCGTATCCCTCTTTCAACTATATTACTGGCAAACGTCCAATCACTGAGGAATAAGGTTGATGAACTACAGGCAAATATTTGCTATATTCGAGAGTACAAGAATGCTTGCATTCTGGTATTGACTAAGACATGGCTCACTCCTCAAGATTTGGATTCCTCGCTGGCGTTAGAAGGGTTTGGTTGGCCACTTTGCCTAGATTGGGACAGTGAAATAACAGGGGAAAATCAGGGTGGGGGAGTCTGTCTGTACATCAACCATAGGTGGTGCAAAAACAACACAGTAAGAAAAGAATATGCTCTAGGTATAGAACAGTTGTCGGTGTCGTTAAAACCCTTTTACCTACCGAGGGAATTTCAGATTTGTATAACAGTTGTTTATAATCAACTGAAAGCAAACAGCATAACTGCCACTGGAATTGTTTAAGTTTTATCAAATTTGAGATTGATTGAGGTCTCAAACCAAACAAAAGCCCTTCTGCACAGAAAACATGCAGTATTTAAACAGGGTAACCTGATTGCAGTTAGGTAATTAATAACGGCAGTGAATTAAATTGAATAAGAAAAAAATAAAATATAAGGATAAAACTGAGAAACAATTAATTATTAACTGAGGTAATATTTTAAGATCGGTCTGGCAAGGTATGAAGGAAGTGGCAGGCTGTAAAGAAGATAGAGAGGATATGGGTATTAAACTGAATAGGTTTAGTTCAGTGAAAAAGGTTGTGTTATGAGGGTGGCGGATGAACCCAAGCGCATACAGTATGCAATCAACACAATTATTAACAGACAAGAACAGGAAAACAAAACCCACGAGGGGGCAAAACAGGACTGGAACAGGAATGACTAAACTAAACTAACACTTGACAAACTTTACTATAAACTAACAACAGAAACAGTAAAACACTAGACAAAACTCTAACAAGGTACTCACAGGTAAGTTAGCAATATCGAACAGTTTCAAACAGCAAACAATGAATCGACACAGGACAGCAAACACAAGGGGATTAAATACCAAGAAACTAATGAGGGGAACAGGTGACGCTGACAACGCAATCAAGACTAAACAAGGATATCGTCTCAGGTTACTATTGTAACCATAGTTCCCTGAGAACAGGGAACGAGACGATGCGTCGAAAACGCTACGCCAAGGGAACGCCTTCTGCGTGATTCCGTCTGAAGCATCTATGCCAACTAGTCCAATGGAAAAAGGGAATGAGCGTCACGGGCGGGTGACGTCATGACCAGGAAATGATAAAAGCACTTCCACTGCGAAACGCCAGTTAGCTTCGAAATTGCCGAAGCAAGCCGATCGCAGGGACACCAGAAGTATGGCAGAGGGACGCATCGTCTCGTTCCCTGTTCTCAGGGAACTATGGTTACAATAGTAACCTGAGACGTTCCCTTATCAAAAAGGGAACTTCGAGATGCGTCGAAAACGCTACGGGAACGAGAATACCCAATGCGCCATAATTCAAGTACCTGAGTGTCAGTCTGTTCAGCTAAGCACTAAGCACCTGAGAACCTGGGGTAGCATCCAGGTCTAAGCTGTAAAACCTCACGCATGTGAGCGGAGAGGACCAGCCGGCCGAATCACAAACATCTTGGAGAGAAACCCCATGCAGTAAGGCTTTAGAAGCCGCCATACTCCTGGTCGAGTGAGCTCGGACCACCAAAGGACAAGGCTGGCCCGAGTACTCGTAAGCAAGTGAAATAGCCTCGACTATCCACTTACTGACTGTCTGTTTGGAAGCAGGAAGACCTTTTTTAGGTGATCCAAAGCAAATCAATAATTGGTCGGACTTCCTGATTGAGGATGTCCGATGTACATACGTGTCCAATGCTTGCACTGGACACAAGAGGTGCAGTCTTTCCTGGTCCGCAGTTGTAAAGGAGGAGGACAGAAAGCCTGCAGCACAATAGGCCTCGGAGTCAAGGTCGGCACCTTAGGGACGTATCCCTGTTTTGGATATAGGAACGCCTTGACCATCCCCGGTGCAAATTCAAGGCAAGTGGGGGAGACCGAAAGAGCCTGAAGGTCACCAACTCTCTTGAGGGACGAAATAGCTAGCAGAAAGATAGTCTTAAGAGTAAGGAACTTCTCTGAGACCGAATCTAAGGGTCGAATGGGGCCCTAGACAGGCCTTCTAGAACTAGAGTCAAATCCCAAGCTGGCACCCTAGTGCGAGTTGCAGGCCTTAGCCTCAAAGTGCCACAGGAACGTGTAATCAGGGGTCTCGACCCAAAGATGTACCCCCCACCAGGGTCTGGTAAGCCGCAATGGCTGCCACATAAACTTTTAGCGTGGAAGGGCATAAACCTGACACAAAGCGCTCTTGCAGGAACTCGAGTACTGTGTTCACAGAACAGTTAACTGGATCCAAATGACGTCGGTGACACCATAAAGAGAAAATACTCTCACCATTTAAGGCGATCAATATGTTAAAGATCATTAAGCCTACTAGTAGCCGGAGCTCTGGAGATTAGGATGGTCTCAGCAGCCTCAGCTGAAAGACCACTTTCTATGAGTTGGGCCCCCTCAGAGGCCAAACCCACAGATTCCAAATCTCTGGACGAGGGTGAAATATTGTTCCCCCGGCCTGAGACAGAAGGTCTCTCCTAAACGGGATCGCCAATGGAGGCCCGTCTAGAAGATGGACCAGGTCCGAAAACCAGACCGACTCGGCCAGCGTGGTGCTACTAGCAGTAGGCTTATTCCAAACCGACGGACCCTCTCCAGAACTCCTGGGAGCAGAGCAACAGGGGGAAAGGCGTACAGACGTAGCCTCGGCCACGTCTGCACCATGGCATCCAGCCCCAAGGGGGCTGGGTGAGTAAGAGAATACCAGAGGGGACAGTGCGTCGTGTTGTGAGACGCAAACAGGTCCACTTCTGCTCTGCCATATCCCTCCCAGATTTTCTCCACCGCCTCGGGGTGGAGTCTCCAGTCCCCTGGCCTCAGCTCCTGCCTCGTACAGGATGTCTGCTCCTATATTCTGGTCCCCAGGAATATACACTGCCCTCAGGGAGAGTACCTTCCCCAGGGACCACAGGAGGATCTGGTGCGCCTGTTTGCAAAGCGGACGTGACCTCTGACCCCCCTGACGGTTCAGATAAGAGACCACAGATGTGTTGTCTGTTCGAATGAGCACATGATGGCCTCTTAGGTCCGGAAGGAAATGTCTCAACGCATTGAAGACGGCCATCATCTCCAGGCAATTTATGTGCCACGAAAGATGATGGCTATTCCACAGACCCTGAACCGAGCGGCCTTCCATAACCGCTCCCCAGCCGGTGAGGGGAAGCATCTGTCGAGATAGTAGCTCGATGGCAAAGAGCTCCCAACACCGGACCCTGGGTTAAGAACCAGTGTTTCCTCCATATCTCTAAGGCATGAAGGCATCGCCGCGTAACCTTGATCATACGGAAAGGGTTTCCCCTCGGGGAGAACCCTCTGGTCCTGAGCCACCACTGTAAAGGCCTCATGTACAGCAGGCCAAAAGGTATCACGTTGGACGCTGCTGCCAGTAGACCCAACAGTTTCTCGAACTGTTTTACAGTGCGTGACTGACCTAGCTTTAGCTCTTTGGTGGCTGCCAGGATAACAGCTACACGAATGGGCGATAGGTTGGCCCTCATCGTCACTGAATCCCATACCACACCAAGGAAAGTGGTTCTCTGTACTGGAGAAAGAACACTCTTCTTGGCATTGAGCCTCAACCCCAACATCTGCATATGGGCGAGAACGACACCTCGGTGCCGAACCGCCAACTGCTCTGATTCCGCTAGAATCAGCCAGTCGTCGATATAATTCAGAATGCGAATGCCCTGAAGCCTGAGAGGGGCTAAAGCTGCATCCATGCATTTCGTGAACGTGCGGGGTGACAAAGCTAGGCCGAAAGGAAGAACTCATATTGGTATTCTTTGCCCCTGAAAGAAAACCTTAGGAACTTCCTGTGCTGAGGGAGGATGGAGATATGGAAGCATGCATCCTTTAGATCTATCGTGACAAACTAGTCCTCGGATCTGATTTGGGTCACGATCTGCTTGAGGTTCAGCATCTTGAACTTGAGTTTCTGAACTGACCGATTTAACAGGCGAAGATCTAAAATGGGACGCAACCCTCCATCCTTTTTTGGAACAATGAAATAACGGCTGTAAAAACCCGACTCTCGGTCGGGTGAGTACACCTGTTCTATAGCTTGTTTCGCTAACAGGGCCTTTACTTCTTGCTCCATTACCAGAGCCTGCTCGGGATGCACCACTGTGGGTTGCACCCCGCTGTAACGAGGAGGACGAGAGCCAAACTGTATTCTGTATCCTTTCTCTACAATCTGCAGGACCCAATGAGAAATATTCGGCAGAAGCTTCCACGCTGCCAGAAAATTTACTAAGGGAACCAGCCTCTCGAGGTGGGTCTCTGGTGTTACTGAGAGAGCCAAATCTGGAGCCTGAAACATAACGGCAGGAACTACCTGACCTGACTGCTCTAAAGCCCCCCTCAGAGGGCGCCAAACCGATGCTGTGCCGCAGCATAGCATCAGCGACTCGCTGGAGACCGCTGCGCCCTGAAGCACCGGAGGTGGCAGGGTTGGCAGGAGGGTCTCGTGAGGACCCCGAAATGGAACGGGCACCGTGTAATGAGGTGAACACCGTTCCACTTCGGTCGGGGCTGTCCTCACAGGCCTGATGCCTAAGCATCAGGACCTTTTTTTTTTAACCGAAGCCTTCTACGCCTGAAGAACGGTCCTCAGATCCGGCTTAGGCTTAGGCGACTTCGGTTGAGAGGGCTGCTCTGTCTCCAGTATCTACGTGGAGGAACACGAGACGCAACACTCTCTTTTTGTTGCACACGGTATGATGAGCTAGATGGCTGGGGCTGCTCACGCCCAGCAGCCCCAGGGGGCTGGACACGGCGAGGGATTAACTTTTTAAAAGCGTCAGACTGCTTTTTAGACTCATGAAACCTATCCACTACTGTGTGGACTGCGTCACCGAAGAGACCAGAGGGTTCAAGTGGAGCGTCTGATAAAAAAGTTCGATCTTTTTCTTTAATTTCAGAAAGATTCAGCCATAAGTGCCTCTCAGTGGCTATCAAAGCTGCCATAGACCGCCCAATTGCTCTGGCGGTCTCTTTAGTAGCCCTGAGAGTAAGATCAGTAGCCCTACGAAGTTCTCGAACATCGTCATGACTAATTCCCTCGCTGTTATCCAGTTCCCCCAGCAGGTCAGCTTGGTAAGCCTGGAGCAGTGCCATGGTGTGTAAGCACGCTCCGGCTTGACCTGCTGCCGAATAAGCTTTGCCCACTAACATAGGTGTATTTTTAAGCGGTCTAGTGGGCAAAACCGGGGCTTTCAGAGAAGATGCTGGACCAGGCGCGAGATAGCTGGCTAAATTCTGCTCGGCCTGGGGCATCGACTCATAACCAAACTCTTTTAGCCCTCTAATTTTAGAATATGTAGTGGTTTGAGGGTTAAAAACACGAGATGAGAAAGGTTTATTCCAGGATTTAGAAATCTTATTGTGTAAATCTGGAAAAAAGGCAGCCCTCGTGGTGGATATAATGTGGCTGAAGGAAGAAAGCGCTCATCTAACTTGCTTTTTGAGCGAGTGCTTTTTTTCTCAGATGGCCATTCAATTTTAATTTTTCTACAGCCCGTGACATGACATCCACCAGCTCATCATACGCCGGGGAATTAAATTGTGAATCCCTTTCCCCCGTGTGTGCATTCTCACTTTCAACACTCATAACGTCAACTTCCTCAGAAGAAGAACATTGCAGTAAGTGGAAGCCTTCCGCAAAAAAACCGCAAAGCGTGCTTCCGACACCGGGAGAGGAGAGCTAGATCTCTCGGGTAAGGAAGGAGAAAAGGTCCTCGGACCCGTCTCCCCCCCCCTCCGAGAGATCCAATTGCGATCCCCAAGAATGCATTCTCCGCGCTGCCTCAGCAGACGCGGGTCCTGATCCTTGAGGATCGCGAGCCTGCCCACTCTGTTTGTCAAAGAGTGCCAGTCGAGAGCGGAGCATGCGAAGCGGTAGCTTCTCACAGTGTTGGCACTCAGCCCCCTCGAAGGCTGAGACAGCATGCTCCACTCCCAAACAAATCACACAAAGCTTGTGTGTGTCCCCACCCGTTAAATAACGCGGGCAGGGAGGAACACACTGTTTGTAGACTTGTTTCGCCATACGATACCAACAATATTGTAACAGACAACAATAAATAGACAAGACAGTATGACACAGATCGCTTGCTGAGGCACAGAAGCTAACTGGCGTTTCGCAGCGGAAGTGCTTTTATCATTTCCTGGTCATGACGTCACCCGCCCGTGACGCTCATTCCCTTTTTCCATTGGACTAGTTGGCATAGATGCTTCAGACGCAATCACGCAGAAGGCATTCCCGTAGCGTAGCGTTTTCGACGCATCTCGAAGTTCCCTTTTCGATAAGGGAACAAGGGGACGGGGTTACAAGACGAGACAACACAAGCACATGGCCCAAACAAGCCATGCGCTTGTACACAAAACATGATTCTGTCATGATCCTGCCTCACGACTAGGGAAAATCAAGGATACTAAGGCAGAATCATGACAGGTTGCTGATGAGCTGAACACATTTTATTTAAGGTTTGATGATAATGATTTTAAATCCTATATAAAAGTTTTAAAACAAAGGACTGCAAGCAGTCAAGCTTTTAATGTCAGCGTGCAAAGGGTTAAAGGTATTTTCTTGTGTGTTAAAACTAATAAACAGTCCCGGTCCAGATAATATTGCTGAACAGTTGTGTGAGATATGTCATTGTATTTTTTTTCTCAATCCCTCAAGTTACAAAGAGTCCCTGAAATTTTGAAATAATCTATTGTAGTTCATGTAGCTAAGACTATTGCTCCAAGGGAACTCAGTGATTTTAAGCCGATAGCTCTTACTTTAATAGTTATGAAGTTTTTTGAGAAAGTAGTTAAGGGAGAAATTTTACAACAGTCCAAAGATAGTCAGACAGCGTGTCTGTGCGATCCAATCGCGGCGTGTCCCACTGGGTAAGTGCAGAGCCCGCCGAAAGGAGCGGGGCGTCTGCCAATAAAAGCAGCTCATTTAGCCATAGGACGAGCTTAACGAGTGCCATCCTGCATTCAAACAGCAATCAGCAGACTGGATCAACCGCTGCAGTCGGCCGCACTCTGACCACTTTTGCTTAAGACCCCATTACTGCTAGCATTAGCATCGGTCAAGCGGGTGGGTGACCTGCAAGCACTCTCGTCAGCGCTTCCTGCCTTGAGTTTGGGCTTAACGACTCGTTTGAGTCGTCCTCAAACCGAGGAAGGTCTACGTGCCCAAAGTACTCTATACTCCGTTCGAAGACGGGCGTCAACTCAACTTAGTTGAGTCCTGTTAATGCCTTAATGGTTTTATGCAGTGCTCTGCTGACTGAGACAGTCAGATTAGCTCGTTGTATGCTTCGGTGGCTGGACCAAAGGGCTGGTTAGTAGAAGCTATCGCTTCTTCAATGCCCCATCGGCGTCAGATCTCACTCCACTAGAGGCGTGGCCTCTTCCTGGGCATGGTCCTGTGGTATGTCTATTGGTTACATCTGTGTGGCGGCTAGGTTTTACAATCTTCCTTAGTCCTACCGTACAGGGACCCTTACCTGAGCGTTCCAGGCTAGGGCCACAGAACATGTTGTTCTGCTCTCAGCGTGGTTGGAGTGGTTCCCCATAAGGGTCTAGCGATGCAATACGAGTAAACGTTTTGAAAGGGAATGACTTGGTTACTTATGTAACCTCGTTCCCTGACACAACGGGAATGAATATTGCGTAGACGGCCGTGCTATTTTGCTGGACGACTGGCTTTCATTGCTTCAGTCGAATTAAACCTGATTCCTATGGCAAAATTAGCTGCTTTTATAGGCAGACGCTCTGCCCCTTTCTGCAGGCTCTGTGCTCACCCGGTGAGGACACGCCACAGACACACTGTTTTGCCATAGGTTCATGCAGTTCCCACTGAGCAGCCAATGAGCGCGATCAGATCGCCGCTTTATCATGGCTGTGCAGTGGCTCTGCATGTTTGAATTCCCCATAAGCGTCTAGCGACACTCGTTCCTGTTATCTCAGGGAACCAAGTCATTGTTTTTTGTACTTTTGACAATCCACTACGAACTGAGTTTCAGGCTTTGCCATCAGGAAGTTATTTTAGAGTGTCTGCAAGCAGGACAAATACAACTAGAGATTAATTTGTAGCTGTTGCCATTAAAGGGATAGTTCACTTTAAAATAAATTTTTGGTATGTTTTAGCTTAACTCAAGGGCATCCAAGATGTAGGTGTCTTTGTTTCCGCAGTAGTTTCAATTTTTAATATTTTTAGGTCAAACCGTTCTTGTCTGTCAGTCATATAATGCAGGTCTATGGTCACCACCTCAAAGAGCATGCACAGAGAAGTCCAAATTAAACATGATTTAATGACTCTTAGTAGTAAATATGTAATATATTTACTTAGTAGTAAATATTTACTACTAATGAATTAGTAGTTAATGTAAGTACACATTGATGGCCTAAGACACGAAACGAGCGGTTTGTGTGAGAAAAAGAACAGTATTTATATCATTTTTACCTCTTGTAACCACAGACCGAAGCGCCCGCGCCCTCAGATCACTTGGACGTGGCTGTGTTTACAAGAGGTAAAAACAATATAAATACTGTTCGTTTTCTCACACAAACCGCTCGTTTCTCGTCTTAGGCCATCAATGTGTACTTACATTTACGAGTCATTAAATCATGTTTAATTTGGACTTCTCTGTGCATGCTCTTTGAGGTGGTTACCACAGACCTGCATTATATGACTGACAGAAAAGAACGGTTTGACCTAAAAATATCAAAATTGAAATTACTGCGAAAACAAAGACCCTACATCTTGGATGCCCTTGAGATAAGCTAAAACATACCAAAAATTCATTTCAAAGTGAACTATCCCTTTAAGCAACTAAACTGTTCAGGCCTGGAGAAGAGTGTATTTAGGATACATAATGTAAGACTTAAAGGTGCTCTATGTAACAATTAGCGGCCTCTAGCGGTGATGTTTCAGATTGCAACAAGAGCGCTCGTGCTCGTGTGCGTGTGTGTGCTCGATCTCAAGAGCGAGCATTCACTACCGGCCACACGGAGACTTTCAACGCAACAGCGAAAGCGTCACACACAGGGTTGCCAGGTCTGCACAACAAAACCAGCCCAATTGCTCATCAAAACTAACCCAATCACGGCCAAAAATAGTCAAATAGCGTTCCCGGGTGTTTCCCCGATAACAATCATGTTCCAGTGGGTAAAACAATCGCGTCAACCCGTGCACTACACAAACAACCCGCGGAAACAGTGCAGGCATACGAACCTGGCAACACTGACATGCTAGAAACTCATGAAAACTCCCACTGCAACGTTACAATAATAGGCTACTTTTATCAGCTTGACGTTGAACTAATGCTCCATGCTCGTATGATAACGTTACATTGACTGCATTTAGCCGACATGTGATGTTATCTAGCAAAAGGCATTTCACTAACTATTCGTGTATCTTTCACAATCAGCAATGTCAACATAGGTGAGTGTATAATATGATAACGAAAACGGTGAACTAGACTGAACAATGTCAGTGTAACAGTAAGACAGTAGGAAGTAGCATTACTGTACTGAACGTGTCTGGAAATGTTTATTATATACAATATGATAGTAGTGGGATGAGTAACGGTAGACAGTAGATCTAGTACATAAAATAAGTTACACCTAGCTACTTTTTGTTAACCTGGAACAGTCTTTTGTATTCATTTCATGTCTCATGTAGTTTACCTTGCTATTTCATTAGAGTTTACTAATGATTCAAAAGCTCTGCCGATGTTGATCCGTGTTTTCGTCCTGAGTCGATCAGAATCACGTTTGGCCTGACTAGCTTCAGCAGATAAAACTCTTTTTTGTTTTTTATATATTTGTGGAGTCTGTGTTGTGCTGGAGGCAGGTCGTTTTGGAGTGTTATCAGACTCCATGTCGTTAGCTGAAGTGCCGTCGGACATATAAATATAAATATTGGCCTTCAAAAGTAATAGCAAAACTCGACAAGTGGATCATTGTAATGTGTGGTTACAATCCCTTCACACACAGGCAATAAAAAAAGGATTCATTTTAGTAGAAAAATTCCATATAGCACCTTTAAGAATAGAGTTTGGTATTTTAACGTGTTTTGAAGCAATTCATTGTTAATAATGTTTGATTTTATGGATGTAATAGTTTATTTGATATGTACATGGATGTGGTTAGTGCTTTGGCACCTTGCTGCTATCGTTGTTTCCAAAAATGGGACACTGAGTTTGAGTATCTAATCAATCTGGAATTGCAGGAAAATAAAATTTTTATAACGTTGATTGCTTGAAAAAGTCCCAAGTATGGCGGCAAATCAATGACAATAATAAACGAGCGCACAGCTGATGCTGGCGCGCGCGGTAAATGACTTTCGCGAGCGAATAACAGATCTACACGCGAGGAAACGGGAACTCGCGAGCTCATTCAAGCCCTGCGCGCGCTCATGACATCTCCTCTGCACGCAATACAAGCCCTCGCGCGCGCGATTGATCATACCACACGCCCTCGCGCGCGCAATTGATCATTCCACACGCTCTCGCGCTTGATCTGCTCTCGCCTGCTCCTTTTGCTCGCTCGAACAATTTTATTTTTGACAGTTGAGGGGCGGGACTCCCCTTTTCCGGAAGTCAGTTGTGATTGGACGCCTGTCCAATGACTTGTAATTCACTTGACTTGAGACATCACTTAATTTGTTTTATTTATTGTGGTGGTTAATTATTGTGTAATGTGATTCAATGCATTGTTAATTTAGAATATATTCTTACCAGATATTTTTTTTTAACAGAAAGTATTACTAGTGATTGCATTGTGTTGTTAAGAGATAATTTACAGACTGTTATGACACATTTCCATGGTTATTAGCATTGTAAATCTACCAAATTTTGTATGAATTTTTACATAATATAAATGGTTCATTATATTTTCTATTAAATGTAAAAGGGGTTCTGGCTTCTCAAGTTAAGATACAGTACACAGCATTAATTATAGCTTTAAAAGCCTTTCCAGGATTTGCTACCGAATAAAGAGAAACAATATTAAATCCAGCTAATTATTAAACCCAGCAAAGCTATTACATCATTATATAGTGATCTTAATCATCTAACTTTTTGTAAGCTAATAACGTAAGAGAAAGTATGAGGCAAGTAGTGTACACAGCATAAATGATTAAACCCCATCTGCACATAACATATCTTATTATGTTACATAGAAAATTAAATACATTCATGCTGCCAGAACACCTTTTACATTTAATAGAAAATATAATGAACCACTCAAAATTGACATAATAGTAATACACAGGATGAAAACAAAAAGCTTACACAACAACTCTTGCTTATTGATATAAACAAGTAATTTATCTTTGATCCAAAGCCCTTGTTATATTTACAACTATTTAATGGACACTTTTTACATTCTGAGGCTCTCAGATCCACTTTAATTTTAATAATAATATAATAATAATTCATTACATTTATATAGCGCTTTTCTGGACACTCAATGCGCTTTACATAGAAGGAGGGAATCTCCTCAACCACCACCAATGTGCAGCATCCACCTGGATGATGCGACGGCAGCCATATTGCGCCAGAACTAGTGGCGCAATTACTAGTAATAATTTTAGTATTACTAAAATTACTAGTAGTACTAGTACTACTAGGCAATTACTAGTAATAATTACTAGTCTTAATTTTGGTCGGATAAACGTAAATATATAGTAAATTGGGGGTCTAGGGGAACTATAGCAAATATGACTTTTTCTCCAATTTATTTTAGATATTTTAAGCCAACACAAATCACATAGTCTTTTAAATATAAAATGTAAAAATGTATAAACTTTTCATGATTTACAATGCTAATAACCATGGAAATGTGTCATTACAGTCTGTAAATATCTCTTAACAACACAATGCAATCACTAGTAATACTTTGTTAAAAGAATATATTCTATATTAACAATGCATTAAATCACATTACACATTAATTAACCACAATAAATAAAACAAATTAAGTGATGTCTCAAGTCAAGTGAATTACAAGTCATTGGACAGGCGTCCAATCACAACTGACTTCCGGAAAAGGGGAGTCCCGCCCCTCAACTGTCAAAAATAAAATTGTTCGAGCGAGCAAAAGGAGCAGGCGAGAGCAGATCAAGCACGAGAGCGTGTGGAATGATCAATTGCGCGCGCGGAGGGCGTGTGGTATGATCAATCGCGCGCGCGAGGGCTTGTATTGCGTGCAGAGGAGATGTCATGAGCGCGCGCAGGGCTTGAATGAGCTCGCGAGTTCCCGTTTCCTCGCGTGTAGATCTGTTATTCGCTCGCGAAAGTCATTTACCGCGCGCGCCAGCATCAGCTGTGCGCTCGTTTATTATTGTCATTGATTTGCCGCCATACCCAAGCCTTTTACTAGCAACTATCCTGAGATGTAATATCAAAAATGACAAGCAAACAATAAAAATATAGGTCATGTCATTCTTTTAAGAGCTTGCCAAAAAATGCATATTGCAAATTGCATAGATGCCAGCCAATTGAAACGTCTTGGTCTTTGGCCAGTTTGTTGGTGGCTGAAGGTTGGTCCCAATTTGTCTACTTATGCACTATTCTATGATGTTTTTAAGCATAAATAGTGTTAGTAGTGTGTTCGCACTGAAAATTCCAAAAAAGAAAAAGTGCACTTTAAATACCCGGATGATGCACTAAATTAACGAAAACTAAGTGTGAAATGTTGGACACTTCATGCAACTGTTAGCAGAGGGGGAGGGGCTATCAGACTCCGATGTTTAATGACAAAATATTCGTATGAAATTCCAACACTACTCGGATGAGTACATTGTGCATAAGTATATTGTAAGTATAGTAAGTGCATCGTGTATAGTGCCTCATTTGGGACGCAACTCAGGACTATGAAAGACTTTGCTAACAACCTAAATGTTGTATTGTCGATTGGACCAATGGAATGCTATCCGGCATCTCACCTATCACATAATATATCAGACAGTATCATATATTGTGTAGATAACATATTTCCCCTAGATGTTGGAAGATACTCGCAATTGGAGTTTTACTTCAAATCAATTCTTGATAAAAAACCCTTTTCCTCTATGATGGAGCATATATGACATTTAGTTTGATTTTATTGATTATTTTCTAACCCCTAATCCCCTAAACCTAAAACAGTAGTATAGGTTCTGTCATAATAAGTTTTCATGCTTTATTCAACATTCTTTACATTACACATACAAGATCTGGCATTGTTATTGAGTGTACGAACACAGGTCTGTGTTACTCAATTATTATCCCAAATAGGAAATGTTTGCTGCACTGGACAGTTTGAAGTCCACTGTGTTCACAGCTGATAGATTTTGCCAACCCTGCAGTACAGAGTAAAATGTATGCTTCATCAGAAAGAGCCATGGCAACAGAGTGAACTAGACTCTCAGGAAAACATGATGAGGGGACATTAGTTTAGATTACCAATACCGTTCACAGAAAAATTACAACTGTTATTATTCACTCATTTCTTCTCATTATTTCATTTTAAACCCATATTGTCTTTTTGTGGAACACAGGATCATTTTATAATGTGCAATACAATGCATTACACTGGCTCCTACTGGAATCCCATTAGCTATGGCCCTAACTACTCTTCATCACTTCATCACACATTCTCTGTATATACACATTAAACCAAATGGTGTTGATTTTTTTGTTTTTTCATCCACCAGACTGTTGCAGAACTGGTGGTCTCGGCGTAAGATGAAACGAGCAGGTGAGCAGATTAACAGTAAAGAAGGGCTTCCGCAATGGGATAGAGACTGGAACTTGCAGCCCATGAACGCACATGGCCTGGTGGACGAGTACCTGGAAATGGGTGAGTTCTGCTCGATGAACACCTGGTGAGATATAAAGTGTGTCATTTTAAAATGGCAAAATAGAATCTTGCCAAGTTTGCAAGCAGGACGAGGCCGAGAGCTGTGGGAATTAAGCTCACGGCTCTCGGCCACGGTCTGCTTGCCACACCAAGGAAGTTAGTTAAAATGAATAATAACACATCTGGTTTAAATGGCACAGGTGGTTGACACTATTGTCCATTTGAGGACTTAGGTTTGTTACGCTTACAGGACACATTAGAACCTAGAATGTCAAGTATTTTTAAAAGGACCCCATTCCTGCAATGCATTTACCAAGCTATTGTGTCAGTTTTTTGCACATTTTCATAGAGTATGTTTCTGCCCTAAGGAAGCCATTTTTAGACTGGCTTAACCACAAAAGTGTAAAAATTGATTATAATATTCTAATTGCAAATAATTGCTTGTTGCGTATATGGGATGTTGCGATCTGTTTTCTGTACAGTTTTGCAGTTTGGTTTCACTACAATCTTTGTGGCGGCGTTTCCTCTGGCTCCTCTCCTGGCTCTGCTCAACAACATCATTGAGATCCGATTAGACGCCTACAAGTTTGTCACGCAGTGGAGGAGACCGATGCCCGCCCGCGCTACTGACATCGGTCAGCCCTTTTCACCTCAATTAGCCTGATGTCAGTTTATTCCAAATTAAAAACAAGAAACCCAAGAGTCATTTGTTATAATTACATTTAGTATGTTGTCAATTTTGATTGTTAGCACCAGTATTTACATTATTAAGAATAAATTAATGCTTAAAGGAGAAGTTCACTTTTAAAATGAAAATTCTGTCATCATATACTCACCCTTATGTTGTTTCAAACCTGTATGAATTTCTTTCTTCTGCTGAACAGAAAGGAAGATATTTAGAAGAATGTCAGTAACCAGGCAGTTTCTGGTTCCCATTGACTTGCATAGTATATTTTTTTCCTACTATGGAAGTCAATGGGAACCAGAAACTGCCTGGTTACTGACATTCTTCTAAATATCTTCCTTTCTGTTCAGCAGAAGAAAGAAATTCATACAGGTTTGAAACAACATGAGGGTGAGTATATGATGACAGAATTTTCATTTTAAAAGTGAACTACTCCTTTAATAGCTGATACATTAATATAGCATATTATTTTACAGATTTATGTATTATCTGTCCAGGTATATGTTTTAAAAGATTGGTAATTTTGTTTGTTTGTTTTAAATTAGGTATCTGGCATGGAATCCTTGAGGGAATTGGAGTTGTGGCTGTCATAACAAACGCCTTCGTCATTGCCATCACTTCAGATTACATCCCTCGCTTCGTCTATGCATTCAAATATGGACCCTGTGTGGACAAGGGTTACCGGCACGAGAAGTATGAAAATTTCCAAATAACTGCAAACAGCAATTACAGGGCAAAAAAAAAAAAAAAAAAAAAGTGGCATGCGTATTGTAAAACTGAGCAGATTTATTTTGTTAGCCACTCTGGTGTATATGGGTGCACCCAAAAAAAAAAAAAACGCTTTTCTGACTTAGTATTTTTGTTTCATTTCCAGTCCAAATATCTAAAAATTATTGGATCAAGATTCAGTTACTAGATGTAAATACTACAAGTAAAATGGTACAAGATATGATGACTTGTTTTCTGAAAAACAAATGAAAATTAAGAGAGATTTTGCTTAAAACAAGTTAAAGCATCTGCTAAAGCAGAGCCTGCATGCTGTGCTTGCCTGTTAGACAGCACGAACACAGTCCGCCTGGCGATTTTTGTAGGACGACTACCATAGTATTGTCCACCTGCACTAGGACATGGTAGCCCCTTAAATGCTGGAGGAAGTGCTTCAGTGCCAGAAATACAGTTATCAATTTGAGGCAATTGATATGCCAATTGAGATGATGCCTCTCCAGATCCCTTGGGCTGGACGACTACTTAAGACCGCTAGCCAGGCCGACAGGGAGGCGTCTGTCGTTAGCATTCTGCGATGGTAAGATGCACCTAGAGTGGGTCACAAGGCGAGGACCCGGGGTCTGAACCACATAGAACCGCAGCGTGTAACCCTTACCATAAACATGTATTTTAGACAGTGCACAAAGCATTCAGTGCGTGACTTACCATAAAAATGGATTTTTAGAAAGGGCACAAAGCACTCAGCATGCCCTTACCCTTATTTTCCTTTGGGGATTGTATGGATGAAATCCTCTAGCTTTGAGTCACAACTGTAGTGGTCTCATGTGCAAAAGGCCCAGAAGGATCACAGCTGTCATGAGACCTATGTAATGTCCTGACTTAGCCTGATGTTGCTTAGGGTGTTCAAAATGGTCTCGACACAAGCGGGAGACAGTTGTGCCCCCGATGGTGACAGTGTCCTATTTAACCCACAAGCACGTTACCCTCTGGGTGGGAGAGAGAACGCTTTCCTTGGAGTTGCATCTCAGCCCCAGAGAGAGAAGATGAGCGGTAATCTATCTCAATGCCGAAGCACAACCTCTTGAGACTGGACAGCCAATTGTCTTTGTAACATGGCTAGGTCGAATGGAAGGACCCAGTATTTGGTAAGCTTGGTAAATTTGCAATAGATAGATAGATCTTGATAGATCTCGAAGATCTAAAATGGGCTCAGTTCCCATTCCCATTTCTTCATGGGAACCAGGAAATATGAACTGTAGTAGCCTGACTCTTCTCTCTGTGAACATGTTCTATGGCCCCTTTGTTGAGAAGAGATTATCTTGTGACAGCAGATGCGCCTAATCCGGTTTCACGGTAGTGGGAACAACGCCATTAAAATGAAGAGGGCAGTCTATTCCTTTTTACTACCTTTAGGACCCAAAGAGAGATACCTGGCAGTAGCTTTCACGCTGACAAAGTCTCTTTAAAGGGGTACCAAGTTAAATACTTGCTGTTGGGGGATGTTAAATGTTCTGTGTCCTGGGTGATAACAGTAAACAACAGGACATCCAATATTTGGCTGGAAACCAATGCCCCCCGAATCACCAGACATGACGGGGATGTTACAGTGGTTTTGTGAGGTTGTCGGGTAGGAGTTGATTGATGTATTTTACATGCCCCATTCCGAAGGGGTACACCCCACAGACCTGGGCACCAAAAAACCTCAGGATTTTTGTCTCATGTCTATTATGAGACTGCTGTGCGCAACGAGCCAGTCTCCAGTCTTTACGAGGGGGAGCGAAACTCACCACACTCTGCTTTTGAGCCTTTCTTTTAGCAGATAGTGTGCCATAGTGCCATAGTGTGCAGAGCAGCACCAGCCTGACCCCCACCAGAGTGGATGTTATTATACATGGCTTTAGTGGGGAGTGCTGATTCCTTAAGTGACAATGAGCTCCAGGGAAGAGATAGCCCGCTAACGTCTCTTCAGACTGGGGCACCATCGTTTAACCACATGCCCCTGCACCCATGATAGTTGAATAAGTTGGCGTAGAGGGCACAAAAGCGTGCAAAGCATAAGGTTCTCCCCATGAACTATTTGATGTCATGGAGATCCTCAAGGGCAGTCTAGATGTAATCTATCCACTGCATGAGTCACCACCTCGAGTAACCTCTCACACGCTTTATCATAACGGGAGGAGCGCTCGAAGGCAGCGCTCTCAAAGTCCTTTTTTTCTCTTTTTTTTAGATGCCTATTTCACTATTTAATTCCTCACAATTAAATGTAGTCAAAGAACAGCCAGATGATACTGTATTAATGCAAGCACAAATGATGTTCTTCTCAAATTAGATGAGTATTATCATTTAATTCCTCAGCAATAAATAAAGCCAAATAGCAATCAGACAAGCCAACACGGTCTGGATGAAAGGCTGTGTTTAAATCTTTAATAAGATCAGCCTGATATGCCTGACCTGCTGAAAATGCCTCCGATGATGCGCTCTGTAACAACATTAGGTATTACATTAACATTAGCTCAAATGATATGTAGGGAATTTGAATAACTAATCATGAATATGATTAATATATTGCATATGACAGTTAAATTATCGAAGTTGAAAATAGATCGATTGTACCTATGAATGATCAATCACAACGAATTATAATTCCTCATTCATATATCAATGGTCTCTTTCCAAATCGATTATATGAGATAAACTTTAATGGAATTAATTTAGCTATCGAACTGTTTGTCCAGCAAACGGCCGTAAGATTAACTTATCAACTTCTCAACAAAGTTATCCCTTCTTATAAACTCCAAGAAATATCAATTTTCTGGCCGTGAACATTAATCTTCCTGTGTTTATTATGGAAGTAAAATAATGACAAATGTTTTTGAAACAAAAAGCCTGTTGAAATGTACTTATTGAAAAAAAAATATGCATTGCATTAACCCTGCTTGTATTTTACTGCATTGTATTTTTAGGGCTTGTATTTTTATGGGCTGAAATTTAGCATGGTTGAATATTTAGGCTGTGAATATTTCAATTCAAAACATTTCAAACACATTTTCATTAGTACATTTTCAATAATCTATATTCACCTTTCATATTTCACTTCCAAAATATTCAAACTGATTAAAAATACAACCTATAATATTCAACAGGCGGTTTTCGGTCCATTTTATTTCGCTTTCAAATTCGCTTCCACAAATTCAGTGGTTTAAATTCGACAGTAAATTCAATGTTGACATCCAGGAACTGCAGGAAAAGCAGTAGATTACCGAGCATAATCTCCATCTGCTGTTAGTCGACCTCACCAGCAGGGGGTGCAAACACGTGTTGACGAAGATAGAGCAGTTAGAGCAAGCCAATTCATTCATAAAAACTAATTTACAACAATGTAAGTGTATCTGTGATTATTATGACGTCTGTTTTATGTGAAATTCAGTGTCTTCACGATTACTTTTCCTGTGTAGGTAGCATCTTTCTCTACCGTGAACGAGATTATAATGTTATTCCCCCGACGCGGATGTACAGGTCCAATGTTACATTTGAGTTTGACATATATTTCTATTGGTTGTTTAGTTGCGGCGATTGTGCTGCATGCATTACTAGGGTTTCCCTCAATACGTCAGGATTCCCATGCTGGACATATAAAACGCTTAACCTAGCTTAATGAACTAATACAGTGATATAAAAGACCAAACACGCAGGCAAGCAGAAGGACTCAGAATAACTTAACGCGCAAAGTTTAATGCTCAGCGTTTCCCAGTGATACTGGCATAAAGTTGGCTTGACATTCGCACATTTAGGGACCGTCTCTAAAGTTACATACGACATTGGTATACACGTTTCTAACTTCAATAGCATTTGAAGAGAACGACTTACAGTCATAAAACTAACTGTAAAGTGTTCATGTAGGTGTCAGGCATAATGCGCAATTTATTCAAATAAATTGAAGTTTGCTATTGAAGTTAGAAACGTTTAGGCCTAATAGGACTACCAATGTTACTTTAGAGACGGTCCCTAAATGTGCGAATGTCAAGACAATTTTACGTTTAGTCATTTAGCAGACGCTTTCATCCAAAGCGATTTACAGTTAAACTAACAATATAGAACAACAATATGAAAGTGCTATGACCCTTCCCAGTATAATCTAATGCAGTACATGTATGTTATAAATAGGTGCGAGTTTTGTCTTTTATATCACTGTATTATTCCATTACAGGAATTGCCAGTTTTGTCCCGACAGAAAGGGAATCTTTGAGTATGATGAGGTATTGAGGGAAACCGATAATAATCCCGTTCATGGTAGAAAAAGCTGATAACATGTAAGGCTGCACAGGGAAAGTAACAATGAAGTTAATGAATGAAACATAAAAACAGCTTTTGTGCCTTAATCATCTTTTCCGCATATATACTGACCCAGATAATCATCACAAAAAACGTAATGCATGCTCAATTGTTGTACAGTTTTCATAAATGAATGGCTTGCTAACTCTATCTTCATTAACAACACGCGTTTGCACCCCCTGCTGGCGAGGTCGACTAACAGCAGATGGAGATTATGCTCGGTGATCTCCTGCTTTTCCTGGATGTCAACGTTGAATTTACTGTCGAATTTAAACCACTGAATTTGAGGAAGCGAATTTGAAAGCGAAATAAAATGGACCGAAAACCGCCTGTTTTTTTTTTTTTTTTTTTTTTTTTTTTCCATTGGGTGATCTGATGGAGTTTTAGGACACCATTGGTCACTTGATGGAGTTTTTCGGTTCCATGCCACTGTTGCCTTTGGCTTGCTCAGTTGGGGATATTCAAATTAATTAAACAATCATACCATTGATCAGCTCTACCAAACTTGGATGTCCTTTTTGGATGTCCAGTAATAAACAAACATTGTTGAGTTGTTTGATTGATACTGTAAAGCAGCTTTGATACAATCTGTATTGTGAAAAGCGCTATATAAATATATTTGACTTGACTTGACTTGACTTGGATATTATAGGTTGTATTTTTAATCAGTTTGAATATTTTGGAAGTGAAATATGAAAGGTGAAAATGGATTATTGAAATTTTACTAATGAAAATGTGTTTGAAATGTTTTGAATTGAATTATTCACAGCCTAAATATTCAACCACGCTAAATTTCAGCCCATAAAAATACAAGCCCTAAAAATACAATGCATTAAAATACAAGATGTGTTAATGCAATGCATATTTATTTCAAGTCGTACAATTCAACAGGCTTTTTGTTTCAAAAACATTTTTCATTATTTTACTTCCATAGTTTATAAAATTAAACTACTCAAAGTAGTCAATAATAAAAGCTTTTGTAGCTAGGGTTAACATTTCATTGACTTTGTAAAATGAGCATTTTAGACAGAAGCAATCCAGAATATAAAGGTTTTAATATAATGAAACTACGGATACAGAATTCTACATTTAAACACGGGATACATGTATGTACAGTAAACAGTAAAACTAATGAGACAGACGGATAACAAACGGGATTGAGAGAGAGAGATTGAGTGAGAGAGAGAGAAAGAGATTTAGAGGAAGAGAGAGAGTAAGAGGATGAGAAAGTGAAACTAATGGTCAGGATGAGAGAGATCACCGGGGTGATCGCAGCATGGCAAAAATCACAGACAACGTAACCCTTAGAGAGACAACAAGAAATCACATCAATCAAATCAAATCAATAACCTATACTTGCATATGGTTCTCTTTGTGTTGCTGAGGAACGCAGAGTCGTGTGCTTGTTTGTTCTTCGGCGCTATAGGTGTGTTCTCTCGTGTCTTCCGGGCGAGCAGACTCGCGGGAAGTTTTAACCGAACGTGAAGTTACCAAGGAAATAATTCAGAGTTCATCTCCCTCGTGGAGGGAGAGGCGAATATGAAAATAAAACTTGGTAAAGAAAAGAAAAGAAAAATGAAGAACGCTCCCTAAAAGGGAGCCATGGGATCGGAAACCTCTCACAGGGAAAGTGCTCTCAAGTGCTCAGTGAGAAACTTCTGTGTCAGTCTCTTATGGAGAGGAGGGTTCACGCCTGCTTCGCCCACGTGAACCAATCATCTTAGAGTATCTCGAGTGGGAAAAGTTCTTCTTTGTCTTGTCAGGATAATTTATGATGGTATAAAATTTTGTCATTTCTACCCAGAAAGATTGTACACACAGAACAATACATTTTACTGTAATATCCTATGTATGACTTGTTTAGTCAAAACAAGACGGTCAAACACATACCAAGAATGTCAGGAAAAAGTAGAAGAAACATAAAGTTACATTCATATGCAGAATTACACACATTTAATGTTCACTCACATGACTATAAAGTCATAATACCGGCTACCATGACCTAGGAAAAATCAAATTCACATTTATACACTTCTTAAGTGGTTATACTTATAGAAAATATAAGATTGCAGAGTCTATTCCTCTTTCTTTATCAGAATTCAAGTGGGAGCTTTAGCTTGAGACTCTGAATGGAGCAGTCTTATTCTTTGTGACTGAACAAGCAGGGTAAGGTTTCGAGAACAACGGGGACATGTTTCTTGATTGCGCAATGAGTCATAAACGAAGTTAATCAATGACCTGCTGGCAGACATTGGGGCACAATATCACATGATTCAAGGTTTTGTGAATTAAACACATATGTGTTCATATTTGTTCAGTAGTGAAAGGAAAACGATCAGGATTCGGTCAGTCGCTACAGCTCCCAGAGGAGAGATAGCCCGCGATCGCCTCTCCGATATGAGGTAGGATCGTATAACAGCATGCCTTTGCACCCGCGACAGTCGAATGGGTCGGTGTTGAGGGCACAAAGACATTCTATGTATTTATATATTATATATTTATTTATGAGTCAACTCGTCAAGTGTTTTACGGGTCTCTTTTTTTCTGTGACTAGTGTAATCTGGCCACTGCACGAGCGACTACTCTGAGCAGTTCCCCTTTTTATCATCATGGGAGGAAGGCTCGGTAGGCTGTGAACTCACGAGATTCAGTATTCTGTGCCCAAGCTGAAGAAATGCCGCATAACACGCTTTGGTATTTTACATTTACATTTAGTCATTTAGCAGACGCTTTTATCCAAAGCGACTTACAACTGAGGACAAAACCAAGAGAGTCATCGTGAAAAGGCAAAAACAACGCAAGAAGTGCTCAAAATACAAAGTTCACACATAGCTCGGAGTAGTATAAGCCAGGCAAGCGAGGATTTAAAGGAAAGGGAAAGGTTTTTTTTTTATTTTTTTTATGTTAAGTGCTCCCTGAAGAGATGAGTTTTCAGTTGTCTTTTGAATGCTGTCAGGGATTCTGCATTCCGGATGACGGTGGGGAGATCATTCCACCAGCATGGAACCGTGAATGAGAAAGTTCTGGAGAGTGATTTTGTGGCTCGCTGTGATGGTACCACGAGCCGCCGCTCATTGACCGATCGTAGGCTTCTGGTAGGGATGTAGACTTGTAATAGCGAGTGAAAGTAGGAGGGAGCTGAACCTGTGGTCAATCTGTAAGCAAGCGTCAACACTTTAAACTTGATGCGAGCAGCGAGTGGTAGCCAGTGCAGAGAGATGAACAGAAGAGTGACGTGGGCCCTTTTGGGCTCGTTGAAGACAAGACGAGCTGCAGCATTCTGTATCATTTGTAGAGGTTTTGTTGCACATGATGGAAGTCCAGCCAGAAGAGCATTGCAGTAATCAAGCCTAGAAATGACCAGGGCCTGGACGAGAAGTTGTGTTGCATGCTCAGTTAGGAAAGGCCTGATTTTCCTGATGTTGTGCATAGCAAATCTGCATGATCGAGCTGTCTTTATGTGGTCGGTGAAGGTCAGCTGATCATCAAAGATTACTCCAAGATTTCTGACTGACCTTGATGGGGTACTTGAGGAAGAGTCTAGCTGAATAGTGAAGTCGTGTTGTAGAGACGGATTGGCAGGGAGGACGAGAAGCTCAGTCTTTGCCAGGTTGAGCTGCAGGTGATGTTCCTTCATCCATGCCGAGATGTCCGCCAGACAGCTTGAGATCCTTGCCGTTACTGTGGGATCATCTGGTTGAAATGAGAGGTAGAGCTGGGTGTCATCAGCATAGCAATGGTAAGAGAAACCATGTGCCTGTATGATGGGTCCCAGTGATGTGGTGTAAATAGAGAAGAGGAGCGGTCCAAGAACTGAACCCTGAGGAACCCCTGTGGTCAGTTGATGTGCTTTGGATACCTCACCTCTCCATGTGACCCTGAAGGACCTACCTGTGAGATAGGACTCAAACCAGTTGAGGGAGGTTCCAGTGATGAGAGGGCGGACAAGAGGATTTGATGATTCACAGTGTCGAAGGCAGCAGACAGGTCCAGGAGAAAGAGAACTGATGATTTGGAAGCAGCTTTTGCGATCCGCAATTGCAGATTGAAAGTAATGAGGAAATGATCTGAAACGTGTAGAGGTTTCACCAAAATGTTGTCAGTGATACAGTTGCGTGTGTAAACCAGGTCCAGTTGGTTGCCTGACTTGTGAGTACCGGTGGTGATGAGCCGTGTGAGATCGAAAGAAGCTAGGAGAGAGCTGAAGTCAGTTGCATACGGTTTTGCTAGGTGAATGTTGAAATCACCAAAGACTACAAGTGGAGTGCCATCATCAGGGAAAGAGGACAGCAGCACATCTAGCTCCTCTACAAAGCTTCCCAGTTGACCAAGGGGGTGATAAATAACTACAATATGGATCTTAGTGGGAGTTGTAAGTGTAATAGCATGATATTCAAATGAGGTGTTATTGCATAGAGAAGAGAGAGTTGAGTATTTCCAATTGTTAGTAATGAGAAGACCAGTGCCCCCACCTCTCCCCGACTGGCGAGGGGTGTGAGAGAAAGAGAAGTTATTAGAGAGAGCAGCAGGGGTTGCTGAGTCTTCTGGACGGATCCAGGTCTCAGTCAAGCCCAAGATATTAAGAGTAGAATGAGATGCAAAGGCTGGAATGAAGTCAGCTTTATTGACTGCTGATTGACAATTCCATAGACCCATAGAAAGAGTGAGAGGTGAGTGTGAGGATGAGAGAAAAGGGCACAGTTTAGCAGTATTGCGCTGCCTTCTGTGTGCAGTGATAGAGCGTCGTCGAGAGACAACAGGAATGTATTGAAAGCACATAATGATAATGGGGAATAAGATAAAGGTAGGAGAGAAAGGGTGAAGAAGATACTTTAAGTGCCTTACAGGTGTCCTTGCTCGGTGGAGTCGCGCAGGTAGAGTCGATGTCTTTACCCAAGTCGGTCTTCACAAGAGGATGCTGAACACGAGAGCTGAATACTTCCGCTGACGCTTCCGCGACAGCGCACACACTACATAGATATAATGCTTACAATCACCTAAGTGAGGGCAGCTGTGTCAGCCCTTGCAATTAGCACAGCAAAAGCAAGTATCCCGAGAATGGGCCAAATCGAAACTAGCTGTTGAACAGCGCTACTTAGGCAAAAGGAAAAAAGCGCTATTTAGGCAAAAGGACATCACGATCTGAAAAGAGAGCAAGCGATAGGGACGGACCCGTCTCTTGCTCTTCAGCCAGATCAACAAGTGAGCCCAACGATGGCATTGTTGGTGCTACCCCTTTGAAATAAGCAAAGCAAACGTGAAGCACTTTAACTGTGAACATTCCACAATGCTCGCAATCACCATGCTCAAAGGCAAGGGCAGCATGCTCTCTCCCCAAAAAAACAAAACCGTATTGGTGTGTGTCCGATTCAGCCATAGGATGTGAAACACTGAGGCACACACCGTTTGTTGTGTAAATCACTGATTTTCTTTTTGTTTCTTTTTCTTTCACTTGTCAAGCAGAGTGTAAAGGAAAAACAGAAAGATTTTTCTGCACACTGCCTAGCAAAATCTAACTCCTATCAGAGTTTTTGAGAGCTTGAGATGCATATGTGAGATGTATATGTGTATATATATTATATATATATAATTTAACTTAATTATTAAAGATAAGAGCTTGCATTCAAAATCCTTATATGAAGCTGTGTATTGCTAATGCTATATATTTGTGTTTTCCCTGTCTTTACACAGATGTCTAAGAGGATACTTAAACAACAGCTTGTCTGTTTTTGACATGGGTGAATTTAAAAACGGAAGTTTCCAAAATCAGTACTGCAGGTACTGCAACACTAGTTTTACGTTGTAAATGCTATTCAATTGGGGTTTTTTGTCCCTATCATGGAGATCAAGTTCTGTTATTCCCCTCTACAGATATCGGGATTACAGAGCACCTCCGTGGAGTCCTGAACCCTACGATTTCACCTTGCAGTTCTGGCATGTTTTGGCTGCCAGACTAGCCTTCATCATTGTCTTTGAGGTCAGTGCTACTTCACGTTTTTGTAATCTTATTTGAGTAAGGTTTTATAGCATTCGCAATCTAGTTTTGGGGAAGCTACTTTGAAACTTTAGCTTGCAAAGCTACAATATATTCATAATTTTAAGTAGTAAAGTTAAAGTTAGAATACGATTCAAGGCAATAGTCACTAGTGAATAGTGTAATGGAAGCCATATGGTACAAGATAGCTATGCAGGTAAACCTCACTCACCCTGGACGCAGGCGGTGACTGACACTAGAGACTATGGTCTTTAGCATTCTTGTAAACGTGCCAAACTCTCATGCGGACCTTCACTGGTTCAAGCCCTTCTTGGAGTGCCCTGCGAGGAAACAGTTAAAGTGGTGCCATGACCCGGGTGGGAATGAGGTTTAGGATGGTCAGTGTAAATATAGGCCAACCGGTACATGATAGGTGTGCATATAAACCTCACATTGTGGTCATTAGCAAACTTGTTAACACACCTCAATTTAAGCCCTGCTCAGAGTAGGCCAAGAGGAACTAGTTAGAAAAGTATCTAATCTCACAGAGCTTTTGTTTGTTTTCCACCAAAACATTTTCATGTTGGAAAAAAAGATTTGTCAAATGCGTAGTAGTCCAAATATACAGTATTCATAAAACAGAAGGCAAAAAAAAAAAACTTTAGTTGTGATTTAGTTGTCATTAGCTACTAAATACTGTAATATAATATTTAATGTTTATGCATTTTTTTTATTGTCTCTTGTATTCTCCATAGCACCTTGTGTTTGGCATTAAGACCTTCATAGCCCACATGATTCCAGACATGCCCAAAGACCTGTGTGATCGCATGCGCAGGGAGAAATACCTAATGCAAGAGATGGTGTATGAGGCGGAACTGGAGCACCTGCAGAAAGAGCGGAAAAAGAATGGCAAACGTTATCACCATGAGTGGCCTTAGCCGTGCCTGCCCATAAATACACAGATAAATGCCCACTGGAGAATCACATACCCTACCCAAAAAAGCACATAAATGCTTTAAAAAGTGGTAAACAAACGTCTTTACGCAACTGCAGACAAATGTGAACACAGGCATTCATGTACTACCGTTCTGCTGCCTTGGATGGCTTTATTGACTCCATGCATGGACTGCCCACTTCAGATTTCCATTGCTGTGATAAACCAGAGAGCGGATTCACTGTTTGTTTGAGGTCAAAACCTGATCTCCGGGTGGGCCTTTAGAACCAGGAGTTGTACTCTGCAACAAAGAGGTTCTTCTCAGTCACATGACCCCTGCCTGAGACCTCAATTATCCTGTTTTTCCATCCTGCTGATTGTGTTTACTCACTAAAGAAGTAGTTCTCAAACTGTACTGATTGGCTACTTTAAAAACAGTTGGCAGGTTTAAGTTAATTGGCTAACAGTAGTTATGAAAACAACAAAACAGCAACCTGGCAAAAGAAAAATTTTGGTGGTTTGCCATATTTAAAAGTTTGAGAACCACGGCACCGGAGAAAGCTCTGATGATGTTTCGTGGATATAATTGCGTAAGATCCAGTGTGGAAAGAGTCGGCTTCATTTGAAAGCAATCGGAAATGCAACAAATTGGATTTCCGAAAGCACAACTGGACCCGCCTGCCTTCTCAATGGTCAAAGAAAGTCTGTTCCAGAGTACACTGCTGAAAGAGTTCAAGGTGAAGGTCATATGAAGGAGTTTCACTTTTGCAAACCCTCGCTATATCCATGTGCCGGATCATCAACTTTTAAATCAATGGATTACAGCATTCTCTAAAACACAGTAAACTCAAGTGTGTAGGTGGGAAATAACATTGAAAGTATTCATTGAACACGCATTCTTCCCAGCATGGCCTGCAATGACGCTACTCTTTCATCTGTGTCCTATCATAGTTCTCAATGGAGCACTCATGCGGTTGGATAGTTTACTATGCAGATGAAGGGCTTTTGGAGTTCCTGTTCTCTGCTTGTACTTGTCTGCATCTCTGTGCGTGGCAGCTATCATCCCGCTGTGAAGCAGATCTCTACCTGGTGCCAGGCAATGTGTCGACGTTTACTTACGAACATATTTACCGAATACGCCCTCTCTCTTCGCTTGCCAGCATCTCACATTGTGATTCTTGTTACAAAAGTGGTTTCTGGTAAAAAAAAAAAAAAAAAAAAAATCAGTTTGTTTATGCAATTGAACAGTTTTTATGTACTACATCGCCTTGAAAAGATATGCAGATCTGTCTTTCAATACAATGTCATTTTGTCTAGGCAAAATAAATTGCCAACTTTGGCAAAATAACAAGCATGTTATTTTTGTAATTGCATGTTGTTTCTTTGTTTTTTTTAATTATTTTATAAAAGACTATGTCCTTGTCCATATGTCTGGTTTTGTAGCGTGTGTGAGCTGAATTTGATGTGTGAGTGTATCTGTGTTCTGATGCCTGCGTTTGTTGCTCAGCTGTGATGTATTTTGTGGCTCCATCAGCCCATGTGCTCCTCTACCTAAGCTCACGGAAGTGCATCTTTACAGTATATAGTACCGCATGTATGTACTGTGAAGTTTCCTTATGCATAGATGACCCACTACAATTGCAAAAGTGTTCAGCATACAACCAGTGTGTGTTGAGTGAAATACGGTATCCAATAATGCAATGTTTCCGACATAACCTACAGTACCATAGAGTGCTACAATGATGATGTATTAAGCTTCTTAAACTCTTTCAGTCTTTATAAAAAAAAATCTCTATTAAGTTAATAGTTTGCAAGAATACGATTATAAACACAATGAGGCTGTGAAAGTGGACTAGTGAGTAGACGACGTTTATGTCCCCGACAACCTTCTTAGTCTCTTTTGACCACTTGTTAGCAACTGCCTTTTAAAGTAAAAACTTTAAAATCAAAAGTGGGGTAAAACTGGTGTATTTTATGTGGTAAAATCAAATAAAAATATCTTCATCTCATCAACCAAGTACCTTATTTCAGGCATTTAAACCAAAAACCCCAATGACTTGAGAATGATGGAATCAGAAGTTCTAAAATGCTAACTCATTTCCAGGTTTGACCTACAAAAATGTCATCCTGCAGCACTAATTTTCCAGTTTAATTAATGAACTAAAAGTAATATGATGATTATTAAATCATTTTTGATTCATTATTTGATTGGAATACCAAAAATAGATTAAAATGCATATTATTTCCAAAATATTTCTCGGTTACTAGACATTACTTGAGTTCTGTAGCAACTATGTAGCATACCAGGCCTACTGTTTGAACCATTTATCATTGCATAATGGATGCTGTTTCACATACTATTAAAAAATTGTATGCAGTATACACAAACTGTGCAGCATGAAATAAGCAGTGAGCTAATATTCCACTCCAAACATAGCCAACTGTACAAATCTAACCGCATTCGCTCATATCAATCAATCCACCATTATTCATACAGTTAAAGCATAAAGCAGATGTGGTGATAGAATTAACACTGGGACAATAGACACATTCTTATTTGACATTTTGCTTTTTTGTTTTATTTCTTTGTAAATTTAAATGTTTTATTTTCTGTTTCATTTTCTTTGGGTGTGTATGTGTGCACGTTTAAATGTCCATTTATAAGTGTGTGTGTGTGTGTGTGTGTGTGTGTGTGTGTGTGTGTGTGTGTGTGTGTGTGTGTGTGTGTGTGGATGTGTGTGTGTTGTGATGTGTGTGTGTGTGTGTGTGTGTGCGTGTGTGTGTGTATATGTGTGTGAAAGAGAGTGTTTTGTAAAGCTGATGAAGTGAGTGCTCCCAGCATGCATCTCATTCTCACAGTTTTTCAAAACCCAACGCAATGGCTATGTTCGAAATAGCATCCCACTACTCGTACTGTTTCTTCAGTATGTAGCTTGTATACTGTGTGAAGTATGTTCATTATGTGTATGCATGGATTATGACTTACTACATGTGATAAAATGTGCAATAGAGCAGTGTGTAAAATACTGTATCCCAAAATGCAATGCGCTAAACTTGACCTTACATTTTAGTTTAACAGATCTACTGAAATTGATATGAACCATGATTCTCCTTTCTCATTCTGATCAACAGTGCAAAATAAACATTTATTTTAGAAATAACTAAATGTCACTTAGTTCAATTAAATGACACATGTAATGTAATGAGGCCATGCGACCACTATGTAGCATACTACTGTTTAAAACATTTATCATTTCATAGTGTTCTTTTTAACATTCTTAAAAATATATCTTAGGCACATTACAGTGTATACTATGCAGTATAGAGTACATATTCAAGAAGTACACTAGTATTTCATTTCGAACACAGTCATTGCATGTCCTCCTCAGGCCCTTTGAGTGTTTGCAGATGAGAACTCTGTATCATATTTTCCTAGCTTGAATCAAGTATTGCTTTTTTAGGTATATATTTTTGCACTTTCTATTTGCATGGGCACAGACTCCATATGGGTATAGAAAAACAATGCCGAAAAGAAGCTTAAATTGTGTTTTTGCCTTATAGATAATTTATTACACTGGAAAATAACTCTATTTAAGAATCACAGTTGGAATAAAAATCTATGTTAAAACGGATCACTGTGTAGTTTATTAGAACCGTTGTTCTCGTGTCACAACCCAAAAACTATAGTCCCTGTCTACTTTGGTAGGGATATGGACAGCCCAATTTTAGCATGGTGTTGGGTCACCATTTAGGTTAAATCAAGACCAGTTGAGAACCACTGTATTAGAAAACTAAATTTTGCTTTGTATGTTATAAGCAGGACCAGCAGTTCTCAGTAGAATGAAGATGTGAGGCTGATCTTAAACAGGAAGTAGGCTTTAGTGTAACACACCATTCTCTTGGTCTACTGTAATCTATGCATGGCCTGATTTATGAGCCCAGCCCATCTAGGGCTCTTGATTTTGTGTATTTTTTGTGCACTTTTTACTGTGAAGTGTGCATGTCCTATATCTGCTTAAACCAGACTGATCTTCGAGATCTGTACATGTTGTAGTGGTTCATCATCATGAATGATCAACTGTGAATGGAATTTTTACAGGCAACAAATGTTATTCAGGGTTTATCAAACTTGGTAGTGTATAACATGTCTTCATTGAAAATGCCTGTCAAAAGCAAATGAAACAATACAAATGTTTAGAAGTAATGAGTAACGGCATGTATTATAGCATCATAGTCAATGCTTAACAGATCTTACACAGACTCACTGCTTTCAATTCTAAGAATGACTTGATTCCTGCAACATCAATCACTAGTCTAATTCAAAGCAATGCAATTGTGACTTAAAAAGATGGATGCTATTTTGCTGTAAAATTTTACTGCTTACGTTTAAATTCAAAATTCCATTTCAGAGTTCTGTTCAATTTACATAATGATATTCAAATGGCAGAGAGACTCTAGGATCTGTGTAGAGCCAAATGGTCCTCATTATGAAACATGAGCAAAAATACATTTTTGTGCAAATTGTTCGCAAAGCCATTCTGACTCAAATTTACAGAATCATGAATGTGTTCATATTTTGGCAATTAGATTATTTTGGATTTATGCAATGTTTTAAAGTCTGAGAAGGGAGTTTACAAGATCCCACAGCGCACATGTGATTCATGGGTGAGGATTATGTTAATTTTGAATGAGCTTGCATGAATGGGTTTGAGCTGAGGGTGGGTCATGACAAAAATATTTTTCTCTGATATTAGGGTTAGTTTTGGTCAGGTTTTTAGAAATTTAACAGATTAAAGGTGCAGGAAGTGATTTCTGAGAAACACTTGATATTTGAAATTGACACCCAAAAAAGCACACCACTACCCAATAGTAACACTCCCCTCCCTTTATTGCTCTGCCCTCAAAATAACAAACACACTATGCAATGTCTAGCAACAACAGTATACAGCATATCTTGGTTCTATGAAACATACAATGCCAATGTTACTCGTGTATTGAGCAGAAACAAAGCTGTTTTTAGGCCTTGTCACTCTTTAATCTCTCCAGCACTGGAAAGCTTTTCCAATATAAATGCAGGTCTTAGATCTAGCCTTCTTTTTTTCAGTTATATTCCTCTGACCTTTTCCTTTTTGGAAATATCTCAGCCATCTCTCTTTCTGTAGTCTTTCTACAAATATCCTGCTTATAATTCTCTCTCCTTCCCCATCATGAAGTGTATATGCCCCGGTTGTTGATTGGCTAGAGTGTTGTGGTGCTTTGTGGATTGGTGAATCTTCTATTTACACAACCAGGACTATGTACATACACCATTTTTTTCCCAGCACACACACCGAACAGACATCTAAGAAAATATTCACAAAAATTGTTTTGATTAAATTTTTCAACAGCATTTCTCAGAAATTGCTTACTGCATCTTTAATTTGAGAACTGGCAATATATGTAATGCCTGCTACAGAATGTGCAATTTCGGCAATCCTATAATATCATTACAAATCACACTGTACGACATGGATCTAACAAACTTGGGTACGACATGTAGACTGTACTATGATGACACCTATTGAATCGTAGGCTACGACACAAGTTAGTATAGAAGAATACAACATCATCAGTATGCGCTAGTGGTAAACAAATAGAGCAAGATTTATCGCACTTTAGCAAATGTGTTTTTTATGTACGCAAAAAAAAGAGGTGGAAGCGAAAGAGGAGAAAATGGACACGGTCATGGCTAGGAAAAAGAGGCCAACTTGGCTTGCCAATTTTGTAAATGGTCCTTGAGGTAAGTAGTTTAAGGTTTTAGGGTAATTTTAAGTTTTTGTTGTGTTGATCAATACACAGCTTCATGTCGCATTTTTATTGGCTATTCAGCAGACAGTAGTAGCAGCAAAAACATTTTGAGATGAACATGCTAAATTTCTGACACTGTCAGAAAATGTTCGCAGGCTATCTTTCCTCGCAAGACAATGACAAAGGCCGTCTTTGGACCTCTCTCACTTTACGACAGAGGACCACCATTTCAGAGTCACGAAATTGCCACGATTGGTCATCTTTTGTCTGGGACAACCCAAAATCGTACAATGTGTACCAGGCATTACAGTTGGAGGTTGAGAATCATTAGGGATGAGGATTGGGATTGAAAGGTTCAAATAGTGGTTATGGCCAAAGGTTAGAATCCAGAAATGTGGGTTAGGGTTAGTTAAGAGTCAAGTTTAGAAATAGAGATTTGATTTAAGAGTTTAAATTAATGTTACAGGTTAGGGTTACATACGAATAGAAGGTTGGGCCATGGGTTAGGACCAGGGTTGGGGTCAGATGTACAGTATGGTTAAGGGTTAGAAGTGGGGATTCAAGGGAGAAATTAAAGTTGAGTTTTAGGCAGAGGTGCTCATTCCTGTACTTGAAGATCGATAGATCTATAGAGTTCTAACCTTGCTACAATACACCTGTTTGGGATTATCAAGTGTTCCTGAAGATCCCAATTAGTTGTTTCAGGTGTAATTGAATAGGATTGGAGGGAAACTTTGCAGGAATATAGATTCCAGGAACAGGAATGAGCACACCAGGTTTTAAGATGTTGATACAGGAGCACATTCTAATCTGGCAAATGAACAGTCACCTTGAATAATGTTCAATGCAACTCTGAATAACACTACATGATTTTATTTTTTATAGTTATGATATAAAGGCTGTTTATGAGATCCTTTGTTTATGATGTCCTTGTTTACATGTAACGCGAATAACAGTATGCATACAAGAATTGTACAAAACATGTATGTAACAGATTTGGATCACACTTTTCTGTAATAAAATATTGATTGTATATTTTAAATTAAATAGCTGATGTATTATTTGACTTCATTGACCGTGTATTTACATTTATGATACTGAACTCAAAAAGTTACAGCTTTACTTGAACTTGACTGGTTTCATTATGGTCAAAGGCAGCATTAGTAAAAGCATTTTCCTGCAGGTTATCACTACTCTTCTTGACTTTCTCCATTTTTATGACACCTTCCTGGTCTGGATGTTTCTCCCATGCCTTGCCAAAGTCTCCCAAATCCTAATAGAAGTAAAGAAAGGTTCAGTTTGCATTCAGACAACTCAAAGGCACATCCTAAAAGATGCTCTGTACCTCTTTGTCTTCAATAACATCTGCATGTATGAATCTCTCAGAGCAGAAGCACATCACGTCCTTTATTGATCGAGTCATTCCTGGCTTCAACTTTTTGGGGTCCATTGGTCCTGCAGACACCACAATTGCAGTTATATACAACAATTTATCTAATTTCTCAAAATAAAACTCCTTTCTCAGTTCACCCAGACCATTGTGCAGAAAACTTGTACATATATACAGAAAGCATACTGGTTGTAATGTCAGGGTGAATTAAGATTGCTCACTTTGTTGGACAACTTGTCTTATCCTGTCACAGTTAAATAATATGGAGGAAGTAAGAAAAATATTATGGCTGTGTCCTAATTCACACAATATGCGTCCTAAATAATATGCAAGATAATATGACGTTGAAGGTGGTAAGACATATCCTACTTCTGATCTCTTAGCATGGCATTCATGCTGTGCTGCAAAAAAAACATAGAACTTGGAATTCTCCCATCTCCACTTGAAAATAACCATTGAAATTTAATTTTAGTCACTGTCATCTAGAAAGGGACGTCAAATGATGTTTCTCATTAAAATCAGAGTTGATCGATCTGCCCCAACTTTTTCCAACTTTAAGCATCATACCCGTAGGCATTTTCAAGCAGGTAATGGGAAATTTTCAAGTTAAAGCAGATTTAATGCACCCCAAATCAAAATATGTTCAAAATAGTATGCCAAAGGTCTAAAAGTGGCTAATTTCTTCTTAAATTCTCAAATTTATAAAGTAATGTCATATCGCTGGATACCATATTGTCAGAATACTTTAAAAAACTTAGCACTGGGGGAGCTACTAAAAAGTAGCACTTTGCACTGCGGGAGTGCTGCCTGATCTCAGGTTCTGCCTTAGGCTGGAGCTGAGCAGGTGTAGATGCTGGCCTAGTGTGCTGTTGAATCAGCGGCTTGGGCGAACTAGCAGAACTAGCCCTCTTCGGGAGGAAGTGGCGCATGGCTTGCAATGATTTCTTGGCCGCTGTAAAAGGTTTTTGATTTCCATCCTTGAAGTTCAAACAAAGATGGTGCTCAAGGACCACAAGATTGGTCATTGCATGCGTTTAAAGGGCACCTATATTATGGAATTTTAAAAATTACCTTTCATGTAGTGTGTAACATAGATCTAAGTGAACGAAAACATCCTGCAAAGTTTTAAATATGAAAGTTCACCGTATACAAAGTTATTGTCTCTCAAAAGAAAGAGTCGACTCTGAGTCGCTGATATGAATCCATAGACGAACGATGCTTTTTCTCTAACTTTATGACGTCAAGAAGCAAAATTATCAAATTGGCTGTGCCCACTCATTGCGCGCGCCGAGCAGACAACAGTGAGTGAAACTTGACAACATCATGGCGACGACGAGACGATGTGTTCTGAAGTGCGAATCAAAAGCGACCTTTTTTCACTGTCCAGGGACGAGCATGTGAAGAATCAGTGGCTAGAGTTTATATTTACAACTATACCACACAAGTATAGCCGAACCGTGCTGTGTTCGCCTCATTTTAATGAAGATCGCTTTACAAACATAAATGCTTTCAAGTGTGGATTTGCGAGCCGGTTGATATTGAAGGAAGGTTCAGTACCAGTTTATTTGGATCGGCTTCATCCTCCGAATCACAACCTGTAAGTACTATTAATAATTGTTGCTTTTATTGCTTTTCACTTAAATAATAACTGGTTTGACTGTGTGGTTGTTTTTAATGTTTAATTGCCTATTTGTGTTGTTTGTAATGTGCATTGGTGGCAAATGAGTTCCCTTTCGAGGGAACTCGACACTGTGTCAATGACAACACTTTGGGGAACGTCCCCCAGCACAGCGCCTCTGAAGCATGCATGAAACTAAGCCACCATGTGATTGGTGTTGCATCATGACGTAACGTGAGACGACATACACGGAAGCTTCAAAGGGACGCCGGCACACAACAGCGTTAGCTTTCTGTTCTTTACAGCAAGCGCTCTCTATCTTATGTGTCATATTTGGTGTTGTCTGTCAGTTTGCAAGCATTATAGCGCCCAATGTTCCCTCTAAGCTGCGCGCGTGCGCGGCCGCGCACTTCTGATGTCTCGGCCGCGCACTTCTGAAGCGGCGGCCCGCGCAGAAAAGAATACAATGCCACACAGAGGACTGACGCGAAATGTGTGCGGAAATCCATTTGATTGTAGTTTAAGTGAGAAATAATTTCAGTGCTCTGGTCAGCCGCTATAGAGTGAAAACTGGTGAATGCAGTTTACAGGTTTCATAGAAAGAGAAATATGTGAGCACGTGTGATTGGCAGTGAGTGTGTGTGCAGACCAAATAGCTCAATACGAGAGGCAACGAGAAACGCATAGACATGTGAAATAAAATCACATCATAATGTTTTAAAGAAGAGTGGTTTGATTAAAGTGGTGGAAATAACGGTTGATGGACACAGAACGGTAACAATTACACACCCACCGCGTGCAAATTCAAAATACATCATTAGTTTAAATAGATGTTTTTGTGTGTGGGGGAGTTTCAGGGATGGTTAGATTATAAAAGATTAGATTATATTCACTTTTCTTGAAAATATTTAGCTATTAGATCTATTTAAATGCTTTGTTTTCATATTATAATAATATAATATAATATGTAAACAAATTTAAGCATTTAAACTGATATATTATATCACTTAAAATACTTAAATTTGTTTTTTTATATTATATTATATTATTATATTATTGTGTTTCTACGTATGTACAGGTCAGGTATAAAGAATATTTTTGCTCAGGTGGCGAAAAATATCCACCCAATAGAAAAAAGTTTTGCTCAGCAAGGAAAAAAATTATAGGGAACATAGTGATGGGGACGAGACCGCCTATGCCGAGTCCGAGTCAAGACCGAGTCTTTGAAGGGTCGAGTCCGAGTCGAGACCGAGTCCGTTGTTTTTCAAATACAGTCGAGTCCGAGTCAAGACCGAAGCTGCGTCCCAATGTGCATACTATGCCCTAAATAGTATTGAAAATTACTAATGTCACATACTATTTAGGATGGATAGTATGCACATTGGGATGCAGCTCGAGTCTTTGAAGGGCCGAGTCCGAGTCAAGACCGAGTCTTTGAAGGGTCGAGTCCGGTGTGCACGCGGGTGCGGTCCGGCGATCCGTTCCAGGTGCAGTGCGTATACAGCAGTGCAGAGATCGTTTCCGCACCGAGTCTATTTCTTCTGTGCTGTAGCCTACGCGCTGAATTAAAGTGACAGCGCATAGTTTGTGGTCAAAATGAACACAAATTGACATGAAAATGTAGTAATTTCATCATAAATGTATTTAATTAAATAAAATGTATAGTAATTTTACCATAAATGCATTTAATTAAATACTACCATTTTTCATAGTCATCTTTTTACTTTAAGACTGGGGTAAACAAGGAAAACTGCAATTTACTTCAGCAAGGCGACATAATGAACGACACTCGTCTCATTCGTGGAGGTGGAAAAAAGGTTCTTTGAGATGCAAGATTTATTGTATAAAGATTTAAATTATGCAAAAGAAAAGGTATATTAGTCTGCTGTTTTTGTCAATTTTAAGTTTTAATTTAAAATGTTTGCGATTTTAAAGTAGCCTACATATGGTTCAGTATGTTACCTTGCTTGAGCAACTTAATATATAATCTATATAGAAGAAATGCATTGAATAATTTGTTGCTTAAATTGTGTTTAAACGTGAATACGTCTATCAAAGTGTGTAGCCTATGTGTACAAAGAGAATCGCACTGGTAACAACTTTTTTAAAATAAAAGTTGCTGATAACTTCTGAATTTGAAATACAAATAAGTAGCCTATTATAGTGAGTAAATATGCTTGTTTTTGTTTGTGGTAGCCTACAGCCGCGGATCAGTTGCGCACTGCAAACGCAGCATGAAAGCTCTATAGCGCGTGCTGCTGCTGTACCGTATACGCAACCCAACACGCACCGCATAGCCTACGCACTGTGTGAAACGGGCGTCAAGACCGAGTCTTTGAGGAAGCAAGTCCAAATCGAGATTTTGTCTCGACATGTCATTTTTGATATAAATGATTTAATATCACCCCAGTGGAAAAAAAAATCTCGAGGAAATTACGAGTCCTTCTCCCACTGTGGTCCGAGTCCGAGTCAAGACCGAGTCTTTGAAGGGTCAGGTCCGAGTCAAGACCGAGTCTTTGAAGGAACGAGTCCGAGACGAGTCCGAGAAAGCAGAAATCGGTCTCGAGACCGGACTAGAGTCCGAGACCGGACTCGAGTGCTACATCACTAGATAGCGCCCTCATTAAATCACGGGTGGGGACACACACCAATTGTGCGTGGATTGTTTGGGTGTGCAGCAAGCTCAGGAAGCTCTCGAGGGAGCTGCTTATGAGGATTGTGAGAAATTACCAATCCGAGTGCTGTGCTCTCGCATCTTGGGGTTCGCAAATGGATCTAACAGGGGATCCTGAGACTGCTGAGGCACTTTCTCAGGAATCCTCTTCCATGTGCGGCAGCCCGCCCAGATGCTTCCTCCTCACGAGTGGAGAACCTGATGTTTGAGGTGTCTCCTTCCGAGGAACTGTATGTGCTCAGCATCGAGGGTGGGGATTTTGGAGATGACTCGCCACTCCATGTCCATGCATATGAGGAGCTGGTTGAGGTTGTTTCTCGTGCCATGGACATATTTAAATATCAGCATGTATATAATTAATGGCTAAATCTGCCAGGCATCAAGAAGAAAGATAGTGTTTTCCTCCTTTATGCCCCGATTTGTCCTTCTGGCCTGTTCGGTGACGCAGTCAACACTGTCGTCGACAGGTTTCATGAGGCAAAAAAAACAGTCTGCAGCCTTCAAGCAGTATTTACCTTGCTCAAAATCCAAGAAGTCTGCCCCCAGTGGGCAGCCACAGCCATCTACCAGCTTCTCCGCCTACAGATAGGTGCAAAAGGAAAGCGTTGGTTCTAGAGCTCCCCCTCAAGGAGCCTGGGGGCATAGAGGGCTCTCTCAGCGGAAGCCTCAGTCAAAGCAGGGCAACCTGTGGGCAGTCCTGCAGGCGAAAAAGGCTTCGGGGAAGAGGTCCTAACAAATGTAGGACCTTTTCGGGCTGCCCCACCCGCGACCTGTACAATCCTCCACACACCAAGAACCGCTTTCGATCTAACCCTGCCAGAGAGCTGCTTCAGGGGGTCGAGAATTAATCTCGAATGATACCTGAAACCAGCCTCGAGAGGTTGGTTCCCTTGGTAAAATATTTTGAAGCAAGGAAAAATCTAACGAATATTTATCCTTGGGTCCTGCGCACCATTCAAAAGGTTTACATACAGCAGTTCGGTTTCCGTTCACCGAAATTCAGCGGGGTGGTGTGAACTGCATTCGACCCAGAGCAGGATCAGGTATTGGAACAGGAAGTAAACTCCCTGCTGGTAAAGAAGGCCATAGGACATGTTCCTCCACCGGACAGGGAGTCCGGGTTTTACAGCCGTTAATTTATAGTTCCCAAGAAGGATGGGGGGTTGCGTCCAATAATAGATCTCAGGCACTTGAATCGGTCTCTGAGGAGGTTCAGGTTCAAGATTCTCACCATTCCCATCAACCGTGAACCAAATTCAGGGGTGAAGCGTTCCAATATCGGCTTCTTCCATTCGGCCTAGCTCTCTTCCCTAGCACATTTACAAAATGCATCAATGCAGCTCTAGCTCCGCTGAGGCTTCAGGGTATCAGGGTGCTAAATTTTATCGACGACTGGCTTATTATGGCCTAATCACAAGAGCTGGCAGTTCGGCATTAAGATTCTTGCCCACAACTCAACACGAAAAAAAAAAGCGTTTTGGCACCAGCCCAGAGAACTTGGTCATGATACGGGCACAATTGTCTCCTGAATGGATCGAGTCCATCCTGGCCACGGTGACCAGGATAAAGCTAGGCCAAGCCATCACTTTAAAACATTTTCAGAGAGTGTTAGGGCTCATGGCATCTGCATCCAATGTGATTCCATTCAGTCTGCTGCATATGAGGGCTCTAGCCTGGGAAAACCCAGACAACTTCCAGCAAATTTAGATTTGCTCTGAAAGTTAGTCTGGCAAAGAGCTCATTCAAGCCCATTTCCAATCCGCCGAAATCGCGGCACCAATCGGAAACGTTGGGGCGGGCTTTACACAATGACGACAGCGCTGGGATTTTGAAGCCTACATTACAAAGATGGATGCCGTCGTCAAACATCACTCGTTCGAATCAGCTATTGCGTCTGTTTTAGGCGATTTAAAATGTTCCTTTTCGTTATAACCCGAGCAAAGAACAACATTTAAAGCCTTCATGTCTAAAAAATGTTTTATCGCTGTCTTACCAACTGGATTCGGCAAAAGTATGATATACCAGTGTGGTCAGCAGGACGATCGAGGCCGAGGGACGTGAGAGAACGGCGTTAGTGAGGCCGGTCTTGCATCTCTCACGGAGGAGCGGAAGCATAAGAGGAGGAGCGACGACGGTGAAGATCGAGAGAGGACAGGCCTGAATTTTATTTGATGTTTTGTTTTATTATGTGTGGCAGCAGTTGACCGTGAGGGACTTTGTATTTGTTTTATTTTGTCATTAAAATGTGTGAATGTTCGCCGGTTTCCGCCTCCTCCTTCTCATAACAACGGTTGGTCAATACTAAACGAATGGGTGGGTCTTAGCCATAGACTGTCTTAGCGAGAGTCCTCTGCATACGTCATCTCCTTCCTCGCTCTGATTCGTTTTAGGTCTAGAGGCATTTGAGGGACATCCGTTGCTGACGCCCCTTCGGAAATTATTTGTCTATGGAGCTTTGCCAGACCCTAACTCAGTTTCAACTGAGAAGGGTCTGGTTTTAACCAGGCTATGAGGGCTCTGCAGTGGTGGTTGAAATCCAAAGGGTTCTGCCCGAGGGGAAACCCGCTCCACGTGATCAGGGTTACACGCCTTTGTTCTCTATCTATGTGGAAAAAACCTTGGTTTCTGTCCTAAGGCCCCTGGCTGGGAGCGTCATGGTGCCGGAAAGCCGTTTCGACAGACATCTCCCTCACGGACTGGGGCACGGTCATGGACAGCCACTTTACGAGAGGTCTATGGCAGGACCATCATTCCTCCTGGCATATGAATTGCCTGGAAATGCTGCCGGTGTTCCAAGCTCTGAGGAGTTTCCTGCCAGACCTCAAAGGTCACCACGTCCTTGTGAGGTCAGACAACATGTCAGTGGTGGCCTATATAAATCATCAGGGGGGTCTGAGATCCCGCCGTCTATGCAGACTGGCGCATCAGATCCTCCTGTGGTCCCTGAGGAGCAGAGTATGAGAGCAGAGTGGAGTGGGAGCGGAGCGAGGAGTGGAGCGGTGTGATTTTGAATGGAGTGCGAGGCGGATATTTTAGAAGTCAGAGCATCGTGATTTTCACTCGCTCCGAGAGCGCTCCACTACCGCTCCATCACGAGTACAATTCATGTCAACGTCTCATTATAGAACTGCATTTTTAGTAAGGTGTATTTTCAGATACGTGTCTAGTATCTGTAAAACAGCATTTTTCCATCTAAAAAATATATCTAAATTACGTCATATGCTCTCACTGACAAATGCGTAACAATTAGTTCATGCATTCATGAGCTCAAGGCTAGATTACTGTAATGCTCTACTGGGTGGTTGCCCTGCATGCTCTTAATGCGCATGTGAACGCCATCAGCGTTTGTCACAGGTTTGCGTTTAAAGTCTGTTTAGAGAGAACGGTGTCGTCTTAGCGGCCCCTAATTTAATAACAAATGATCAGTTCGACGGAAGTGAATCAATCAAAACTAACATTAGTGGGAAACAACATTATTCAAGAACCGCTATAAAACCAAACCATTCTCTGTTACCTTAAATTATATGTTTGTCTCTGTAAAGCTGCCTTGAAACAATCTACATTGTTAAAAGCGCTATATAAATGAGGATGACTTGACTTGACTTGACTAAGGATTCACACGTTAAACACATTACTCTAGCATGGTACAGATAGATCACTCAAATCAGAAAAAAATGTGAAGGATATGATGACGCCGATGGACATGAGTGACTGCAGGAGGTTATAGTTCTCAAGCCTACTGAATATGATAGGGCAACACGATCTCATGAAAGTGCGTATCTATAGCACGAATTTTATTTCTTGTGCCATTTATACACCAAAAAATAGTTTTTGCGTGCAAATGAAATGCACTAAACCCCTTGGTTAGGATTAGGTGTGTGAAGTGCGTGCACGCCATAAAGTGCGTATCATATGCACACGAAAACTGCGTATCCTAGGCTACGCAAGTAAAAACAATTTTTGCCGTATAAATGGTACGAGAAATAAAATTTGTGCTATAGAGATACGCACTTTCATGAGATCGAGTTGGATCGGGTGAAAGCACATTTTAAACAGGTAACACTTATTCACACACGCAATCGCTTTCTTACTATTGCATTCAAACCTAATCTTACAGTGTTGTCTGTATTTGATTTCGAATGAGATGAAATCTGTAAGAAATGTAGTGACCCGTAGATAAAATAACTGATGAAAACGAAGTTATTTTCTTCTTTCCAAACAAAATATGCTCTGCAAAAAGCAGCAATTATATTTAACTTATAATGCTGATAACCATGTCATAAACTTAGCATGTCATAGGAAAAGTTTGCACACTATCCAATAAACCGCATTGAAAATGTTCTCCTAATGTTGTTTTTTATATTTTTTATATTTGATATGCCTATATATTATGATGAGGAGAAATTGTGTGAGATTTCAAAGCATACTTAAATACTTTATTCGCAATTTCCTCGGGGAACGAAGACAGAGCGGTGTTTCTGATATCAGTGAGTGAGGAGTGGAGCGTTAAGCGGTAAATGGTTAACCCGGAGCGGAGCTGGAGCGGAGTGATTATTAAATGCTTGGAGCGCGGAGGAAAAATTGTTGCCGCTCCACTCCGCTCACATACTCTGCTGGGGAGACTGTTGTCTCTCAGAGCAACATACACCCCAGGGAGAAGACATCCTGTCGAGGCAGGGGCTGAGGCCCGGGGAATAGAGACTCCATTCGAGGTGGCACAGTACCGAGGTGACACAGTACCGAGAGGCTGGCCTGTCAATAGGAGTAGTCGAAGACCATACTCAGCTCTAGAGCTCCCTCCACGAGGAAATTGTATGACCTAAAATGGAATGTTTTTACCATTTGGTGTAGAGAGTCTGAGGTGGACCCAGTTAACTGCCCAGTGGCTTCAGTGCTGGAGTTTCTCCAGAGTTCCCGTCAATATGTCAGAGGTTCGGCCCAGTGGATCTGTCCGCGTCTCGAAAGACGTCACACTGTTCACTGTGATTCTCCATCACGCATCCAGCCCCGCTGGGGTTGGATACCATGATGCAGACGAGGCAGAGGATGCATCTGCATGCATTTCCCCGAATCACTCTGCTCCCGGGAGTTCTAGAGAGGGTCCGTCGCAATGGGGTCAGTCCACCGCTTGTAGCCCCGTTGTGGCCTGCCCGAGTATGGTTCTCAGACATAATATCGCTCCTGGACCACCCTCTATAGGAGATTCCCATCAGGAGGGACCTGCTGACGCAGACAGAGTGCACAATATTTCACCCTCGGCCAGAGTTATGGAAACTGTGGGTCTGGCCCGTGAGGGGGCACAGTACCGAGAGGCTGGCCTGTCAATAGGAGTAGTCTAGACCATACTCAGCTCTAGAGCTCCCTCCACGAGGCAATTGTATGGCCTAAAATGGAATGTTTTTACCATTTGGTGTAGAGAGCCTGAGGTGGACCCAGTTAACTGCCCGGTGGCTTCAGTGCTGGAGTTTCTCCAAAATCGCTTGTCTTACTCCATCCACACTCAAGGTGTACGTGGATGAGGATGAGACCTGTGGCTCGTACCAGAGTTTCCACATGGGACCTGGCAGTGGTTCTCGAAGGGCTGGTCGAGGCCCCCTTCGAACCTCTGGAGTCAGCTGAGGTCAAGAACCTTTCCCTCAAGGTAGCATTTTTATTAGCCATTACTTCTCTGAGGAGAATAGGAGATATTCAGGCGCTCTCTATATATCTCATGGGCGGCTGGAGTTTGCTCCAGGTGATATTAAGGCTATCTTGCATCCCAGGGACCCATCCCATCCATGTGCCTAAAGTGCAATCTAATGTGGCACGGTCTACGGTTCTGCAGGCTTTGCATCCTCCATCTCACGTGACGGCGAATGAAGATAGACTTAAAGGGCACCTATTATGGCATTTAAAATGTTCCTAATATTGTTTTGGGAGTCCCCAACAGTTTTACGTGCATGCAATGACAAAAAACACTTTTGTTTTCTTATGATATGCATTTCTTTTTACCTGATTTGCTCACCAACTCCCAAATGATTTGTTCAACAACTCATTTTTCCAAACCTCGCATTTGCGTGACGCTAATCAGCGGTGATTGGTCAGATGACCCAGTCAGTTGTGTTTGTAAAGCAATCGTCATTAAAATGACGATTAAAATTAACACAGCACAAGGTTCAGGCTATACTTGCCACTGATTATTCACATGCTCGTCCCTGGGCAGTGAAAAAGGTCGCTTTTGATTCGCACTTCAGAGCACAGCGTCTTGTTGTCGACATGATGTTTTCAAGTTTCCTTGGTGTCTTTTTTTCAATTTGATCATTTTTCGCCTTGATGTCACAATGAAAAGGAAAATGACTCATTGGAAAAACGATTCATTAAGTTGACTCAGAGTCGACTCATACTTTTGAGAGACAATAACTTTTTTTGCGTTGAACTTTCATATATTAAACTTTGCAGGATGTTTTTGTTCACTTAGATCTATGTTACACACTACATGAAAGGTAATTTTCAAAATTCCATAATAGGTGCTCTTTAATTTGCTCTGCCCTGTCAGAGCTCTCAAAATTTATGTTCAGAGGTCTTCTACATGGCGGAAGTCAGACCAGTTGCTGGTGTGTTTCCAAACAGACCCAAACAGATCAAACAGACCATCAGCAACTGGATCGGGTGCTCAGTTTGCCTTCATCTTTGGTCGTGAGGGCTCACTCAACCAGAGACATGGCATCCTCTAGAGCCCCAATCCAAGAATTGTGTGATGTAACTGGATGGGTCACCCCTCACACTTTTATTAGATATCCTCCTGAGACCCAGATAAAAAAAAATTTTTGAATTTAGTTTTTTTCCATGTCATCACATTGACATTTTTTTTCAATCACCAATAAATTTTGGGGTTTCAGGATTTTTTCAACCAAAATTTGTATAAAGATTATTCTCAACTATGTTATGAAAGAAATAATGGAATGAATTGATACACCATTTTACTTTATGCAATATGTGGGTAAAATGGCCATAAATTAATATTCCCATTCAATGCAATGTATCTATACACTGTATCTAATTTGCACATTAATGTGTTCTTGGAGCAACATTTAATGAAAAAAGAAGTGTAATAATTGGAGTAATAATTGGCAACATTTTAATAATGATATCTAATATTTCATAGGAATATTGATGTATAATTTATTTCCATATTCACTTGTTGTGTCTCCCAGAGTGCCTGATAAACATAATTTAAGTCCTGATGTCCTCTACAGTGGACACGTGTGAAATCAACGCCCTGTTCTGTAACAGAAAGTATTTTTTTATTTGAAACCCCTTAACATTTTCCTGAGATGTTGTTTTATGAAATACAATTTGAAAAGTAGTCCAATTTAAATTATTATTACAATATATTATCGTATTTCCATAAGAATGCTACATTTGATCACTAAAATAATGTCAGACATTTTTAAAGACCAAGGAGAAGTTGTTTTCATGGTGAAACCTCCAAACATTTGGTATTTCTGAAAAGTCCTGAATGTGATCTTTACAGGACACCCAGGTTGTGTCATGTGACATGTATGATGTCAGAGAAATTCACTAAAATATAATGTCCACTACAGTGGACAAAAGTCTATTCTTGGGTCCCAGGAGGATATTACATTCTGGACATCCCTTCTACGCCAGCTACTCTAGTGCTCTCATCCTAAGTGTGCCTGCGCGCAGCTTCACACTGGAACAGGCAGGGCTCGTTGTGGCATAGTGGGTTCTCGTTCCCCAAAGTGTCGTCATCTACACAGTGGGAGTTCCCTTGAAAAGGAATGTCTCGGGTTACGACTGTAACCCCTGTTCCCTGAGAAGGGAACAAGACACTGCGTCCCTTCGCCACGCCTTCCCCTGCCTGGGAGCGACTTGCTTCATCACAGAAGCTATCGCTGTTGTGTGCCGGCGTCCCTTTGTAGCTTCCGTGGATGCCGTCACATGTTACGTCATGACGCAACACCAATCACGATTGACTTAGTTTCATTCATGCTTCAAGAGGCGCTGCGCTGGAGGACGTTCCTCAAAGGATCGTCATAGACACAGTGTCGAGTTCCCTTCTCAGGGAACAGGGGTTACAGTCATATCCTGAGACGTTTCCCTTTATGGAGATTAATAAACTTTTCTAATCCAATCTAATCCAATCGAATCTACTCTAATCTAATCCCTGGTCGGGTTGCTCAAACAAACATGCAATGTTTTAAAAGAACTACAGAGCCACAGTGTGTAACACTTTTCAGGTCATCTCACTTTTCTACATCAAACTACTAATTGCTTGCTTCTAGCTGACTCTGCATATGATGCTGGAAAAGAAGCTTTAATGATTATCAATTTTAAGGAAAACATATTTAGCAAAAGGCTAATGCTAATGAAGCTGCTTTGAAGGATGAGACAACGACAAATATATCGGACCTAACAGCAAAACCACAACATGTAATTGTTGTTGTTTCATATGCCAAGAAATTAGCCAGGTACAGTACCAGTTTATTCTTTAAGGATCAAAGGGACGGTATAAAATATTTGTAACAAAAAAAAATCGTTGCAAGAAACCTTGACTAACATTATATGTGTATGAATAAATTGATGTATGACTTTGATATAGATAGGACTATTCGCAGCTCTTTGGTATGAATGGTCTTTTTCTATCTCTGAGAGCAGCAGCTTTTTTATTGTTAGATATACAGTAAATAACTCAAGGTGTTTTGTTGCTACCTGTATGTCATTGAATAGATGCGCTAATGAAATGTTGCTCTCACCCGTCAGCAGTGTGATGAGTAGGCCTGCTGCTATAGTTCCAATAAAGCCCACTGCACTATAATACAGATAGGACATGGAGTACCATGAATCAGCCAGCCAATACCTGAACACAAGACAGAGATAATTTACATCATATTAATTCAATTCAATTCACATTTATTTGTATATGGCATTTCACAATACGTAACATTTCAAAGCATCTTTACAGAAAATGCATGAGTCCAACATTACAATTTAGAGTTATTTGTTATCAGAGGTAACTGTCTAAGTAATGTATTTCAGAAATGTACAACAAAATCACAGTCAAAATCACAATGTAATAATTTAGGGCAGAAACAATTGCTTGTTGAAGTGAATAATTGTTAAGAAATTATTATTAAATGATATTATGATGAAAGTGCAGAATTTTACATTTGTACTGTAAAAAATAGGACTGTCAATAGATTTTTATATTGTAATATATTATAAGAACTTTTTAAATAAAAATGAATTCATTTCAATCATGACAACTCTTGAAATAGTTTTAGCATCTTGTTCAAAATGGCAAAGTCGAAGTATTTGGTCTTGCTGGATTACATCTGCTACACTACTGCTGCTATTGCTGCTGCAGAGCAAGTACTGACTAAAGGTCCTTACACACTCAGAAAGAGTCAGAAATTTTCGTATGTGTTTTTCGGTGTCTCTGAATATGGGGCGCCGTTTGTAAAGCGGCCCACGCTGAAAATAACAGCAACATTTTGTCACATTTAGCTTCAAGCAATGTTTAATAAAACTGGTATGGATTTTTGACGGTCACATTTTAGCACATTTACAACAATATTTGTGAACTTAGAGGTGAACTTAAATGGTTAAATCTAAATATTAAATGTTACACCTAAATGCTAAATCTAAATGTTAAATCTAAATCTAAAATCTAAATCTAAATCTAAATGTTGAATCTAAATATTAAATCTTAATCTAAACGTTAAATCTAAATGTTCTAAATCTAAATTCTAAATGTTAAATCTAAATCTAAATGTTGAATGTAAATGTTTCGGGTGAAACTAAATATTTAACTAATATGCAAATTGAAAATGCCGGTAACCGGAAGTGCCAAAATAAAAGCTTGAGGAGGTCAGTGTGTGTTTATAGTGTCAAATAACCAATAAAGAACCATCGCATCCGGGAAATGGACTCTTGGACATGGATTATTGTGATAATAACTACCTAAAATAATAAACACGTTTGGAGAAACTGTATTTGAAGAGTAGGCTACTTTGAGTTTTTAGTGTCACTTTTATGAAAGGTGCGGGACTTATGACCTGTAGCCATAATCGCCAGCCACGAGGGGGCTCACTTTGACTGATCTGTCATGTTCGCTTGCATAATAATAAAAACGTGTTTGTTATTTTAGGTAGTTATTATCACGATAGTCCATGTCCAAGAGTCCATCGAGTTTTTATTCGTTATTTAACACTATAAACACATACTGACCTCCTCGAGCTTTTATTTTGGCACTTCCTGTTACAGGCATTTTGAATTTGCATATTAGTTAAATATTTAGTTTCTCCCGAAACATGTAGATTTAACATTTAGATTTAAATTTAGATTAAACATTTAGATTTAGGTTTAGATTTAACATTTAGATTAACATTTAGATTAACATTTAGATTTAACATTTAGATTAGATTTAACATTTAGATTTACATTAGATTTAACATTTAGATTTAACATTTAGGTGTAACATTTAATATTTACATTTAACTATTTAAAATATCTCTAAGTTGACAAATATTGTTGTAAATGTGCTAAAAAGTGGCCGTCAAAAATTCATACCAGTTTTTTAAACATTGTTTGAAGCTAAATGTGACAAAATGTTGCTGTTATTTTCTAGCTGCTTTACAAACGGCGTCCCATATCTGAATTGTCAAAACACCTATCAAAATGCTTGCTACTACTGCGAAAAACGTAGAAAATCAAACCTGACCCGATTTTTTTTATGACGGTCGAAAGTTTCGGAGGCAGTGTGTAAGCTTGATTGACATAAAGTGAGGTCATATTTATTTTTTTTTAAAGTGCGAAATTTTGGACGAGAAATACTTCTGTGAGCAGGTAAGATATGCTACTGCTGCATAAATACATAAATCCTGTAGCAGATCTAGGCAGGTGGAGCTGGGGGAGGTGGAGGGTTTCAGAGGAACTCTGATAGTGTTCAAAACAAACACTGAACCAGACTATTTAAATGTTGGCTGCAGGATTAGCAGAGGCTAATCAGTTTGTGCCATGCAGTAATGATGTAATTGCTTGCATTTTGCATGTTATGGTCCTGCACCCCAGAGTTTCATGACTGTACTAGATATTTCTTCCTTATAAAAAGGAAAGAAAATTTTGTAATTTACTTACATTTTATGTTGGTCATTATTTCTAGTCTGTGATAATATTCTTATAGAAATTGCATTCTTATTTTCTAGAACAACTGAGTGCACTCTTGTACCGCATGAAATGGTTTTCAAAAAATGTCTTTCCACGAAAGTGGGGTCTTCGGTATTTAAACTTCAGAAGAATGATGAAAGCACATTGCACCTGTCAGAGGAGAGAGCGCTCACGGTGAGGGATGTTTGGTTGTATCCATCAGCTGTGATGCTGAAGTTGCAGCCTGCAGTGCTGAGTTCAAGAGGATGTGTGTTATTGCTGTGTGCTGGATAAATGAAAGCCCCCACACCAACCCAGAATGAGAGACTGATGCCCACGATCAATCCCCCAAATGCCCCCTAAAGATAAAGACCACAAAACTCAAAGAATGTGAACAATATGAACTTTAGTGAAGCACAAATTAAAAAGTAATTCATGTTTTATTTTACATGAACATTTTACATTTACATATGTTCCCCCTGAACAGCGTGTTTCTTTTTGAATTTTATACAAAATACAGTCTACATGCAAAGTAAAAAAAAAAAATGAGATGGGAGGGGAAACATTCTTTCAATGCTTTTGCATTCTCTGGCAAAAGTTGTGTGTTCCCTGAGAAACTTTGAGTTTGCTCACAAAATCTTGGCTTTTCTTCGCAAAAACGTTTGCCTTTACAAACTCATATATTTTAAACTCATTGACTTTACAAACTCATATACTTAAATCTCATATATTTTTCCCATTACCAGGTCCCTTTAGGGGCTCTATAACATGTGTTATCCTCATTCATAATTTCTATTTAAATTGAAGTTCGGCAGATAAATATGGGGAAATTGATTTTGTTCTAATTTTATCTTAAGCTTATGAAAATAAAAAAACAAGATTTTTGTCTTATTGATTTGTATATTATACTATATAGAATTGTTAGCCCTATAGTTTTAATATAAAATGCCTCATAAATACACATGAAGTTTTTTTTTTCAAAAACCTCTTTAAAGGGATACTCTACTGGTTTTTCATATTAAACTATGTTATTCCTTTAACTAAGACGAGTGATACATACCTCTCTCATCTCAGTGCGTGCACTAAATCTTGCTGCGAAACTTTGTTAGATCTTATCTCAGCCCTTCGACTCGGCGCAGTAATATCATCTCTCGTGAAAAGTCCGCTTACGTTGAAATGAGAGGGAGGAGGAGAGGGAGCGGGGGGAGCGGACTTTTCACGAGAGATGATATTACTGCGCCGAGTCGAAGTGCTCCCAAGCACTTGCTATGGTATTCTGCCATCCAATATAGTTATCCATTTTACACGCTTAGAAAAGCGCAACGTTTTATTTTGTTTCACTGTCCTTGGTCGAGTTACACTACTCTAGTAACTGTATTTAAATAGGGAAAATGTGGAGGTGTTTGGCCGCTTCTCTTCTTGGCACGTATTGAATGAACAGGGCTGAGATAAGATCTAACAAAGTTTTGCGGCAAGAAAGCGATTTAGTGCACGCACTGAGACAAGAGAGGTATGTATCAACTCGTCTTAGTTTAGGGAATAACATAGTTTAATATGACAAACCAGTAGAGTATCCCTTTAAAAATTACCAGCTATAATATTTAAAATTTTACAAAGTAAAATTAGGAGATGAAACATTAAATATTGCATTTGATGTATGAGCTTAAAATTGACAGTTCAAAGTTGACAAATAAAGTATTCTTTTAAAAGTCTAATGTCCTTGGTAAATTAGATGTAAAAATTAAACGTTTATACATTTTGTTTGCTATTGTTTAAATGTCTCTAGTACTCCAAAATTGAGAGAAAAACAAAGTTTGCATGTCTGTACCCTCCTTCACAAGTCTGGTATGAAAGTTTAGATGAACCTTTAGATTAGTGACAGGAAACAGGATTCCAAGAGAAAACAGGCCCAGCATTGGGCCTCCACACATGCCATGGATACTGAGGGCCGCCTGAGGCACAAGAGGAAAAAGATACTCAACGACAGGAAATGAAGCAGTAACAGATAATCCGAACTCAAATGAGAATCCCATGAGCCACATACCTGCACAATTCCTCCCATATATGAAGCACCCACAGCCATAGTAGTGCAGGCCACACCAAACACCACACCTAGCATCAGCGGACCATTAGTCATTGTAGTATTAATGAAATTAAGTAGTTCTTGCTTAGTCAAGCATCACTATTATATTCTTATATTTAGGGTTAATAATTTGAACAAACCCCTAAACCCCAAGTATGAAATTTTGGCACATCGATCGCACACCATGTGCAATCCATATAAATAATTATGAAATTGACTTAGAGGAGAGGTTTTTTTTTAGTTTTCACCTTATGAATGAAAAAAAAGATACATTAGAAGTAATATCTAAAGACGAGTTTTGCACAATCAAATGGAACACTAGATTAAGGCATTTCTAATCTTGTTGTCAATTCATTGCAGTAGATCTTGATGTGAAACCATATGGTTAATCAACTTCCATTTGTGAAAAAGAAGTGTACTGAACTGTATTAAATGTGTACTTACAGTAATCTTAAAAAAAACTGTACTTGCATATAATATAAAAAAGTTTTATTTTTGTTTACTCTGCCTTTTGCTTGACCTACTTCTGCCTGTTAAAATGTCAGACGTTTCTTAGTAAAACTGAAGATCCAATGATCTGTTGCGTTTCCATTTCTGCCCATTTAAAGTGGCAGAACGAACTGAATGTTCAGGCTGTTTTTTTATTTTTCTCGCTGTGACTCATAATGATGTACTGATCCACTGAGACAAGTCTTTTCAGTAATTCATCTGCTCTTATGCCATATGACACATTATATATAATATTCTCATTATGAGAATCCTCTATTAAAGTCCTTAAAAGGTTTGAACACGTTGGGTGTATTTACACAGTGCTTTACTGATCCAGTTGGCTGCTCTGTTGGACACATCTCCGAAACACTGGCTCACAAAGTCCTCATACATTACCGTGGCTAAAGCATTGATACTGGCAGCTACCGTGCTGAAAAAGAGAAACAGAACATGTCTCATTTTATAGGTCAGAAGTATTGCTCAGCTATATGAAACTGTAAAAAAACATTTAACGGCAGAGTTCACACAAAAATGAATACTCTGACATTATTTACTCACTAACTTTCTTGGAAATGTCTTTGAAATCGAGAAATGAAAATTTGTATAAAATGATGCACACTCACATCAGATACTGTCTCTATATCAGTGGTACCATATTTCTAAATTTACGGAACATCTTTATAATTAAACATTGTATTCAGGGTCTTAAGCAAATACATTTTTTATTTAAATTTAAGCTATATTACTACATTATCACATATGTTACTGTGAACTTTTATATGTAAAGTGTCTGAAACTCATTGAGGGACAAAATGACTCAGCTTTACCTCAGAGTTCCACTGAATGCACATGCGACAAATAACCCAGGCAGTCCTGGAAATGCACCGAGAATTTCCATCACAAAATATGGCATGAGCTGAGAAGAAATGGATACGCTAACGTTAACGATTAGAGCAATACTTTAGTGAGTGCCACTAATAATACTGCTGAACAAATTATATTAAACCATTGATATGTGGATGTTCTAATGTTTAATTCAGGTGATTATATTTTAATAAATGTATAGAGATCATCACCTGGTCTGGTGCAGAGACCAATCCACTTGACCAGGGGTCACAGTGGGCGTAGAAAGTGTACATCATTAGACCAGATATCACAGCACAGAACAAAATTATCCACAAACCCAGCAGATTCAGATACAGAGCCCTAAGACAAAAGAAAGACCATTTTTTATTAACTGAACGGAAAATCTGGTGATTAAAAACTTGAATTTTTATTTCATTTTTTTGTTCTTGCAGTATATTTTTAAAATCAGAAATGCAAAAGGTAGTAGGAGTAAAAGAGGAAATTGCACTTAAGTTAAAGAATGGGTAAAAAATGTAAAAAAACAAAAACAAAAGTTTTTACATTTAAAGCCGTGATGAAATGAAAGGAGACAGATCTTGTCTTCCATGTTGTTACGTACATCTAAGTGTAACGGATTATCAGGGAAAAAAGAAACTGCTGGATTGGGACTTGGGTCAATGCTTCGGCTCTTGATTGGATGTTGAGATGTGGGCGTGGCTCTCAAAACTTGAGGCAGAAGAACGTGAGCTTGAGGGGGCGGGGTTTAAGCGGACTAAATGATTGGAGAAGTCCTGCATATGTCACTGGAGAGAAGTCTGTTAGTTTTATCAGAAGGTTATATAATTTTGATTAAACAATACAAGGTCAAAACATTTTTAAACGTCTATGCCAGTTTAAACGTATGCACAGATGAATTGTTTCCAATAAGATCTATAACATTAATATAGGGTGAATTTTAATTTCATGTCGACTTTAATTGTACGAACCTATTGTAATTTAACTGGTTAAAGTTTATTTGATACACAAACTTTTGAAAGAATCCTGTTTAATTTACAGTGTTCTCGATGTCCCTATTATGTAAGATGCTGTTTAAGATGAGGCTGAAGCCAATATCCTGAAACCTGAAGTCTACAAATTTATTGACTGTTAAAACAAATCCTGAAAAAAATGCATGAATAAAAAGGAGACTTTTTTTATAATGTTTTCCTTGGAAATGTAATTGGGTAGAAGTACAAGTTAGATTAAGTGCTGTTCAATCAATTACGTTTAGTTTTTTTAGAAGAGGGTTAATAATACATATTTAAGAGCATCTAGGAATGTGGAAGATTTTTTTATCCAAAGTGACTTCATTGCATGCAAGGTATATATTTTATCAGTTCACACATGACGGTGATGTATTGTACTGTTTAACATTAAAGTAAAATATTTCAATAAGGAAAATACAAATTTCATAAAATATGTCATTATATAATGAACTAATTTTCACCACTGTTAATGATTAAACACATTGATTTGCAAAATGGCCAGATAAAGGTATTTGTATAAATAAATAAATGTTTTTATTTTATCAGAATTTGTTTAATTTTTTTAAAATCAAAATGCATGACCAGATTTTGTGAATATTATGGAAAGTTACATGTAATGTGAGCTCACCAGCGTGCATGACTTTCTGTTTTGCAAGAGATGCATCTCTGGATCGTTGACTGATTTACCCCATAGATACCCAACCACGTGAAGGTGCCCCCGACAGTGAGGGTCCAGAACGTGTGTCGCCTTAGAGGATTGACATCAAAGCTGGAACAATTGTGCACAAAAGCATTTTAACCATACAAAGTATCACTATTTGATGTTGGTAAACACTGTATAAATCATAAAACAGTAATGACATGTAATAATAATGCATCTAAAATTAAATATAGTGCATTCGTATTTATGAAGTATAACCAGTGTATTGCGTGTCTGAACACATACATACTCAAAGACTTCTAGTCTGCCTCCTGTGTGAGCTTTGCTCCAAACAGTCTCAATCCCCCCCGCTCTATTCGCTCCCTGGATCAGAACAGTGAGGAACCCGACCACCATCACCACCATCTGGAAGGCATCTGTCCAGACCACAGCCTTCAATCCACCCTAAAAACACACACACTGGCACTGTTTCTCCTGTTTCTGTCTGATCACCAGCCACTAAATGCCCCATTCACAAGACTTTAAACATTTCTCCAAGGTTTAAATATACAGTGATATTTCAACGGTCAAACATTTCACAAGTTAGTTCAAACAGTTCATGTTTTCTCATTATAATTGCTAGGTATGATGCTGATATATTAAAGGAGAACTCCGGTCAATTTTAACATTGCTCATTTTTTTGTAAATTTGGAGTGCTGTCAGTACAGAGAACAACGACAAAAATCTGTGTTTCCTACACCGTGTTATCCTCTTTTTAAAATTTACACCCTGTTGACTTAAACGGGGCAAGTTTTAAACCTGCTTTTAGCCTCTTAACATCCTTGATGTCACCAATATGCTTCTTTGGACTTTCTGTTTGTTTTGATTTGCCACGTGTGTTCCCCAGTCTGAGTTTCCCGCCACCAATCTGTATCCATGGACACTGATCACCTCCCTCACAGCTGCCTGTCATTTGTAATTATCATCACTGTGTATTTAAGTTACTGCAGTCTTCTGTTCAGTGTCCGGTATTGTTTGTGTTACCTGGTGTGTGCGTCTATACCTGTATCTGTCGGAATAAACCTCTATTGCTTGGATCTCTGTGACTTTGTGAACTCCTTTGGATTTGCCCCAGCAGCACCGTGACAGAATACCGGACCAAAAACAAGATGGATTTTGAGTTCATCGGCCTAGCTCAGAAGAGCCAGGATTTTTTGTCTTTCACCACAAACTTCTTTTACCTTGCACTCACCAGCCCCCTCGACGACGAAACCCTGAAGACCCTGTTCTGGATCGGGGCAAACTTCCACCATCCGATCGACCCAGACACCTCGAACCTGAACTGGAAGGAGGCCATCATTAGGTGTCTGGAGAGCGTCGCATCCCGATCCAGAACACAGCCAGACCCAGAGCCCGGATTACCACCCTCGACCGCGGAGATCCCGTGCGTGCCCCCCGCAGACGGAGAGCTACCACCCGCCGCGACGCATCAGCCAGAGCCTGAGACGAAGAGGACAGAGCTGATCCTCGCCCCGGAGGAGGAGCTCCAACAGGAGTCTGACCAGGGGTGTGAGCCCACAACATCTGCGGACGAGGGGACCCAATCTATGGCACAAGAGGACTGGCTGATGAACTTCAGTGAGAAGCTACTTTTCCCGCCCTGTCCCACCCATCATCTGCATATTCGTCGTCTTCCAATTTGTCCAGAGACTGTATCTGCCCTGTCATCTGTCAGTTCAATACCATCTTGACACCCATCTCAGTCAGTCCTCCAGCCCCGCCGCTGCTGGATGTGCACAGCCCTGCACCGTCTCCGAGGAGTTTCCGCGACGTCGAGCTGCAGGTCAGCCCACCATCCGCAGCGCCTGTACATGAGGATCCTATGGCTTTGCCTCCAGCCTCGGCCCTCTGCACTCCATCTCGGCCTGTCGACCTGCCGGCTCCGTCTTGGCTCCTCCCACCTACGCTTCCACCAGAGACCCTCAAACCATCGGCTGCAGCGGGTTCCCTCGTCCTGCCGGCTCCCCCTTGGTCAGTCGTCACTCTGCCTTCACCGCGGACTTACGGTCCGTCCGCTACGCTCCATCCCTCCACCCCTTTGGCTTCAGCAGGCTCCTCCTTCCCTTCGGCATCACCTCTGTCCTCCCTCACTCCACCTCCGCCTCTGCTCTCGGGTACTCTGGTTCCATCTCCAGCACTCGTCGCCGCGATGTCGCCGGGGTCTCCTAATCCTGCGACGTCGTTGGAGTCCACTGGCTCTCCGTCTGCGCCGATGGATCCTGCCGCCGAGTCTCCGTCGGTCATTCCCCAGCTACCGTCAGTCTCCTCGCCATCTGGTCTCTTCCCTCCATCTACTCTGCCGTGGGCTGTCGGTACTGGACGGCTCTGGGTCTGCGCCACCAGCCAATCTCCATCTGTGCCGTCAGGGAATCGTCGTCGTCCCTTCACCAGCCTGTCACTCCAGCCTCTCTACTGCACTTCCTCATCGTCTCGTCCACCACCAGAACCTCCTCCGATCCCCCCTCTGTCATTTTGTTACGGCGCGAGGACGCGCCTTGCCGGAGGGGGGCGTTATGTCACCAATAGGCTTCTTTGGACTTTCTGTTTGTTTTGATTTGCCACGTGTGTTCCCCAGTCTGAGTTTCCCGCCACCAATCTGTATCCATGGACACTGATCACCTCCCTCACAGCTGCCTGTCATTTGTAATTATCATCACTGTGTATTTAAGTTACTGCCTGTCTTCTGTTCAGTGTCCGGTATTGTTTGTGTTACCTGGTGTGTGCGTCTATACCTGTATCTGTCGGAATAAACCTCTATTGCTTGGATCTCTGTGACTTTGTGAACTCCTTTGGATTTGCCCCACGCAGCACCGTGACACTTGATGTGTCATTACAAGTGCACAGCCATGTGAGTGGTGTTATTAAGAGTGACCATGGTAAATCTGACTGCAGTAGATGTGAAAGATATGAATAAAAATTATGTTTATTCAGCCAGCTCACATACCTGTCCACAGTAGTCAATTGTCGAGTTCGCGCGCGCGATCCTTAGTGATCTAGTTACCAATGATCGCGCACGCGAAGTCGACAAACGACTACTGTGGACTTCGACCAAAAACAGGAAGAAAATACAGGTATGTGAGCTGGCTGAATAAACATAATGGACAACTGTCCAAAGCCCATGTCTTTCCCTTGGCAGAGTCTGCTCTGCCGTCCCTGCCAGTTTTGACTCGCCCCTAACTAGGCTGGAGCTACCTCAGAGACATTCCATGTTACCTTTCCCTAATGGCCAGTCCATATGTGTCATTTCCACATGATACCTCTCTACAGGCAGGATGTGGATTTCATAGCATGCCTTTCTGCCTGGAAAAGGCACGCTTTCCCAGTGTTATCCAATAATCTTACTGTATGGGTCATGTGTGACAGCACTGATCGACTTTCTCAGTGTTAAGCCCTGTCCCATCTTCTGCCCCAGTAGGTGCGGGGCGATCTGGTGGCTTAATGCGGAAAAACTGAAAGGTCCAGCAACAGTGGCACTTTGGTAGGGATCCAAATTCGTCAGATCACATCTGACGTGATGTTGAATGTGACTGAATGATAGGGAACGTCTCAGTTACGTATGTAACCCTCGTTCCCCAAAGGAGGGAATGGAGACGTTACATCCCGTTGCCACAATTACTGTACCACTGCAGAGCGGCCGGATCATTGGCTCGGCTCCTCATCAAAAACCTGAATGTGCATTGCATCTCCTTCCGTATTTATACTGGTACTGCGGGGCGTAGCGCAAGATGCAAATCTAGCACGCCAATGTGCATTGGCTCAGTAACACTCAAAGGTGATTGGGTTCTAAGGCTAGATCCCAATTCTTCAGATCACGTCTGACGTAATGTCTTCGTTCCCTTGAGAGTTACATACTTAACTGAGACAATATCTCCCAGATATTGTTGCTTTGTATGATGATTGCTCCTTCACAAACAAAGATAGCATAGTTCACTTAAGATATTAAGTGTCCTTAGTCCTGTTCATAGTCTTGTTAGACTATAAATAGTATAGTAATCATAATGATAACCAATATAATATCAATCTCACTCAATCGTTATAACAATCACTATCGATTACAGTAATAACCACATCACCATCACAATTATAATCGAAGATAATTATCATAATTACAATCATAATCAAGTCAGTTCAAATCTTAATTCAACACTCACCAATGTGCAGTAAAAAGTGCAGACAATGCCAGTGGCAAATATGGATCCCCAAAGATCAAATCCTGTCACTGATGGGTAAAGAATACAAAGGATATATTTATATACATGATATTCTGCATGAATGACTCCTAAATGTAGAACTGACTTTAATATAAATCATCAACCAGGAGGCAGGGACCCACAAGAGGGCCTCAGCAAACCTCCAGGGATGACCAAATTAGTCTGAAATTATTTACATTCAGTTAAAATAATCTCCATTAAAATGCTAAATAAATAAACAAATAAAATTGAGATATACAATATTAAATTGAAATATGTGTTTATGGGGTAGAGGGTGGGGTGCTTGGAATAAAAAAAAAGTTGAGAACCACTAAATTAAAAAGTCACAATAAACATACAGTAAAGATAGTCTTATTTAACAAACAGAATACATTTTACACACTTTATCAACTGTACCTACTGGTCAAAATGGTATGGTAGAAGTATCTAGTGAACCATGCTTTATTGGGAATAACCTCGAAAGGGAATGTTTGGTCTGTTTTATGTTCTTTATAAAGCTTGTTCTTTATAGAGATTTTCTTCCGTAAATTTTTCATGTTCCACATTAAAAATGACATAAATTGAGAGAATTTTAGGTAATTTCCTTTGTTTAACTCTTATCCTGTTGAAAACCCTGTAACCTCTAATGTTGGCAGTCAAAAATGACCAGCCTTTTAAATATTGCTTGTAACTGCTCGTTATGCTATATCATCGCCAAATACTGGATTCAAGCTTTTGAATTTCTTTTTTAAACTGATTGATCATCGGCCTCATTGATCTAAGCTTATGATTTTGTCACTATTCAACAAAATATAAAAAAAAAGTTGCACTGTTTATCCCACTAGTGTGCTTTAATGTTTAACGAGGACGTTTTTTTTTAATGCTTTTATTTTGTACAAACTGGAACAAAGTTACACTTGTGGTGTTCCCGGTCAAAAATGACCAGCCTACAAAAAAAATAAAATAATAATAATTGTCTTATAAATGTCTTATTCCATATCTGTAAGTCACTACAACATTATGTCGACATACAAATGGGGTCTCACTAGGGAGCACCAATCAGCAACCCGCACATAAGAGTATATAAGATGGTAGCACTAAAAGAGCAAGCACGGGCGGCGAGCGTCTTTTCAAAAATGCTTTTTTGTCCTTGTGGTCATTTCCTGTCCTCATCTGACGGCCATGATTGCTGTATCACATGTCTGGTTACGTGGAGATTCCCCAAGTGGAGCAAGCGTGCAATTGCGGTGAAACCGGCCACGTCTCCTGTCCAAGGCCTGTATGATGATGGCAGCTCTAGCTGCTAAGGCTTACAAGTGTTGCTAGAAAGGCAGCTTCCAGAACTTTCAAAAGCATGCAATTGCCATCCAGCAAGTTCATAAGGCAAAAGCACTCAAACAACTACAAGAGAGTAGTTCTGAGCCAGGATTGATGCAGGAACTGCGCAAGTCATGGCACCGGCTCTCGGCCAGACAATGTCCACCTTTGTGGCCCAGGAAAGCCATCCCTGGCTAAACCCTGCAGAGATGAGGGATGCCCACAAAGTCCACTTTCTTGATGCCCCATTTTCACAAGGTGGCCTCTTCAAGGACTTTGCCCAGCAGTTTAAAAGCAGACAGAGGCCATCAAGATTACCCTGCCCCGGTGTGTTATCACCGCCACCAGGCCGCTGCGGGCTGGCCCCCAGTCTGCTCATCGCAAAGGGCATCCCCCTGCATAACCTGAGACGTCACCCCGGCCGCCCCGTCGTTCCCCCCACAGAAGGTGACGCAGCCCATCCCTCAGGCTTCCACTACACCCTTGAAACGTCCATCTAAGTGGCCCTGATGTGGGTGGCCCAGAGATGGAGGGAGCTGGTCTGAACCAGGAGGCGGTGATCACACCACTCCTTCCCCAGAGAAGGGCCGGAGGAGAATCTTCAGTTTTGTTTCAAATAGTTTATTTCTGTTCCGCATAAAAGAGCAGTTTCCTTTGTCTCTGGGCCATACCGGGCACGGTTTAGCAGTGAGCGACGCTCTGCTTTCTCACTCCTAGCCCCACTTCTCTTCTGCAGGCCAGTAGTTTGCATTTCGAGGACACGCTGCTTCCTCCCGCCTCTCTAGCCTGTCCCTCACTAGAACCATGGAGGAAGGTTAAACCACATTCACTGCTTATTTTGCATCACACTCCGACCCCAGGAACCAATCGTCCTGCCAGGGAAAGTATGGCTGCCAACTCCGCTTCAGCCTCAGACTGCACTGTCACACTCGAAGGTAGCAGCACACATGAGTCATCTACGTCAAAGGGCCTAAGCCCACTTTCCTCACCCGCCTTGAATGAGAAATTAAGCTAGTTCGAGGGAAAGGCGCCAAACTCATCCAGACACAGGGGAACGAGTGTGCTGAGTCATGAAAGGCCCGCAGGAACTGACCAGGCGGCATCTCTCTCATTGTATCCCCCAGATCACCCTCAGTGTTTGCCACCGAGGCGTCCTACCCGGTGGGGAGAATCTGAATCTGGTGAGGAAAATCTTGGCCTCTTGAAGAAGTACGAGAGTCGCAACTGCAACGTCCCAATGGGCATGCTCTTGCAGGGAAAGCATGAACCATAAACGAAAGCTGTTTCTGTATGGGTGTGGCCTAAATAGTGCAGACAACAGTCGTACCCTTCCGAGGGAGAGAGAAAACTTTTTCAAAAAACGTGATCTGCCGTGCAGCTCTTTTAGAGGAATTCACTCTTTGGAAAAGGAAATTTCCTCTTTTATAACGCTGCTGATGAACCCAGAGGAGCTCTCTGCACTTATCCACTGTTTTATGCTGATGACCCAGTAGCAAATCCTCTATTCCAGAGGTTAATGGATTTGCTTCTCTTCCAGAGTAAAGAGACGCTGGCTTAGGCTCCGAAAAACAAAGCTGAAATGTGTGTGCATGCTGGCCGCCTTATATACCCGTATGTCTGTGGCCATGGACTGGACTTTCCAGTGGCCTTTTCTGAATATTTCAGATGTGTTTGGGCCTCTCATGGGTTACCCCTAATGTCTGTATTTCAACACAATGTTGATAGTGACTAAATACAAGCAATCTAAATGCACATGGCTTGTTGATCAAAACTGAACAAAAAAAAAATCAGTTTCACTCTTCCATGTAACAGATTTCTACAAAAATCAATGTGCTGTATAAATTAAAAAATATTAGGTCCCACTTGATATTAGGTGTCTTTAATTACTATGTTCTAACGTTTAAATTTATGATTTGATACAATGCACTTATTGTGTTTTTACATTGTATTTTGATTTATAAAAGGCCTGCATGTAATAACAGCTGTAATTAAATCTAGAATTACACTGTTGACTCTTCTGTTACCCCTTAAACCAACCTTAACGCTGGGCTTACACTATGACAAAAACAATTTGTATTTTGGTGCTATTGGGCAATTTACTGAAACATTAACTAGGTTTTGAAGCACGAATTAACCTGTGAGATCATCATGAGATCATCATGTGTTGTGTGAGTTACTACATTTTGCAGACATGCAATAGAGTTCTAATGTTCAAACAAACAGTTGACAAATGAACTTACAGTTTAGAGAAAGTTAAGACTGTTTTGAAAAATGGGCCAAAGCGATTTAGAAAAACTGTAATATAATATTTAATTTGACATTGTTACAAAGTAAACGTTTTCAAAGAGTTAAGAAACATTGTCATGAAAGTTGACTCTCATTAAGTACACTTCAGTGAAATTTCATTTAATTAATAGATTTTTTTTTTTCCTTTTTTTCAATATACTTTTAAGATTTGAAGTAGCCTACACCACAAGTGCACATTCAATACAATTAAGTGCACTTCTTTTTCACATGGGAAATCCATTCACAAAACCATTCTCCTAAAGCATCTCAAGCATTTTTTTAAACAACCCGCTCAGGTTCATTTCAGGTTCATATCAAGGTATTTTATTTCTTTGTGATGAATGCAGACTAACCTTGATTCAGAGCTAAAGCAGGGGCATAAACTACCACACCAGTGTACAGAATCTGAGGAGTTAACAAAAGAACAATCAGCATCAAAATTGGTCACAAATCAAACAACAAACCACATAATATGCATTTTAAGTGTATGAACATTGAATCACACTCACCGTTTGAATTATATAAATTAGAGTGGCTGAAAAACGAACAAGCTTACCAAAACGCAATTCCAAATACTGTGAGAAAAACACAAATTACAAATCAGAATAAATAAGTATCATGCTGGGCCCTAACTTGCATAACTTTTATCTCTTTAAAGCTGCTTTGAAACAATCTACATTGTTAAAAGCGCTATACTGTATAAATGAGGATGACTTGACTTGACATAACTACAGCTGACACAGGATTTATTACTAAAAGTCATGAGCTCTAAAAGCCTAGCAACATCTGGCCAACATCACACCTGACAGAGATCATCAACTTAGTACTTCATTTCTGTCCTGTAGGAGACATTTGCTATATTTCTGTTTGAATATGGTAATATTAATATATGTGATATTAAGTTATTGTAAAAAGGAAAAATGTGCCATAAAAGTTATTTGTTTTTCATTTGTGTAAGCCAATGTCAGTTTGATTGACAAAACTAATATAATATTTGACAGATTATTTTTGACAAAACAAAGTAAATATATATCTAAATTAAATCTATCAACAAAAATGTTTCTTCCTTTTATGTGATGCATATTTCTCAGTCATACATAAATGAAAAAGGTAAGATTTCTGCACTCAAAATCTGTGGCATATTTGATTTTATTATTAACTATTTGCATCAATTTGATTTTATTTAAATAAATGTTTTTTTTAATGAATGCATTTATTCAAATTGCTTGGAATCAGCAGAAATCTGTCAAAAATGTATGAACATGTCTAAAATATGGCTAGCTTTGGAACAAACAATATTCAGATATTATTTACAAATATATGTTGAGTTTAATACTTATTATTAACAAATATATCATGTTAATTTTATTACTTTGTATGATGGAAATTTTATGTTCAATTCAAATACATAAATCTTAAATTTAGCCCTAAAATGTTTTAAGTGTATGTGTATTATTATTATTATTATTATTATTATTATTATTATTCAGTTCAAGAGTAAGAGATGTCTCGATATTAAACACATGTAATCTTTGACGACAAAAGCAAATTTGAAATGCACATTCATACCTCGTATGTACTGGTGATGCCTGATCTGTAGAACACAGGCAGGAAAAGCTCGGCGGTTAAAAACACCACAAATGTGTAGGCGACCCCAAAGATGACATAAGAGGCCCCGTATCTGTACACGTCTGATGGGGCCCCGATCACTGTCACTGCAGACATGAAGCTGGCGGTGAGAGAAAGGGCCACCGGCCCGCAAGTCATCTGACGGCCCCCAACCAGAAAGTCTTTAGATGAAGGTTTTTTCCTCTCTTTGATGGCGAAGAAGACCCCAATACTTGAGGACACACAAACAGAAGGGCAAACACCACATAGTCCCCAACCTGGAAGGTTCCCACAGCTGGACTTTTGTGCTCCATGTTTCTTTAGTTTGACACAGAATCTGATCAAACTGGTAGTTAGGCTCCAGTATCTCAGACACCTCACATGTTAATCATGTTAATCATTGAGTTTTTAACAGGTTAAAAAATGCTTATGAGTGAAGACATGGGTCGAGGGGCCTATTAGTCATTATAGTACTCACGTTTGTCTTCTATCTATCTATCTATCTATCTATCTATCTATCTATCTATCTATCTATCTATCTATCTATCTATCTATCTATCTATCTATCTATCGTCATGTTTTATTCAAGCAAATTAATCAATTTGTTTATTATGGATAAGAAGGACCGTAATGGTGATGTCAAAAATGTGTTATATTTTACTTGGCTTAGCATTTGGTTCATTATTATCTCACTTCTTTATTAACTTGTGTGCTTGAGTGATGTTTGTAATGCTTTATCATCCGTGAAACTGTCCGATGTGTATTTTATCCTGGCACATTGCTGACAAAGTGTTTGCATAAGCAAAAAGAATGCTGAATGCTGCACATTTTGACAGATGTGATAATGTTAAACATTTTAAAACAGATTCAAATCCATTTGCATTGAGGGATATCACAATATCAATTCAAAAGTATAATGAGACCAATATATAATATAAAATAATATAATATAATATAATATAATATAATATAATATAATATAATATAATATAATATAATATAATATAATATAATATAATATAATATAATAGTGTGTGAAAACAGGTAAAGTGGGACACTTTCTGACCATTAGTCATCCTCAAGTAAATGCATGCTGATTTTTATTAGTTTCTCTCTTGTATTCGCTCTATATAATTATGCTGTAAATTACAATGTTTGTTTATGACCAATCAATTATCAATTATAATATAACCAATTAGAGTTAGGCTATTACAGTGTTGCACATAGCCTACGTAAAAGTACACTTAAAAGCTCTCTCTCTCTTTTTTTCTTTTTTTTTTCTTTTTTCACTGTGCTTATTTGCTCAATGAGGTAATTTGAGAGCGCGTAAAAGCGCGTTGGACTCAGATTACAGCCATGCACGTCTCCTCTAGTGCGCATACTCATATAAAGAATTCCAGATGTGGACATCGTCTCTGTCAGGTCAGTCAGACCTTCGGAGTGGACAGAAGCTATCTATCATGTTAGCCTTCACACTTGGTCTGTTTTTTTTGCCGCTCTGCGGTACGGTCTACACGGGACCTTTGCTCCCTGAAATGTCCAACGGGACTTTTCACCACTTCTTCGTCCCGGACGGTGATTACGAGGAGACCGAAGACCCGGAGAAATGCCAGATGCTTTTCAAATGGATCGACCGCAGACCATGTCCACTGGAGGAAGACCAGGACTCGCTCATTCGAGAGGATTTTATCATCATTAAACAGCAGATTGAAGACGGAGCGCGCGTTCTGGAGAGCCTTGGGAAGAGCATTTCCTACGACCTGGACGGCGAGGACAGTTACGCGAAATACCTGAAGAGGGAGATTGTGCAAATCAGTGATGCATTTACAAACGTGGAGAAATCTCTTCTGGAGTTGGAGACAAAATTCAAGCAAAGCCAGGAGACAGAGCAAAGAGAGGAAAATGAGTTCACCGATAACTTTATCAACCCCATGTATAATGTGAGGGACACCCTGCAGGAAACTCTGGACATCTCCTCCGGACTCAAGGATAAACATGAACTCATCTCTCTGATCATTCGGAGTCATGGGTCGAGGTTAAGCCGACTGAAAAATGACTACTTGAATGTTTAGACTCACAGCTATTCTGGACAGACTACAGTCCAAGTTGGGTTGTTATTGCATTTCAGTTCAATTCTGGATCTCTTAAATTTCCCATGCTTGAAACTCTTTTTGTGGTTTTGAGTAATGAAGGTTCCTTCACTCTTAAAAATAAAGTAAAATTCAATAGTGGAGAACCATTTTGGATTAGAGTTTCTTTAAATATATATATTATATATAAAGACGCTTCATTATGGGTTCATCATTCTTTTGGTTCCTGGATTTAAAACACATACAAAAGTTCAGTGTCATAGCCTGCTTAAATTTTTTTTTGTATAACTTCTACAAAATGATGTTTGGTTCTGATTAGAACCTTTTAAAAAAAGTAATGACAATTCAGATGTATTAGCAGGTGTTTTCTTAATCTCCAACAACCTCAATAAACCTCCAAAAATGTTTGATGTTTCTGTAAATGTAAAATACATAAGTATTAATTTTGAAAAAAAAATCAGAAAATTTCCATTTTTCCAAAATGTTTGTCTCTGGGCATGCAAGCAAACAGATTAAAGGTGCAGTCTGTAAAATGACAGCTAGTGGTCGAAATAAGTACTGCAGTCCAAAGTCAAAAGTCACAATTGACAATGAAAGCCGAGGAGACTTACATAAGTTGATGAGTTGATTTATCTGCTCAATATGCTCTCGTTCATAGAGATTTTTAGATGGATACCGAGGCTTTTTAGGTTGGGTAGAATCTGCAATCTCTGACCCAGTTTGTTTGCTGGCTGCAATGCGCGGTGTTTCCTGCCAACTAGCATCCCATGGTGTAGAAATACTATTGGGTGAACTGGCAGTGGGCGGAGTCACACAGACCAAAACAAAAACAGACATTGCGACACCAAACGCACATTTCAAAGAAAAATAACTGACTGTATAATTTACAACAGTCTCAGAATGGATAGATATTGTAAATGAGATGCATATGCAATGGAAGCAATTACCTTTTCCATTCGTCTTAGGAAAAGTATATTTGTTAGTCTGTGGGTCAAAATGGGTCAAATATGTGAGACCCTTAAGACCAGACTTCGTAGATGCTCTGGAATTATTGATCCTGTGCTTTATTTTTCCGTCTTCATCCCTATCCTGTCCTTTTATGTCCCAAACAATGTAGTTATTTGTATATTTTGTAATGCACAAATTTTTCTCTCCCTAATTGTTCAAAGTATGTATATGTTTTGTTTAAAAATAATAATAAGCAAATGGACATATACTATTACTACTTTTATTCTGTAATTCTGTTTTGCTGGCTGAAAAAAAAAAAAAAAAAAAAACATGTTTCCTAAATATCAGCAAACATCATGGTATTTTTTATGCTTTAGTAGAGTGAAAAGTTACATACAGCACCTTTAAATATGTATGCCTTTTTTTGATTAGTTGCATAAATGATTAAACTGTTAGATACCAATCACATTTAGGTTAGTGTAGAAACATTCAGGTAACCTAAAATGCGCTTCATGAGGTGTAACATCTAATTGAACTGGTTTTATTCAAATCAAAAATATTGTTTAATAAGATTTAATTAACCTAACTGTACAAAAGTCTTTTTTTCTTCACCTCAGATCCGCCTTATGACAACAACTGCGGTTTCACTTTTTAGGTACTCTGAAGACCAGTAGCCTGGTCTTTTTCAGCTGTCTGTTTACTGCTGAGCGCTGACATTCAGCTCTGGATGATTGAGGAAGTTCGAGGGTTGGTGGTTAAACAAGCTGGTTGAGATTTGGTATTTCCTGTGTCATTAGAACAGAACGTCTCTTTCTCTTTCTGCAATGTGGAAGAAAAATCAAAGTCAGTGGCAATGTACAAAGAAACACAATCTACCTTTTCTACTTCCAACTCCGCAAGAATGCAGGGATATTTGTTACAGTTTTAACCTTTAACTGTAGTCCATCCATGAACATAAGTCATAGCTCATGACAAAATGCCATGCTGAAGCATAAAACATACCCAAACCACAGAAGTAAAAACCAAAATTTGTGTTGCTGCTGAATTTTAATTTCCAACCAGAACAATGAAGTACTTATAGATGTTTTCTAGCGACAGTCCCCTGGGCTGCGACTGTTTTCTTTTTCTTCCTCTCATTCAAAGTTTTATTCTTGCTGGAGGTTAAAGCTCAAGGAAAGAATGCCTTTGCTAATGGTTTAGTGTTACAAGATCTGTGCCTGTTCAGTAACATTTCATATGGATCTAATTTCAGTGGTTTTGTTGTAAAATTGTCGTAAAAAAATGTATATTTTAAGTAAGATACTGAAAGATGCTGTTTTGATCTACCAACCTTAGTTGGGGGTTTGAATAATTTGTTGGTGTTGTTAGATTTAGATAGAACATCCCTAGTGTTTAAAGTAAAATAATATCAATTGCTCATTGCAGCTTTCATGTGCCAATTTTTTTTTTTGCATTAAAAAGGTGTGTGTGTGTGTGTGTGTGTGCGCTTCCGTGTGTGTGTGTGTGTGTGTGTGTGTGTGTGTGTGTGTGTGTGTGTGTGTGTGTGTGTGTGTGTGTGTGTGTGTGTGTGTTGTGTGTGTGTAAAACTACAAGAAAGAGATACCAATCTGTTAGCTTTTAACATGTGATTGTTCTAAATTAGTGATAATATACTGTATGATGGTATGTTTACGATGAATATTTAATATGTATTGAATTTCTGAACATGCAGTGATCAGTCTTAAAGGGTACCTATTATGGCATTTAAAATGTTCCTAATAATGTTCTGGGAGTCCCCAACAACAGTTTTACATGCATGCAATGACAAAAAAAACACTTTTGTTGTCTTATAATATGCATTTATTTTTACCTGATTTGCTCACCGACTCCCTAATGATTCGTTTGACGACTCATTTGTCCAAACCCCTCCTTTGCGTGACGCTAATCGGCGGTGATTGGTCAGATGACGCAGTCAGTTATATTTTGCGTTAGCCCAAAGCTTAAACATATTGATAAAGCACTGCAGTACTACAATACGCTTCACATAATTTCACATATTTCAAAAAACAAAAAAAATGACATTGGAGACCTAGAAGCTGCTGAGCGTAACTCTCACTCTCTCTCACACACACGCACGCACGCACGCACGCACGCACGCACACACACACACACACACACACACACACACACACACACATAAAAGCAACAATTATTAATAGTACTTACAGGTTGTGATTCGGAGGAGGAAGCTGATCCAAATAAACTTGGTATTGAACGTTCCTTCAGTATCAGGCGACTCGCGAATCCACACTTGAAAGCATTTGTGTTTGTGAAGCGGTCGTCATTAAAATAACGCGAACACAGCTCAAGGTGGCTATACTTGTGTGGTATAGTTGTAAATATAAACTCTAGCCACTGAGTCTTCACATGCTTGTCCCTGGGCAGTGAAAAAAAAAGTTTGCTTTTGATTCGCACTTCAGAACAGAGTCTCGTCGACATGTTGTTGTCAGGTTTCTCTGTCTGCTCGGCGCGCGCACTGAGTGGGCGTGTCGAATTCAAATAACTTGTACAAGTGACGTACGAAAGTTAGAGAAAATGCATCGTTCGTCTATCGATTCATATCAGCGACTCAGAGTCGACTCTTACTTTTGAGAGACAATAACTTTGTATACGGTGAACTTTCATATTTAAAACTTTGCAGGATGTTTTTGTTAACTTAGATCTATGTTACACACTACAAAATTCCATGATAGGTACCCTTTAACTATATAAAAATATCCCATTGAAAGCTATTAGCAAACAATGGACAATGGTTTTGTTGGTATTTCCTTATTTTAATTTATGTTAGCCGTCTTTTAATTTGAAATGTTAGTTTTTCTCTTTTTTTATTGAAAGTTATCATCATCTTCTCTTGTCTTTGTTAATCAAGTGTTCCCCAGATGTAGAAACTGTATTAGGAATTGCATAATGTCAGTATGATGTCACTGTCATTTAATCATGTTTCCACAAAGTCAGCATGGGTGTAGAATACAATTTGGCATTTAAGGTGACCTACAAATGTCAGTTACATTACTGTTTCCTGTAATGTTCCCATTTACAAATATGATGGCTCCTCTCGCAGTCTCGTGGTAAAGTGACCATTGGATGTGCACTTAAGAATTGCGATACAAATGATGTGAATATTTTTTCATACTTTTATGAATACTGCCTATTTGGATGTACTGCTCTTTTGACAAAAAGAGCAGTTTTTGAAAAACTGCTCTTTTCGTCTATATATTACACTTATGCGGACACTGAGCTTGTCTCCAGAGCTCTGTAAGAATGTGCTTCCTATTCCCAATGCTGTATCATGTAATGACTGCGGGCCACTTTGCCAATGTAAAGTTATTAAATAAGTCGTTAAAATAGTCCATGTGACTACAGTGGCTCAATCTTAAGTTTATCAAGCAACGAGAATACTTTTTGAGTGCAAAAAAAACAATAAAAAATAATGACTTGTTTTAAAGGTTCTCTAAGCGATCCTGGGTGACATCACCACTTCTTGACGAACTATTGTCAAACAAAACGGAGGCTAGCTAGACCCTCCCTCCTCCTCATCCACGCACTAACCCCTCAAACCCACCCCCAAACCCTTCTTGTCGGTTATTGGCTGTAACAGTTTGTTATGTTTCGTAGCGTGGGTCGCTACAGTTTGTTTTTGTTGCCGTTTGTGGAGCCTGGGGTGTCCGCAGAGACCGCGTTTTTTTACAGTGTGTTCAGGGGACAGGCAGCTAGCGGATAGTGAGGAGATGTTTGCTGTATGTGACAAAAAATGTTTTGGCCTTAAAAACGCGTGGCATCGCTTAGAGCACTTTTAAGTATTAATTTCCATCTCTGTTGGCCTTGAGATTTCACGTAGTATAATTGCGTAGAGCTTCTAGTTGAACGTCACACGCATCACACACATGACCAGCGGCGTGTGACGTCCAACACAGAAGCTCTACGCAATTATACTACGTGACATCTCGAGGCCGACAGAGAAGGGAAATGAATACTTGAATAAAGTCGTTATTTTTGTTTATTTTTTGCGCTCAAAAAGTATTCTCGTCGCTTGATAAACTTAAGATTGAGCCGCTGCAGTCACTTGGACTATTTTAACGATTTCTTTAATAACTTTTCTGGGCCGGCAAGTTTCAATCCCTTAGAAGCCTATGGAGGAGTGACCCAGCTGTCAGATTTAATCACAAATATCTTAATTTGTGTTCCGAAGATGAACGAAAGTCTTACAGGGTTGGAACAACATGAGGGTGAGTAATTACTGGCAGAATTATCATTTTGGGGTGAACTATCCCTTTAAACCATAAAGAGAGGTAAAACAACACACATCTGAGAAATAAGAGTAATTTATTTCTGTAATAAAATCAGGGAAGGCTCTTCGATAGAAGTTAGTTTAAAGAATGGATTTAAAAGAGTTCCCTGATTCAGCCGACTGGTAGATCTCCTTTCCTCTCATTTCCTCTGGTAGATTGTTCCAGAGCCTCGTGCCCTGCAATTGTCGGCAACAAATGTCTCTTCTCGATTTCAATCCTGTCTCTGGAACAGACAAAAGCCCTTCTCCCGAGGATCTCTGTGATATAACAAGGGGCAAGACCATGTAAAGCCTTAAATGTAATCAGTAACATCTTAAAGGGTCATTTCACCCATTTCAACATTAATCTTTATTGAACGTGGGTCATATATCTAGTCGAAATGTAAATGAAATTTTGAATTTGGTGCCCTCTTGACCTAGCCTGGTAATACCAGACTCTGCTACTTCACTTTGCTTCGTAGACAGAGTCTGGCATAGCATAATAGAGAAGTGTTTTCTCTCCCGCTAGGGGGCGATTTCTGAAGTTTAAAATCATTGGTTACCCGTAAGCCAATCAGATAAGTTTGTTTATGACGTATGTTATGCGGCGACACAGCCGTATCGAACCACAGACATCATGCATCGAACTCAAATCTATGATCAAACTTCCACTGTAAACACTTGATGCGAGCGAAATACCGAAGTGAACATGGCTGTAAACGACCTTTTTGATCGGTGATTGATGTAATAGAATGACTGCTGCACCTGACAGGGCGCTAACAAGCAGAGAGAGAGAGAGAGAGCGAGAGAGAGAGAGAGCGAGCGAGCCCCGGCGCGCGCGCACTATCACGTCTTCAAACAAACAACACGAGCGCTGTCTTGCTCTCTCTCCCTCGCAAATATTAATCAAAATCAATCGACTAGTAAAAGGTCGGAACACCGCAGTTTCACGTGGAGCATTTGGAGATTTTTAGAGATTAGAGACTCTAGGAACAACATCTCAAAGAACAACATCTCAACACTAAATTATAAAGGCCTGTCTCATATAACTTTAGACGCCTGTCTCAAATACAAGCCGGTGCAGTTCGACGATTTGGGCAAATAAAAGCCCGGGCTATTATTTGAAGTTTTACGGTATTTAAGACCTGGAAAAGAAAGGAGACACTGACCTGTCAAAATGCTCCCCAGTTTCTCGCTGACGATCGGTAATAAACTTTTCCCAAAGGGAGTAGGGCCACAACATCACCTCCATTCAAAATGTTTAATACACACTCTTCTTGTTCGGGCTTCAGTTTGCTAATGCTTGAAATATTCTCCACAACAGAGCGAATTGCATCCGTGTCTCACTATCCGCGGTCGTTTTCGATTTCTCTGACCTAACTCTTAAACTCGGCGCTTGGCGAGTACGTCACTGCTTTCAGCCCGCCTTCTGTTTGCTGATTGGCCCGGCTGTTTTCAGGCCGGTGGAAAACAGAAAGATAGGCTGCTATCTCAGACTGACTACAGGAGTGAAATGAAATTAGCGGAAGTAGGAAGTCTGACGTAGTCAGGCTACTCTTGACCGAGAAAAGACAGAAAATAACTGAAGGGCGCATTTGTATGTAAAACAACAACTCCCACAATGCACCACATTGCAGCTCCGCAAGCCACTCCCACTAATCCAGAACAGCGCAAACATCTGAGAAATCACTCTTCCGTCTACAAGGCTAACGTTAGCTGCCAAAAGAGTTTGAAATTCATTTCACACAAAATGTCTAGTTAGTTGGCTGTGGCGAGCAGGACGAGGGACGTGAGAGCAGCACGAGTCATAATGAATGACACCTGTGAGACGCATCGGTCACATATCTCTCACGGAGGAGCGGAGGCATAAAAGGAACAGGCCTGATTTTAAGTTATGTTTTGTTTCTGTTGTGTGTGGCCAGCTGGCTTAAACTTTTGTTTTACTATAAAAATGTTTAAATGTTCGCCGGTTCCCGCCTCCTTCTTCCCACAACAACGAACCCGTTAGATTGGCAAACTCATTAGCGAATTACTCCTCGTTTGTATTTCTTTCTATATGGTGAATTATTGCATGATACCTGGATGTTCAGTCAGAACATATGCGGTGCGAAACTAGGATGGTTATTAATAATAATAATAAAAATAATTCATTACATTTATATAGCGCTTTTCTAGGCACTCAAAGCGCTTTACATAGAAGGGGGGGAATCTCCTCAACCACCACCAATGTGCAGCATCCACCTGGATGATGCGACGGCAGCCATATTGCGCCAGAACGCCCACCACACACCAGCTTACTGGTGGAGAGGAGACCGTGATGAAGCCAATCAGTATATATGGGGATGATTAGGAGGCCGTGATGGACAGAGGCCAAGGGGCAAATTTGGCCAGGATGCCGGGGTTACACCCCTACTCTTTCGAAAGACATCCTGGGATTTTTTGTGACCACAGAGAGTCAGGACCTCGGTTTAACGTCTCATCCGAAGGACGGGATGGTTCACATCACAACACAAATGTCCGTGTGCTCGTCTGATTCAGAGATTTCGTCCAGGAGAAATTTGCATCGTTGAAATTCTCTGCAGCAGAGCAGACGGACTCTATCTGTGTCCGTAGCGCACAGCGAGAGCACAGGCACCAGCAGTCCGCCTCAGCTCGAGCCAGTCCGGGCTCCTCGTCCGCACCAGGCAGCCGCCTCCTGTTCCTCCATCAGCCTCAGCTGCTCTTCGCTATACTGCGGCTCGTAAAGATAGCCACGAACATCGGATTCGAGCAGCAGAGTTTCAAAATCCTCTTCTTCCATATTATGTTTAGTTTCTTCCGTCATTGTCGTATCTTCCTATCTCCACAGCGCTTGTTAGCTTAGCTTATAAACAAGATGGCTGATATTGATTTCAGTATCTGCAAGTGAAGTCCCACCCACTGATCTGTGATAGCTCTTTTAGCGCATTAGTTCCAACCCCCTATGGGCGGGTTTGAAATGGTGTTTGTAGTCTTTACAGAAATCCCCCCCTCTTACACTTCTACTCCTACAATGACGTAAAATGACGATTTTTGCGTCATTGTAGGATGAAGTGAAAAAGGTATATAGTGGATTTCTCTCCTCTCAGGGGAAAATGAGAGAGTGTTGCACGACCATTCAATAGTATGACTGGGTTTCTAACAATGGAAAGCTTAATGCAAATGGGTGAAGTGTCCCTTTAAAATCAATTCTAAAACAAACTAGGAGCCAGTGTAATGCAGGAAACAGGAGTGATATGATCACGTTTCTTGGTTCTGGTTAAAAGCTTTGCAGCCGAGTTCTGAACAGACTGGAGACAATCAACAGATGTTTGATTCAGGCAGGTAAAAGACTGTTGCAGTAGTACAAACATGATGAAATAAAAATGTGTAAAATGGTCTCAGTATCTTTAAAAGTTAAAAAGGGTCAGATTTGTTAAATGTTTCTAAGATGATAAAAACATGATTGCACAAGTAGTAACATAACATAAATCACTGTCAAAACAGACACCAAGATTATTTGCCACTGGCTTATTGAGATCTGATTGGCCAAAAGAACTAAAGGGCAGAATTTGACATGTCAAATGCTTGAGGCCAATGACGAGGATCTCAGTTTTGTCTGAGTTCATTGAAGAAAATTGTTTGGGATCCAGTTTTTTAAGTCCCCAAGACAGTCCTTCAATGAAGTCAACATTGGAGGGTCAGTGGATTTAAAGGGGACATATCATGAAAATCTGACTTTTTCCATGTTTAAGTGCTTTAATTGGGTCCCCTGTGCATCTACCAACCCTGAAAACGTGAAAAGTGACAACCCAGTAACTTTGTTTTGGTAAGCCTTTCTCAGTAAGCATGTCAAAAAATAGGTCGATCTGATTTTGGAAGGGGATCTTATTATAATTTTACCGCCCCTTAATCTGCACATTTCCACCCGCAGCGCCGTTATTTGGTTTACGCAAGCGACAACAGTGTAACAGTGTAAAATTCGAGCAAAGCATGCAAACTGTTCTGTCGTTGCTGCACAGACGAGCACTGAACACTATTTGACCAAACAATGTCATAGCTGTCTTATAAAGACCTCAGGGAACTGTCAACTTGTGTAAAAGTTAAACATGACAGTACATGCAAGTCGATGAGATTAATCAATGTAACTCCACAACAACTACATCCATGTATCCACTAACCATTCAGAAATGTCCAGGTGCGTCTAAAAGTTGAACCTCTTCCTGAGTCTCTCTGTAAGGCTGCACTCCACTTCAGGTTATTTCTGAGATTTGACTGAAATTCGTGTTTGTTATTGCCAGAGTATCCGAAGCTTGTGTAAAGGATCGGCTCACTTCTAAACGGAGACGGGCAGCAGCATCTCATTTGCATTTAAAGGGACACATATAAAAACGGCACGATTTTGGTCACACCCAAAAAGGGGCAACTTTGACAAGCTATAATAAATGATCTGGGGGGTATTTTGAGCTGAAATTTCACAGACACATTCTGGAGACACCATAGATTTATTATACGTTTTTGAAAAGGGGCATAATATGTCACCTTTAATGGGCAGGTACAACTGTGTATAGTTTGCATAAAAATGGAAAGAGACACCATGTGTTTGAATATTGTTCCCTAAAGGAAGCATATATAATGAAAATAAAATTGGTCTCAAGACCGACCCCTGTGGCACACCATACTTCATACAGAATAAGAAGATGTGCAATTATTCAGGGACACGGAGAACCTCCTATCCAACAAATAAGATAAAAAACAGTCAAAAACAGTGCCAGATATCCCAACCCAGTGTTTCAATCTCTCTAAGAGAATGCTATGGTCAAGAAAGTAACTTGTATACACTCACTGACATCAATACAGCCCATAATCCTGGGGAATCTCGTCTGCTCTTTCCGTCCACATGGAGGAGGAGGGTTCTTGTCTCACTGTCCAAATCACAGTTGCCCCAGTTTCGTACCAACTCTCAGCCGACACCAGGTTTCCTGACTTGGTCGAGCCTGGTCACAGACACTTCTCATGTCCCCAGTCATGTCACAGAGGCAGGGCAGGATTGCAGAATAGGCATGTGAGGCACATAAATGAAGATTTAAACAATGCTCCGTGGGCCACAAGCAGTGAGCCCATCCACCAGTGCCCATCACCCATCTGGAACAACACCAAGTCCACTGTTTCATGAATATACTTGTACTGGAGCCCTATTTTTGAGTCTCTTCCGCACCTCTGAAAGAGAAAAAGTTACTTTCTTGTTTCACAGTAAGCATCAAAAGCTGCAGACCCAATGACTGTCATCAAGCCCTCTGCAAGAATGGTTTCCATGGTTATCTAGTTTCTTAGTTCCTATTTGTGAACCTTTTCACACCCTCTGTCAGTCTCATCCTTCCCTATCACTCTATGGCTACTTGAGATCCACTTTCCTGCAGAGTTTAGCTCCAACCCTTATCAAACACATGTAAACAAGCTAATCAAGGTCTTCAGGCGTGGCAAGCAGGATGGGGCAGAGAGCCGTGGGAATGGAGCGAGGTCACTGGCGCGAGTGCTAATGATTGGCACCTCGAAGGCCAGAGTTGTCCACCCCTGGTCTAGCCCATACCATTGTCTGTAATGGATCCAGTTCATGTCATTGATGTCACAGTCTAGGCAGAGCAACAGCCAATTCCTGAACCATGTCACAGCATCTCGCACCAAGTATGTCATGGACCCTTTTCAAAGACTGTGATAACGGGTTTACAAAGTTCTCAACATTGCAAATCTAGCAAAGGTTTTCATATCATTTAAAAAAAAAATTAATCTAGATTTATACTGCTTTATATTGTGTTATTATTTTACCAGTAAGTTAGAGAAGACAAATTTACTGCTGCAAGGGAGTTTCTAGTAGCCTGGTTCTACCAGACACTCGTACATTTCATTTGTACAGAGAGTCTGGCCTCGCTCCATTGAGAAACGTTTACTTCCTTGTAGGCGGGTTCTCTGTTAAAGTTCAAAACTATTGGATCTGCCCAGAGTCACTCAGGATCTGCCATAGCCAATCGCTAACGTGTGTTCGTGCGAACCATAGAGTGTAAAAAAAGAACTCATTCACCACTAGCGGAGTGAGCTGGAAAATCAAACTTTTCTCGAACCCCGTGGGGAGGAGGGCCACAACATCATGGCCACCAACAAAACTTAGCAAACAGTGTTCTTGCTCCGGCTTTAACTTCTGCACATTCGTCAGTTTTGCAACGACGGGCCGAATAGCTTTTCTCACGTCTTTCTCCGCTCCAACTCAAACTGACGGACTACATCGACGTCATCGCTCTCAGCCACTCCCTCTGTTCGCTGATTGGTCCTACAAAAAATTGATTTCTGGAAACCGAAGTCTACAGCACAATCCCAGACGTAGTACTGAAGGAAAATGAAATTGAGCGGAAGTGCGTAGGATGGCGCAGCCAGGCTAAGTTTCTAGTACAGTAGTTGGGAAATTATGACAACTTTTACATCATTCGCTCTTCTGACTGCTGTAATTAATCTTTCTATATTTTTTCCTCTTTTACAAAGTCATGGAAATTCTATCATGGATTTTTTTTCTTTGCTATTGGAGCAAATGGGAATGCAGAAAGAATATTAGCTGTCGTCTCCTGTTCACCACTATAGACGTTTATCTTACTATTAGGGATGCACCGAATCCAGGATTCGGATTCGGCCGAATATTGGGCTTTTTATCGGGGTTCGGTTTCTGCCGAACCTTAGAATTTTTTTCCACCGAACCGAACCCTACGCGCTACTACGTTGAAGTCACGCCGCCGTTGATTACGGTAAGGTGTTTACGATAGGCTTGTTCGACTTGAACCGGCGCTGCACAGACTGATCAGTGAATGACATCAAAGTAAACGAATAGAGAGCAAACGCTTATGCTTTTGAATTGCTCTCGCGGTACTTTGATGTCATAAACTGATCTGTCTGTGCAGCACCGGTTCAAGTCGAACAAGCCTGTAGTGTAACGCGTTGTGTCAGGAAGAAAAATAGGGATAGCTCACAGCTAAAGTTATTGCAGAGGCCAGACAGACTCACGGAGGTGATCTCACAACTCACACTTTATTCCCCAATCGAACTTGTGTAACTGTTTGTCACACGTTCTACCGTCCACAGCGTTACTTAACAAAATAAGATAAAAATGAACATCAAACAGAAATAAACCCGCATACGTGGGGTGTTCGAGGCGCACGGCACATACGGACTGCAGACAGTTCAACAGGGAGCGCGCAGCTAAAGGGGCCACACCTTATTTCCACTCGTTACAGTAGGTGGACCGTTCGAGTGCAGTAGGCTGTGAGAAAGTGAAAATGGAACTCGTGAGCAGAAAAAGTGTTGTCTTTCAGTCAAAAGAAGGCAATTCAAGTCGAGCTAAATGTTCAATTTGCAATGCCGATTTGTCTCATGGTGGCAAGGACTCTAAACAATAGGCTACACAACATCGCAGCTGTTAAAATGCATAATGTTGCTTATTCTTTTTTTTTCTTTTTTTACAGTTAAAAAAGTAAAAGTAGTGTTTATTATTTACAGTAATAAAATAAAATGAAAAATCCACTTTGTTTACTTCATTAATGTGTTTACTGTGTTAATGGACTGAGGATGAGAGTAGGATTCGGTATTCGGTTTCGGATTCGGCAGAATCTTAACCCAGGGATTCGGTATTCGGCTGAACCCCACAAATCTGGATTCGGTGCATCCCTACTTACTATGAAGAATTACTCTTCTGAGAGCCCCAGAAATGTAAAAAGGGTCCTTTCATTGAAAAACACATAATCAAAGAATGATGCCAAAATTGTAGATGTAGTATGTCCATGAAGGAATTTATATAACACAGAGATACCAATAAAAAGCACTTGAAAAGTAAGTTTTCATTGAATTCAGCACATCGATTTTAAATTCAGCCCAAGTGTTCCTAGTTTAAGTAATTTGTCTTTGTATAAATAAGCACCCTCATATTTACATTGTCTGTTGTCGAGCATTGAATGTTTACTATAACAAGTTTAGTAAGTTCATGATAGGTTTTGTCAAATCATGTTCAAGTTAAGCTTTTAGTAAAGCCATATGTTCTTGGTAGTGTAGTTTCTTAATTTGTCACACAATAAATCTGCACTTGTATTACAGTTGCGCTAGCTACACCCTTTGTTTGCATTATCTCACTCCTTTTGTGTGTGTAATAATTAATAGTGGTGTGTGGTGTGTGTTGTGTGTGTGTGTGTGTGTGTGTGTGTTGTGTGTGTGTGTGTGTGTGTGTGTGTGTGTGTGTGTGTGTGTGTGTGTGTGTGTGTGTGTGTGTGTGTGTGTGTGTGTGTGTGTGTGTGTGTGTGTGTGTGTGTGTGTGTGTGTGTGTGGTAGATTTGTCTATACTTGTGAGACTAAATATATGAAAATGTCCTCAAAAACAAAAATATGGTGAAGCATGTCAAAAACCCATGACCTTTGAGGTGAACGTGATTTCACCAAGTACCACATGATGATCCAGGATCAACATCTTTGTTGATCCTGGATCAACTTTACAATCAACCAATCAGATTTGAGGGACAAGTTTACAGTTTATGTCATGTTTAGGCTTAGAACCAGGATGAAGTACTTAAACATCAATGTTATTCACCTTTCATTACCCTCTGATAAACCTGATTAGGTTTAGGGGTAGGAAGTGGGTAAGGACTACATTTTGGGACAGGAATGTTGATCCAGGATCAACAACATATGTTGATCCAGGACCATGTCTGACTTGGCAAAATCACGGTGACCGTGATTTGATGTGGTTTTGAATGCTTAAAATGCTGATTGAAGTGATTTGGCTTTATAAAATAATTTATGTCACCTGTTTTTTTTCTGAGGTCTAGGTTTAGGGGTAGTGTAGTAACTGTCATTAGTCCTAAGGCCTATGTGTGAGTGTGTATTCCTGGAATCTGCCCTTGCTAAACAAACAGCAGCTGGTGCTCATCATAGCACCCCCGCACCTACTATCACACACACACACACACACACGCGCGGTTACAACTCTGAGACAAACTATGTCAACATAGAACAGCTTCAGCCATTTCTAAGCTGAACTTTTAAGTTTGTTTTATAATATTTCAGTTACTCCATCAGTCATTGTCATATAAACAACACTTGAGTAGTGTTTTGGGCTGAACACAAAAGTTTCTTCCATTTTTTCTGAGTGTTTTGATAGGGATAAAACACTTTTTTTTCACATGTAATAAAAATGTAATAAAAAAATTAATTTAAATACTGAATAATAACAATTAACTATGAACTTAGTTAGGATTACGGATTGGTTTGGTTTAGTGTTAGTTGCATGTAATTATGCACAATAGTAATTGATATAGTAACTACATGTAACGTGACAAAAGGACACTGTAAAATAAAGTGTAAAATGAAAATAAAGAAATCTGATAAGTGATAACACTTTCCTATGAAGAAATATTTAGTGAAGGGCTGAACAAAAAACAGGGCGGTCTTAAGTTTGGCATGCTGAGACAGAGTTGATCCTGATCGCCTTCTTCCTTTGTGTGTCTCACCTCTGAGTCCCTTTTCTCCAAGTGGGACCCCAGTCCAAACACAAGCCTTCCCGATCCGGCCTGATCCAGCCTCCAGGCGCTCCGCACACCAGCTCCAAACCACAACCACTATAGCTTCATTATCCAGGCTACGGATAATGAAACATTTTATATGAAGTTAAATGCATAAGTGCATTTTTATGAGCAGCACTGCTCTCTGGAGAAATATTTTGTGGGATTCTTCAGTGTGTGGAGCCTGCATGAACGTATGCTATGGGCTTGAGTGATACCTCAAATTGTGTATCTTGTTGAGGAGAGGTGTGTTTGCCTGGAAGACAATAAAACAGAGAATACATAGAATAATACAATAATATTTTGAAGCTGTAGGCCGAGCAATATATACTAGCAAAATAGTACTCGTTTAGTGTACTTCAAATTTTCAAAAGTATATTTTAAGATATTTTTTTAATAATAAGATAAATAATTGAGATAATATAATATTATTCAATAAAAGGCCACTTTAGTGTGTGTATACTGACTATGTTTCTCAACACGATTTTTAAAAAAGTGCACTTTTTGATGATGTCAAATTAAAAGTTTTACCTTGAAGAACATTTTTACTTATTATGTATTAATAATCTATATATAATACATAAAGTGCACATTAAGTACTTTTACTCTGCCATGCACTGCAGAGACAAGAAGGCTGAGGATCCAAATGCAGTAGTTTATTATAAGGATAATCAACAATTTAAGTCAGAACAGGCAAAGGTAATGCACAAACACACAATCCAGACATTAACTGAACACAGGCTGGAGGCAGACGGGGAAATCTGAGGAACCGGCAGAACACTTTAGAAGAACTTCAGGAGGAGCAGGAAACTATGAATTGCAGTGACACAAACGTACTCGGTTACTAACGTAACCTCGGTTCTCTCTAGAGAGGGAACGAGTACTGCGTAATATCTTACGCTACGGGGAAAACTCTTTTCCACGAGATATTGAAGCCAAAAATTATCCTTAATTTTTTATTAATGTAAAACGCTTTGCGGCAGCAAGCAGACATAGGCGAGACAGCTCGCGCGCCTATTGGCTGCCCTGCGGCAACAGCAGCAGCCTATCGAGAGAGGCTCTGCGTGACGTCACGACGAATGGGGGCCTTTCGGGACCATGTCGGGACTGAAGGGGGCCTGGGAGGGTTTAGCCTCCGAGCTCCTCTAAGGAAACGCACGACTAAGTCGTTCTTTCCCAGTGACTGGCCAGACACCGGTCTTACAAACGTTGCTATGGCCGCCACGTATACTTTGAGCGTGGAAGGGGTCCTGCCCTTATCCAGTAGCTCCTGAAGGAAGGAAAGTACTTCCGTAACCCCGCAGTCTACAGGTGAAAAGCCCTGCGCTTGACACCAAGCAGAGAACACCGACCACTTCGAGGAGTAGAGCCGTCTGGTAGACGGGGCTCTAGCCTGCGCGATCGTGTTTAACACTCCCTCTGGGAGGTCAGCGGGTACCCGTTGATGGCCCATGCGTGCAGGGACCACAAATCCGCTGGTCAGCTGCACCAGGACAGGGAACCACGCCTGGTTTGTCCAGAGCGGAGCTATGAGTAGCACTGGGCATCCCTCCCTCCTGATTCGCTCCAACACCTGAGGCAGGAGTGAGACAGGGGGAAAAGCATATAGGGGGCAGCGGGGCCAAACATGGGCCAGCGCGTCCCGGCTTTTCGAGAAGAATCTCGGGCAGTGAGCGTTTTCCTGGGACACGAACAGGTCCACCTGCGCTTTGCCAAACGTTTCCCATAGCAGCTGGATCGTCTGCGGGTGCAGAGACCATTCTCCTGCTGGGACGTTGCTTCTGGACAGCCTGTCTGGCCCCACATTTAGGTGACCAGGCACATGCGCCGCTCTCAGCGAGAGCAGGTTGTGCTGAGCCCAGACCAGGAGGCGTTCCGTCAGCCTGTAAAGGTTTCGGGACCTGATGCCGCCCTGGCGATTTATGTACGCCACCACTGACATGTTGTCCGACCGGACCAATACGTGGTGGCCTTTTATCTGGGGACAGAAGCGCTGTAGCGCTTTGTCGACTGCTATTAATTCCAAGCAGTTTATGTGAAGGAGCTTCTCCCGTACCGACCATAGGCCAGCTAGCGGTCTGCCCTCGAGCAGCGCTCCCCACCCCGATGTGGAGGCGTCCGTAGACACCACCTTCACACTCGAGGGGATCCCCAGACTCACACCTGACTGATACCAGTCGGTTGCTTTCCATGGTTTCAGAGCCGAAATGCACTGAAGGTCGACCCTGAGACGAAATAGACCTGCGGTCCACGCCCTGGGGGGAACTCGTGCTTTTAGCCATAGCTGCAGTGGGCGCATGCGGAGCAGGCCCAACTGGAGTACGGAGGCTGCTGAGGCCATCAGACCCAGCATTTTCTGAAACCTTCTGAGCGGAACTATAGAGCCGTGGCGGAAGGATTTCGTGACGTGCTGAATATTCAATCCGCGCTCCGGTGACAGGCGTGCCGTCATGGATAGCGAGTCTAACACTGTTCCCAGAAAGGAAATTCTCCGACTGGGGAGCAGTGAGCTTTTCGCCCAATTGACTGTAAGGCCCAGCTCCTCGAGGTGCTCGAGTAATGCGGCCCTGTGCTCTATGAGCTCCGTTCGTGAACGAGCTAGAATCAGCCAATCGTCCAAGTAGTTCAAAACTCGCATGCCCCAAAGTCTCAGGGGGGCGAGGGCCGCGTCCATGCACTTCGTGAACGTACGGGGTGCTAGGGACAGGCCGAACGGCAGGACTGTGTATTGATATGCCTGGCCCTCGAAGGCGAATCTCAAGAATCGCCTGTGATGGGACGCTATTTGTATTTGAAAATAGGCGTCTTTCAGATCTATTGACATGAACCAGTCTCCTTGGCGCACTTGCGCGAGGATTTTCCTGGTCATAAGCATTCTGAACTGGCGCTTCACGAGCGTTCTGTTCAGCAGTCGCAGATCTAGAATGGGTCTGAGCCCACCATCTTTTTTCGGTACCAGAAAATATCTGCTGTATAAGCCCCCTTCGCTCTGAGCCTGAGATAAAGGTTCTATAACCCCTTTCCTCAGTAGTTTCGCTATCTCGGCTCGAAGTAGATGAGATACTTCACTTTTCACCGTAGTTTCGACGCGCGCCGTGTAACGGCGAGGGCGTCGAGCGAACTGTAGCGAATAGCCTCTCTTTATAGTGTTCAGCACCCACTCTGATACCCCGGGAAGCCTTGACCACGCATCCGCGCGAATAGCTAGGGGTAGAATGAAATCTGGGCTCTGGCCGCGGGAAAGCGGCGGCACGAGAGTCCCTGTGTGCTGGGAACACAGCGCCGTGTTTACAGCGTTCGAGGCGGGGGGCGCGCTGATCACAGCGGGCAGCCTGGCCGCGCTCAGCTCCTCTAAGGCGGGTGGCGCCGAGAGAGCGAGCGGGGCGAATCCCGTGGGATTCGGCGTGTCTGTGAGGAAATGTGGGCGCGGGGCTGCGGGCACATTTGCTGCACTGAAAACACTGTCGTTTAGGGCCGACTGAATGTGTGTTGGTTTCGTTTTTACAGAAACCGAGGGACACGCAGCGTGTAGTGTAAGCGGGCATTTGGATATGGGCGCGTTCACTACATTGTTTGCACAATCGACCGGAGTCGATTTTATTTGTGCGAGCCCTGCACCGTGGCGGGCTGTGTCTGGGTGTGGGAATGGGCACTGGGACGTGGGCATTCTTACAACACTCATAACACCATCGGCCGAGGCCAGAACACCAGAAAATACACTCTTTATTGGATTTATCTGGGTAGCCGTAAAAACAGCTTTTGTGTGCAGGCAAGCGGGCTGAGACACCGGCTGATTCACTGCAAAATACACTGGGACAGTCACAACGCATGGAACTGAACGAGCGAGAAGTTTTGGTGGAAATCCGGCCGCAGCGGGATCTGAACACCGTCGTTTTCCTAGAGAGGCTAGGAAGACTTTGAGGCCTCGGGCTTGATCTCAATCCTCGGCCGGGGCCCGCGGTGAGGGGGGCGGCGTCCGGCGGAGCGAGACCGCGGTCTCTGATCCCGGGCCTGGCGGCGCTGTGAGGCGGCGGCGGCGGGCGGTGCAGGCTGGGGCTGAGAGCTGCGAGCAGGCGGCTTGGTGCGACCTGTAGCGGAGCTCGAGCGCTTCGGCAGGAAGTGCTTCATAGCCTGAGAAGTCTTCTGCACCTCAACAAATCTGTCCGCAAAGTCCTTGACGGCAGATCCGAAAAGGCCCGCTGGGGAAATGGGCGCGTAGAGGAACACAGAGCGCTCGGCTTCCGTCATCTCGGACAGCGTCAACCATAAGTGTCTCTCGGCTATGGCGAGAGAGGCCATATTCCGCCCCATGGCCTGTGCAGCGGCTTTAGAAGCGCGTAGAGCGAGGTCTGTAGCGCTTCTCAGGTCCGCTACGCAGATAGCGCCAGGTCCCTCCTCGTCCAGCTTGAGGAGAAGGTCTGCCTGGTAAATCTGCAGAATAGACATCGTGTGCAGCGCTGAAACTGCTTGCCCGGCTGCGGTGTAAGCGCGTCCGTGCAGCGATGATGTCACCCGACAGGCTTTGGATGGGAGCGTCGTCTGAACACGCCGTCCAGCAGAGGGCGGGCAGAGATGTGACGCAACAGCCGTCTCCACCGGAGGAATGGCGAGGTATCCTCTATCTCCCGCACCGTCGACAGCGGAGAATGCCGCGGAGGTAGAGGTACGCATCCTGGCGGAAAAGGGGGCCTTCCACGACTTTGCAACCTCCTCGTGAAGTTCCGGGAGGAAGGGCGCGGGCCTAGACTTTGACGGAGCCTCGTCTTTCCTGAGAAAGCGTCCATCCAATCTGTTGCGCGGCGGTAGCGTGGGCGCCTCCCAATCGAGGCCGATGCTTTCCACGGCCTGGGTGAGCAGACGCATCAGCTCAGCCTCAATGCCGGCTCTCTTCCCAGAGGGTTGGCGGGAAACGTTAGCGGAGGGGAGGTCCACGGAGCTCGCCCAATCCTCGCTATCCGAAGCCAAGAGAGAACATGCCTCAGTGTTATCGTCCAACTCGATGGCGGATGCGGCGGCAGACGGCGGCCACTGTCCGTCCGGAGCGACTCGGCGAAGCCCGGCGAAGCTCTTGCGGCGCGGCGTCACGGCAGGCTGGGATGTGGGCTCGGAGAACGAAGCTAGGCGAGTCCGCAGAGTCACCATAGGCAAACGTTCACAATGATGGCATCCGCCGTCAGCGAGCGCGATGGCCGCGTGATTCTCACCCAGGCAGGACACGCAGATGACATGGCGGTCCTCATCGCTGAGTGGGGCTCGGCAAGAACCACAGGAAGGCATCTTTAAAAAGACGCCGCTCTTTTAGAGGGGTGGGAAAAAAGACAAATAATGCAAACACACACACTCTAAGCAGAGGAAAGGATATGTACGCCGGAAAGCGCAGCAGGTACGGTGGCTGAAGGCGGCGAGGCCAGCGACTCCAGACTCGATGGCACGTCCCGCTGAAGGCTACAGGTCGACGGCGCGGCTTCTCACTCTGGATCCAGCGATGCGGGAGGCTTCGCTGAAGAGATGAAAAATCAACGTAAGAGCAGCTATCGAGCCTATTTATAGGGCGAGACCACGCCCTTTCTGGCGGGACGTGACGATATGGGCGCGAAAGGCCCCCATTCGTCGTGACGTCACGCAGAGCCTCTCTCGATAGGCTGCTGCTGTTGCCGCAGGGCAGCCAATAGGCGCGCGAGCTGTCTCGCCTATGTCTGCTTGCTGCCGCAAAGCGTTTTACATTAATAAAAAATTAAGGATAATTTTTGGCTTCAATATCTCGTGGAAAAGAGTTTTCCCCGTAGCGTAAGATATTACGCAGTACGAGAGATACTCTCGTAAGAGAACAAGACTTAGCAATGAATGACTGAATTGACCAACGCTATCTCACAACCAATTCGTACGAATTCATACGAATTGGGCAACTCGTAAAATATGTACGATTTAGCAAAAATCTTACTAATTCGTACGAGTGAGGTTGTATGAATTCTTACGAATTAGCCAAATTAAATCGTAAAATTTGTACGAATTGCCGTGAGATCGGGTTGTAATGACACACAGGTGGAAGTAATCAGGGATAATGAGCTGGGCAATGGGTTATGGGAAATGTAGTCTATGAGGGAATAACAATAGTCCGTGATGGAGTGCCCTTTAGTGAACAACCAGGACACTCCAGCTGGTGATCATGACATACACTATATTAATGATCTATTAAATATAACATTAACTGTTTTAGCAATGCAATAGTAACAATACAACTTAGTGTCATGGTGACTTTTGCACAGTGCAAGCACCGCTTACATTTTCTTCACAAAATGTTTAGTTTAGATGAGTATTTGGACTTTCAAAGTGAAAAAAAATGAACCAATCAGAAACAAGAGGCAATGAATAAACAAACACTTACATGAGATTTCACTCATGCTTTCAGACTTATTCATAGTTTTGAGTATCAGAGGACTCATTTTGGGATCCAAATTGACTTTTCACACTTGAAATTGTCATTCTTAACCCTGGGCAAACATTATCCTGGGTCATGTGGTTCCATATTTAAGACATAAACACCATATTTCATATATTATCCTGGAATAGTAATTAATAGTCAGCTTTTGCGATTTTATTCTGTACATTTTAAAACCCTCTTAATTTTCTTATCTTTGTTCATGTTCTTATTTCATGTTTGCATATTTATGAAGTTAATACCACTGATTGGACAAATACAGCACACAGTGAGCATACAACCTGTTTTAATAACAACTCTGTGAAAAAGGAACAGAAAATAAAACATTTCTTGAAGACTATTTAGATTTACACATTGGTCACTGTCAACAACCTTTTACTCACCATTTGGTAAAAACGACAAATAATAAAATACTTAAGGCTTTATTTTGTATCATATTTGTTGAAGGCTCCAGAAATCTACTGAACTAAGAGTTTCATGCAATTTGTACAAAGTTAGATGTCAGACATCTGTGCAAACACACAGATGTGGATTCTCTCTTGTTTCTGTTTCAGATTCCAGCATATGAAGAAAGCGATATGCTATGTTAACATGCTGTGCAAACCCTACTTCCAAAAAGTTTTACTGAAACAGATATTCACATCCCGGCCTGAAAAAACACTGAAGCATTTACAGTATGAATCTCCTAATTGTTCCTGATATTCCAATTTTCCTAAACAATAGTATTTTTTTCTAAGTTTCTGACGCAAATATGGATATGGAGAGTTGATTTGGAAAATCTGAATGTTTACCACAGTAGAAAAGACGGATCTACCCTTTCTAGACATGAACAGTGACTCATACTCAAGTGACAAATTATTTTCTAAAACAAAATGTTCCACATTTTACCCACATAAAACAAGAAAAAAGGAAGATTTTAACACTGGACTGATGTGCCTTCAACGGGCCAATCAGAAAAAAAAGTATTCAATAAGAACTTTGTCATACCACATGAGAAGAGCAACATTTTGCTAAACTGCAGCACAATGAAATTATTCTCAGTCAAGCAATCATTTTTGAATGAACTGTTTTTAGTTTAGTTTGAATCCAAAGAATGCTTAGCTTGGATAAGGCAAATCTTCTGTCCGAGGTCATGGTGAATGTGGTTTGAAGTGAAGTGAAGATCTCAGGAACCCAAACTAAAGTTCATGACTTATGTTTCCTCAGGCACTGAAATAGAATCTTTTTAAATCCTAAAAATAAGCATTACTGGAGTGCTTGAAAGTAAGTAAAGTTGAGTCTTGTGTATTAAGATTGCAGTTAGTACATCTGTCAAAATCACCTTTATTTATGTAGCACTTTTTACATATATAGTAGCTTTACAGAGATAACAGGAAAATAATGCAACAAAGTTTGTTTCTGCTGTAGGCTAGATATATATATATATCAGTGGTGGGCCACATTTAGTGTACGGAATAGGGACCGCCCACAGCAGAGATAACGAGACATGATGTGGGTAAGTTGCAGTCGGAGAATGATAGTGATAGCAGACTTGGCATTACAAAAAGGTTGTGTACTGTAAGAGAGTGTGATGCAGCAGACATGCAGTCAAATGTCAATCAAAAGTGTAGAGATTTCAGCACGTCAACACCCAATACTGAACATGGTGTGCCTGATATGTTATGGCAAATGAGTTCAATTGTCCATCAGATTGGTCAACAGTTAGCAGACAACATTATGTCCCATCTTAGTCCTTTTAGCTTGGACACTGACATGCCAAATAGACAACACCCTGACGATTCTAAGGCTAGTAGCCCTTCAGGCATAGTACATCTGTCACAAAACCAAGTAATTCAGCACAGAAACCTTTTTTACACTACCTTGCCTGAGGAGGATGAGAATCCATATGACTACTGACTGAGACTCAACAAGGCAGCGGATGTTGCTTCTGAATGTCTGCGAGAGCCCATTGTGAAAGTGGTCCACATGTTTATTAGACACTCCCCGAGTAAAGACTTATCCCTAACAGTACTTAACGTCCACCTTGCATTACAGCCATAGGACAACTTGGACAACTTGGACTTATGCGCCAACCCCGGTATTGTCAGAGAAATGCTCGAAAAAACTTTGTTTACCATTTCCTGTACATCGACGATCCCCTCTATCTGGTCTTCAGTTGCGCGTGTCGCACACCAGCGACGTCATCAGAACACTGCCGCACTTGGAATATGTATCAACACTGCACCCCACCTTCTCCCTCTGAGAGCCTCTAGCGCTTGGAGAAATACAAAACATGGAGTGGATCACAGTGTACTGCAGAGCTTACAGAGACTTTCACCATCAGCTCTGTCTCCTGCCACTATGGAATTACTCAACATACAATCCCTCACTAATAAATCCCTGCTCATCCATGACCATATTTTGGATAAAGGTCTAGATTTCATGTGCCTAGTGGAAACTTGGCACAAAACAGGGGACTACTCAGTACTTAATGAAACCTGCCCTCAGGGCTATGGCTACATGGAAAAAGGACACACAGTTCCGGACGTGGAGGTGGTTTGGCCGTCGTTCATCAGGACGAACTGAAACTCTCTCCCTTCCCACTGCCTGATCTTACCTCAATGGAATGTTTAGCCTTCAAATGTAAACCCCCATACTCCATGACAGTGCTTCTCAAATACCGTCCCCCCAAACCAGACCATATCCATATTGACAAACCATCCTGTCATCTTGCAACAGAGTTCCTGAGTCTAATTGGTTGTCTTGGTCTCCAGCAACATGTGAAGGCTCCTACGCACACCAAGGGCCACACCCTAGATCTGGTCATTACTGATGCGGCCTCCATAAACAGCCTGGAGGTAAAAGATCTGGGAGTGTCTGACCACAAGTTGGTCTCTATGGCCTTTACATTTTCGCTGCCCATCATCAGACCCAAGCGCCAAATATCTTTTCGGAACTGGAAAAAACTTGACCCAACCTCTATCACTGTAGATCTTCAGTACAATATCAACTGCCCAGCCTCTGCAACAGTGGACGGACTGGTGGATCACTATAATACATCTCTGAGCGGTGTTTTTGACTTCCATGCCCCTATCAGGACACGGGAAGTCAACTTTGAACGCTCTGCCCCCTGGTTCACACAGGAACTGTGGCAAATGAAAACTGATGGCCGTATCCTGGAACGCCGCTGTAAACAGTCTGGTCTAACTGTTCACAAGCTTGCTTTCCACGACCATCAAAAGGCTTATCTTAAGTCCTTGAAGGGTGCACGCTCTAAATTTTATTCCAATCTCATCAATAAAAATACTGGAAATTCTAAGCAGTTTTTCACTACAGTAAACAATTTTTTGAAGCCGAAATCATCTTTATCCACTAAAACCACACTGGAGCGATGTAACAGCTTCATTGACTTTTTTAGAACGAAAGTCAATAACATCCGCTCTTCAATATCTGGCTCTTCCTCCCTGTTTCCACCGTCCTCTGACCCCCTGCCCGGGAGAGTGCCATTCCTTTCGCACTTCATTGAGTTTCAGCAGAGCCACATTGAGGAAACCATCAAAAAAAATCGTCCACCTGCATCTTGGATCCCAGGCCGACTGTTCTGCTCAAATCATTCATTCCTAGTGTCAGCCCAATCATCACTGAGTTTGTTAATCTCTCTCTCAAAACTGGTTTGGTCCCCCTTGCTCTTAAAACTGCTGTCATCCGTCCAATACTCAAGAAACCGACCCTAGACCCGGAGGTCCTGGGAAATTACAGGCCGATCTCCAATCTCACCTTTCTGTCAAAGGTTCTAGAGAAGGAAGCCGCATCTCAAGTTCATAACCATTTAAAAAACAACAACCTATTTGAGATATTTCAACCAGGCTTCCGTTCGGGCCACAGTACCGAAACAGCTCTGCTCAGGGTGACAAATGACCTTCTTATGGCAGCTGATTCAGGATCATCATCACTGCTCATTCTCTTCGACCTAACAGCGGCATTCGACACAGTAGACCATACCATCCTCGGGGACCGCCTCCACAACACAGTTGGACTGTCGGGAACAGTACTGCAGTGGCTTCAGTCCTACCTTTCTGGCAGGACTGAGCGTGTTATATTGGGAGAATGTGAGTCCAGGATGCTCCCTGTTACATGTGGTGTCCCGCAGGGGTCTTAATTCAATTCATTCCCCCCAATCTTATTCATTCTTTACATGCTTCCACTCGGTTCTGTCATCAGCAGACATGGACTATCCTTCCATTGTTATGCGGACGACATGCAACTTTACATCAAGACTGCCTCAAGCCCCTCCATAGCCATGTCACGACTCACCACATATCTTGAGGAGATAAAGGCAAGGATGAAAAGCAACTTCCTCCAGCTGAACTCTTGTAAAACTGAAGCATTACTTGTTGGCACCCCTCATCAGATTCGCTCCTCTCCCATATCTGTTCATCTTTGACGATCAGGTCATCACTATTTCCTCCTCAGTCATAAACCTAGGGGTTCGGTTTGACCCGCAGCTGACCTTCAATGATCACATTAAACACATTTGCAAAACCTCCTTCCACCATCTTCGAAACATCTCCAAACTCCGTCCCCTTCTAACTCTTCCAGATGCAGACAAACTTGTTCATGCCTTTATTTCCACCAGGCTGGACTACTGTAACGGACTCTTCATTGGGCTTTCTGGCAGAAATATCCAGAAGCTTCAATACATCCAGAATAGCGCTACCAGAGTCCTAATGAGAGTCCGAAAATATGATCACATAACTCCCATTCTACACTCACTGCACTGGCTCCCTGTTTAATTCCGGATCGACTAAAAAATCCTCATGCTTACACAAAAATGTATCACCGGACATGCACCACCATGTCTACAAGAACTCATCACTTTGAAATCCTCCACCCGCACCCTCAGATCATCAGGCCACTTGCTTCTTCACGTCCCCACCACCAGGCTTCGTACCATGGGGGACCGAGGATTGGCTGGGTACCGCGTTTGTTCAGCTGCACCGCGGCTTTGGAACCACCTACCGAGTGAGCTGACAGCAGTACAGAGCCTGGACACTTTCAAAGCAGAACTGAAGACTTTTTTATTCAGAAAGGCTTTTTTGTGCTGATTGTTTTTATTATTTTGTAGTTACTGTCGTTCTCCTGTGTAGCACTTTGAGATTCTTCGGAATTAAAAGTGCGTTATAAATAAAATATATTATTATTATTAACAACTATCAGTCTGATTTGTCTTTCAAAGCCACCAGTTGTTATGATGGTGAGGATGAAACCCAAGTGCAGACAGTATGTAACACCCAACATTAATTTATTGACAGAAAACAGAGAAAACAAAACCCACGAGGGGGCAAAACATGAACAGCAAAAGAAATAACAAGACTAGACCAGACTAGACTAGGACTGACAAACTAGACCATAAACTAACTACAGAAACAGGATCAGTAATTGTCCAGACAAAACTCACAAGGTACTCACAGGTAAGGTTAACACACAGGTAGAAATCACACTATGAGAAACATGTAATGAGAAACAATGAACCGGCACAGGACAGCAAACACAAGAGGATTAAATAGGGAGCCTAATGCTAACATAACAGGTGACACAGATTAATTAATGATGACTAAACAAGGGTAACAAGGGTAACAAGGGGGTGGGGTTAGGTGACGAGACAACGCAAGCACATGGCCCAAACACAAGGCCATGTGCTTGCACACAAAACATGGGTCTGTTATGACTCTGCCGCAAGACCAGAGAAATTAGAAGACATGATGGCAGAATCATGACACCAGTACAGTGCATCGTATAGCCAAAGTGAAAGGGTTTCAGTCAACAAGATTGATTTTAATACAGTTCCAGTGCCCGCTCCCACAGTGTGCGAACAACAACAGAAAAGTACAGGTTTCTCTGCTCTTGTAAAGGTCATTGACATGCTTGAAAAAGGCCTGCTGACCAACACTAACAGATCTCAGTCTCATCCAAAAAGCCAGCCTTATAGGAGTCTCCCAAGGATTGAAGATTTTGATGCTTTACAGTGTGCAAAGATGCTGCTCACTCTGCCTTAACGCATTGTCGTGAGCACCGACTGTGTTTCCAGTGTCAGTCACCAGGTCACTCTAGATATTTCTTTCCTAGGTTAGGAAATCAATCGCCTCAGCCTAATCAGGAACAGTTGCAGGTCTGTGCGCAGAGCCGGATTAACGCAAAGGCAAACTAGGCACGTGTCTAGGGCCCGATTGGCGGGATGGGGCCCAGACAGAGGGACAAAAAAAATGTAGGCTACAAATGTCCTATATCTCCAATTTATTTCAATATTTATAAATTATCTAAAAATAGTGACGTTTATCTTAACCATAGACTGTTACGTCACATTAAAGCAGGAAGCCCATCAGGTAATGCGAAGCAAAAGCCTAAATAGGCACGCAAAGAAGCACAGCTCGTAATGCAGGTGTGTGCGTTGTCGTCATCTATTTTGGAGTGATTGCAATGTATTCTAAATATAAACTTGTCCTGTAGATCAGCGTAATTTCTGGAAAAATCATTCACTGCTTTATTACGAGTTTAAAAGAGCACAAGCGTCATTAATGTGCCCAGACGCGACGCTTTGAATTTGCGCGTACAATGAATAACATTTTGCGTGGAGCTGACTAAAAACGCTACAAAAGTAAAAGACAAGACATTTGTATTCAAAGTTAAAAAGCCAACACACTACAAAATTTTTAAATGTTTCAAATAAAGGATCTCATGGGTCTAGCCTATCTTCTAAATTCTCCTGATGATTAGATTATACCCTGTCTGACATTAGCCTACTTACGGCAATAATATCAGTTTAGAATTTTTTTTTCTAATCAGTAGCGATCGTGTCTTTCTCTTCCACTTGATTTGTGTATAGCATATTTAAGCTAGCAATGCAATGCATAAAATCATATTACTTATCTTAATTATATGACAATATCTGCAGTCAATATTGATTAAATGGGAGGGGAAAATCCTGCCCATACCGCAGCTATGAAAAAAAAAATGATAAAAGCATATATCACTGAAGTGGTATTCTGGAACTGTGAATAAATTGAATAAAACAGCAAAATAACAATAACATCTTCATTAAACAAAAAAGAGATTACCTTAGATGAAGTTTGATTAATATGTACATACAGTAGCCTACTGGTAAAAAGTCTGGACCAGTTTCTATTTTTAATGTTTTTGAAAGAAGTTTTTTATTATGCTCTACAAGCCTGCATTTATTTGATCAAAAATACAGAAAAAAAACAGGAATATTCAGCAAGTGTAACGTGGTGCGGTTGAAATAAAGATGAGGCAGGATCCAACTGCAGCACACGCTTTAATTAACAGACAAACTACACTTGGATACAGGACTCGGGAACAGCAGGAACAACCAACATTCACGTAAACATTAAACAAGAACTCACAGGCTACGTTTACACATAGCCGGGTATTTAGAGAAACGAATATTTTCCTCCCCTCCGTTTTCAATAATAACATCGTGCACACACCCGCATAAATACGCCGCGAGCGCCATCATAACTATGCCAAACCGATGGGCGGCAGTGTAGGGAGAAGGATAAAGCCAATCAGAATCGACACGAGAGAACCTAAAACCCCGTTTCTCCTAGTTGACACGGCAACACATTACCGGCGTTTTCAGAAATCTCCACTTTGGCCGGAGTTTTTAGAAATAATCGTTTTCTGTGATAAAAACTGGGTTTTCGTGTAAACGAGAGGCCAAAACGCAGGGAAATATCTGCGTTTTCCCTTCGTGTAAACGGGGCCACAAAGACAAGACTGAAACACAGGGCTTAAATAATCAGGGACAAACGAGCTAAACAAGGGGGCGTGGGAAATCAGAAACACCTGGGATAACTAATAGACAAGATAGGGAACCATGGAACATGACAGGACACAAAACCACATCGTAACATAGCCAGCCATAGAAGTGCGGGCTCGTCTGGGCTCACGTAAAGCTCGGGCTCGTCTGGGCTCACGTGAAGCTCGGGCTCGTCTGGGCTCACGTGAAGCGCGGGCTCGTCTGGGCTCACGTGAAGCTCGGGCTAGTCGGGGCTCACTTGAAGCGCGGGCTCGGCTGGGCAGACGAGAAGTGCAGGCTCGACTCGGCTCACATGAAGCGCGGGTTCGGCTGAGCAGACGTGAAGCGCGGGCTTGTGGAGCGCGGTTTCGGCAGGGCTGGAGTGATGCGCGGGCGCGACCGGGCTGACGTGAAGCGTAGGCTCTCGCAGCTTCTCTATGCCCACGGTAAACGAAGAGCTGCTCCACAACAGGGCCAGGTCGATATACCACTCTAAAGCCCCGTGCGAATCAGGTTCAGGCATCAGAGACCGGAGTAGTTCCGATAATCCCACGCGGAAGAAGATCATCAAGCACTGGGTGCTCATTTGCGCGAGATGTGCCAGTTCAAGGAATTCGGCGACATAATACTCGATGGCGCGATTCTCTTGGCGAAGCCGGATGATCTGGACATCAGGACTCCATGTGGGCATGGCTGCTGGATCACGATGCGCTGAGTTCTTCTGTAACGTGGTGCGGTTGAAATAAAGATGAGGCAGGATCCAACTGCAGCACACGCTTTAATTAACAGACAAATTAGACTTGGATACAGGACTCGGGAACAGCAGGAACAACCAACATTCACGTAAACATTAAACAAGAACTCACAAAGACAAGACTGAAACACAGGGCTTAAATAATCAGGGACAAAAAGAGCTAAACAAGGGGGCGTGGGAAATCAGAAACACCTGGGATAACTAATAGACAAGACAGGAAACCATGGAACATGAACACAAAACCACATCGTAACAGCAAGGATGTGTTAAATATATAAAAAGTGATAGTGAAGACTTTTTTAAAACAACTTTTTAATAATCAAAAATCCTGATCACAGGTATCACAAGTATCACAAAAATATACAACATTTCAAATTAAAGGTTAGGAATCATATTTGTTTCAAGGTTTTTTATTGGTGGTGGGGGGCCTCCAACATGAATATTGCCTAGTATAGGGCCTCCAAATGTCTAGAACCGGCCCTGTCTGTGCGTAAGGGAGGTTAGTACAGACCAGATTAATAACCCTCCCATCTCTGACACACACGATTATGAGTCTGTATATGAGCAGCACAAACCCAGTGTCTCTCCTAATAAAACTGCTGTCTTTCAAGTAATACAACAAGTCCCCAGAGCTGATTAATTATTTTACACAACTGTATTTGTAGAAAATTGCCATCTTTCACGGCATTACTCACAGTGGTTCAATGGCCTGCACTCTCAGCGAGGCTGCTGAAGCTAGTTTGTTGGCAAGTGCTCCCACACTGACAAAGTGTTCTGCCAATGATGTTGTGATTATTGGATGTGGTGGTCATCGAGGCACACCAACTGCAATGTATGATCTGTCTATCTGTGTTTACGGATGTAAAATGATAATACCCGTGCTGATTGTTCCAGGACAGACAGATGAGATGATCTTGGGCAGTAATGCCATCAAAAGCATGCTGACTCTCCTGAAGAATACAGATGACTACTGGAAATTGATCTCACTTCCAAGCTATAATGGAGAGAACAAGAGTTTAGAGTTCATTTCTTTGCTGTCCAACACACAGCGATGGAGAGGTGATCTCGCACCTCAAAACGTAGGTACTGTTAAGCTCAAACACTGTGTGATTCTTCAGCCTCAGAGTGAACATCTTGTTTTGGGCAACCTTCCTGTCAACGCTGCAATGTTTGTGGGAAGTACAGTGGTTGTGGTACCCAGCCAATCCAACTGTAGGCCTAAACAGATCATGGTAGGCCGAGTCATCACACCTTCATGGGGCGACGGATGGGTACCTGTGAAAGTTATAAATCCTACGAATAATGTGTTGACAATAAGAAGAAATGCAAAGATCGCAGACGTTTCTCCATGCATCGCAGTGGAAGACCTTCCAGAGAGTTATCATATTAAGTCTCAAGTTCAACACTTTCAGCAGGAGGAATCTATGGATGAGATGAATCTGATGAGATGAATTGTCAGGAATCTAAGGATGAGATGGTGCATATCTTGAGCGACTTGGGTTTGAAATACCTGGATCTGACACCGTGTGAAGAGTCCTCAGCATGGAAAATTAAATTACTTCGTCTCATTGAGAAATATGAGTCCATATTGGATGGACTGTGGTGAAGCCAAAGATTTTGTACATCGGATCCGCCTAGTGGGCGACAAACCTTTTCGTCACCTCTACTATCGTGTACCTCCAAGTCATTATGAGAAGCTGAGAGTAGCGCTGGATGAGATTGAAGTGAAGGATATTATCAGAAAATTAAATAGTGAGTTTGCTTCTCCTCTTGAAGAACGGTGATCTGAGGATCTATACCAACTTTCGATGGTTGAACGCCAGGGTCATGAAAGACGCCCATCCTCTGCCATACCAGTCAGACGCCTTAGCTGCTCTTGGGGGGAATGCTTTCTTCTCCACTATGGACCTTAAATAAGGCTTCCATAATGTTCCGTTACACGAGGGCGATAAGAAATATATTGCTTTCTCGCCATTTGGACTGCAGGAATATAACAGGATGCCGCAGGGCCTCTGCAAGAGTCCAGCTACATTCATGCGCATAATGATGTCAATATTTGGAGACAAGAACTTCACAAGTTGACTGTGCTATCTTGATGATCTCATGGTCTTTGCTCCCAATGAGTAGGTTGCACTTAAAGGGGTGGTTCGGAATTTTGGACATCGGGCCTCATTTCCAAGTGAGCCTTAGTGTTATCTATCAGTAGAGACATTTTTAAAAAAAAATCATCCAGTCGTCCCAGTTGCGTAATTGGCCGGTGCTAGGCTAGCGCGAATCAATGGTACCAGTTTTAGCATGCCATTAAAACAGTTTTACCCACTCCACAGTACACTAAAAGCAAATCAATTATAACGGCAGACTATCGATGTAAGTGTCTGTTGAGAGAATAATGTTAGAAATCAAACTATCCTTTTCATCGCATTGCAATAGTTATATTGTTTTACCTATATTTATTAGCACAGTCTACAGCAGCGGTGGAGTGATATGTTACCTAGGCAAACAAGAGAGTCGGTCCACACGACAATCACGCAAGTGTATTTACCTGCCGCTGACACTCATCACTACAGAATATCATTTATTATATATGTAATAGCAAGACAGAGGACTATGGCAACGTTTGAAACCAATACCATTGTTTCGGACTTTGAAGACGATGAAGACGAAGAATGTGAGTTATTCAACGAACCATATATGTATAAGCCAGAATACACAGATGAAGAATTATTCGAGATGGATGCTGAAAGGGCAGAAAGAGAAAGAATGTCTATAGAGACAGCAGCCAGTGGAGATGCCGTAGAGAACCGGGACAGAACATCGGGAGACTGGTGGTACCAGTTCAGAAAATTTATACAAATGCGACGGAAGACGAGTGTTTTTGCTGCAAGGAGTGGAACTTAGTTATCACACAGATAGCTAACAGAACTGGAGCTAGACACTAGTTTCCAAAATTTAGTTGTATCCGGCCACAGCCCCTCCCGAGACAGACCAATGTGCATAACGGAGCACCAGTTGTCAGTGTTGAACTATCAGTTATGAAAGGGCTAGCTTCATTAGCTAGCTAGAGTAGCCTAACAAAAGTTATTACCTGTACATCTGTACCTGTTGTTGCATCTGGAAAGACGGCTGGAACTGCATTCCTTGTCATAAACCTGTGACCGTTTCGATTAAATGGTTCTTTAAAGTCGTCTGGTCTAAAATGGTCACTGCAAATCCTTTTTTAGAGTCCAAATTTAGAGTCTCCTTGTCCAAGCCCGAAGAAATAATCCAAAGTTGTATCCTTTTTGGATCTTCAAAATGAAATTTGTGAAAACTTCGCGATGAACATTTATTAGGTTTGATTTTGCAATTGCGAAATGCACACCGAATCACCATGTTGCCTTTGTTTACCTCAACAATTATTAGCTACTAAGCTAGCTGACCTCCCGACTGTAATGCGCTTCTGTTCTGTTTACTTTTTGACGCAGTAACGTTACTACTAACCGGAGCGAAGTATAATTCCGCCGCTGCTGAGAAACTAGTTCCTGTAAATGTAATGCAATCATTAAGATGAAAAGGATAGTTTGATTTCTGACATTATTTTCTCAACGGACACTTACATCGATAGTCTTGTGTTATAATTGATTTGCTTTTAGTGTACTGTGGAGTGGGTAAAACTGTTTTAATGGCATGCTAAAACTGGTACCATTGATTCGCGCTAGCCTAGCACCGGCCAACTACGCAAATGGGACGACTGGATGAATTTAAAAAAAAAATGTCTCTACTGATAAAAAAATAACACTAAGGCTCACTTGGAAATGAGGCCCGATGTCCAAAATTCCGAACCACCCCTTTAAGAGGCTGGAGATGGTGTTCTCAAGACTCAAGGCCCACAATCTCAAGCTTTCCTCTAAAAAATGCCATTTCTTGAGAAAGTCAGTGAAGTTTCATGGACATGTCATTTGTGAAGATGGTGTTAAGACATACTCTGATAAATTAAATACCATTACGGATGTTCAAGCAATGGACTTAATGGACTCTGATTGGATCACTCCATACCACAAGAAAATCAGATAATTCTTAGGTATGGTATTATACTACCAAAATTTTATAGAGAGATGTTCTGTTAAAGCCAAACCCTTGTTCGATCTTGTCTCGAAGACAGATACCAAGGGCTCCAGAGGCAGAAGGAGGAAACTCACCTCAAAGGCTGTGTGCGTTAAACTCTCACCAACAGACTGGACGGACAAATGCCAGAAAGCATTTGACACTTGAAGGAGGACCATCTCACAAGTGTTATGCTAGCACACCCAGTCTTTGAACGAGACTTCATACTGGCTGTAGATGCCTCGTTTGATGGATTGGGAGCTGTTCTTTCCCAGATCCCAGAGGGTAGCACTATGGCCAGGCGGGTGGCATTTGCTAGCAAGACGCTATCACGTTCTCAGATGAATTACCCAGCTCACAGGCTAGAATTCCTTGCACTTAATTGGGCGATATGCGACAAGTTCCATTATTGGTTAAAGGTGAGTCATTTTACAGCTTGGACGGATAATAATCTACTCACCTACATAGTCACCAAGCCAAGACTCGATGCTTGCGAGCAACGCTGGGTTGCTAAGCTTGCCTCCTTCAGCTTCGATCTGAAATATGTACCCAGTTCTAAAAACATAGTCGCAGACACGTTAAGAATGGAACCTTTTGTCCAATCCAGAAGCTTGTCCAATCCAGTCTTTGCTCAATGAGGTTGATGGAGTTGTAGATCAAGTCGTCCAAGATTCCTTCTGACTTACCACTACTGAGTGCTGCTGATGATGTTAGTTAGGCCAGTGCTTTCACAGCGTTTTTTACAGACCCAATGCGCTTTCAATGCTTTTTTTTCACACCACCAAAGCGCTTTACAATATTGCCTCACATTCACCCACTCACTCATTCATACACTGACAGCGGTGTCAGCCATACAAGGCACCATCCAGCTCGTCAGAAGCAGCTGGGGTTAGGTATCTTGCTCATGGACACCTCGACACTTGGTCAGGTGGAACCGGGGGATTGAACCACCAACCTTTTGGTTTGTAGACAACCTACATGAACCACTGAGCCACTGCCGCCCCTGATTGCCTTAATCATTGCCTCCTCTCCACTAGTAAGCTGGTGTGTGGTGGGCATTCTGGCACAATTTGGCTGCCGTAGCTCCAGAAACACACAGTGTAAGAGTTTCACACATACTGTAGCTGCAGAGAGGGAGCTCTGGATATTTTGCTGACGGAGATGCAGCAAAAGATTAGCCTGGTTCCACCACACTCTCGTACATTTCATTTCATTTGTACATAGAGTCTGGCATCGCTCCATTGACAATCGTTCACTTCCCTGTAGGCGGGTACTAAAACTATTGTATGTGCCCCGAGTCACTCTGGATCTGCCATAACCAATCGCTAACGTTTTGTCATGACATATGTATTTTCCCGAACCCCGTGGGGAGGATGGCCACAACATCATGGCCACCAACAAAACTAAGTGTGGCGAGAAGGAGAAATTGCTTTAGGTCTAATATAATGACTACGCCACCTGGGAATTCTTAACCCAGGAATACAAACCTAATAAATAGGCTGCACAGATTTATTCCCTTAGGACAAGAGACGTGGATAAATAAATAATTGCTTTATTTAAATGTCACAATAATAATAAATAACGTCAAGACAAAGACAATACCAGGAGTAATACTCACAACATCAGGAATACTCACAACAACAAGAAAACCTCACAACATCAATACAAAATAAACCTAAACAAAAGGGCTACATTCAATTGCTCAGATGGCAGGACTGAGCGTGGTCAGCAGGGGGAGACTCAATGAGCACCACAACACTCAGTAAGTAGCACACGAAATGCAAAAGAAAACCCAAAAATAAATAAGATTAATATCACCTGTACACACACACACACACGCACAAAAGTAAATCGAGTCAAGCCCCACCCCTTTGCTTTAGACACTCAATTCCTAATTAACTAAAGGAACAGAATAAAAAATAGAGATACTTGTTTCAAGTTCCCTTGCCATGACGGCTACATGAAAAACACAAGGGAGACACTTACTACCAGTCCCCTGCCATGACGGCTACACGACGGACGCACAAAATCAAAATAGAGATACTTGTTCCAAGTTCCCTTGCCATGACGGCTACATGAAAAACGCAAGGAAGACCCTTACTACCAGTCCCCTGCCATGACGGCTACATGACGGACGCACAAAATCAAAATAGAGATACTTGTTTCAAGTTCCCTTGCCATGACGGCTACATGAAAAACGCAAGGAAGACCCTTACTACCAGTCCTCTGCCATGACGGCTACATGACGAACACAGAATATATAATAGAGACACTTGTTTCAAGTTCCCTCGCCATGACAGCTACATAACGACCACAGAATATAAAATAGGGATACTTGTTTCAAGTTCCCTCGCCATGACGGCTACATTAAAAACACACGGGAGACACTTACTACCAGTCCCCTGCCATGACGGCTACATGACGACCACAGAATATAAAATAGAGACACTTGTTTCAAGTTCCCTCGCCATGACGGCTACATGAAAAACACAAGGGAGACACTTACTACCAGTCCCCTGCCATGACGGCTACACGGTGAACACCTAAGAGAGATAGGCTACTTGTTACAAGTCCCCCTGCCATGACGGCTACATGACAGTAGAAAGATACCGAATCTCTTCCTGTGCCCCTCCTTGTTGCTTCCAAACAACGAAAATCTGATCTGGTATAGACAAATGACAAACTCGAATACAGGCCCGAGCCTCCTCAATCCACTCGCCAATGCCAATGCCTGACTGATCACTAACCTCAGGACACTTCCTATCCCCTGGTACAAAGACAAATCGTTCAGACAAACCAACATTGCCGCCAACGGACGGGGCCAGGGGTGTAACGAACAAAACTGTCACGCCGCCAGGGAGACTACTTAACCCTGGGGAGGCAACTTACTTACCAAAAACAGACCCTCCTCAAGGAAGACACAAACGGAATTTGGAAGACTCAACGGGCACTGCTGTTTTGCTGCTTTTCTAGAAAGGAGAAAAGAGGGAAAAAAAACAAAAAAAAAACAAAAAACAACCCCAAAACAATTGTTACACTAGAAATAAATACCCACGTCTCTGTCACAAGTCTGGGAAAACCCTGCCGACTACGCCACTTGTGGCGAGAAGGAGAAATTGCTTTAGGTCTAATATAATGACTACGCCACCTGGGAATTCTTAACCCAGGAATACAAACCTAATAAATAGGCTGCACAGATTTATTCCCTTAGGACAAGAGACGTGGATAAATAAATAATTGCTTTATTTAAATGTCACAATAATAATAAATAACGTCAAGACAAAGACAATACCAGGAGTAATACTCACAACATCAGAAATACTCACAACAACAAGAAAACCTCACAACATCAATACAAAATAAACCTAAACAAAAGGGCTACATTCAATTGCTCAGATGGCAGGACTGAGCGTGGTCAGCAGGGGGAGACTCAATGAGCACCACAACACTCAGTAAGTAGCACACGAAATGCAAAAGAAAACCCAAAAATAAATAAGATTAATATCACCTGTACACACACACACACCGCACAAAAGTAAATCGAGTCAAGCCCCGCCCCTTTGCTTTAGACACTCAATTCCTAATTAACTAAAGGAACAGAATATACAGACAATCATTAAATACACAGTTCACGATAGAAACAAAAAAAATTAAATTAACCGACAATAAACATTAGAAAGAAACAATACAATTACCAAACTCTCACCACACTCTCCTGGTAAACATTCACGCATACACGCACACGCACAAACACACTAAAACTGCAGGAATATCCCTCTTATCAACCTGCATACGTTTTCAGTTTCGTTTCGGCCGCAGCCAGAGTGGAATGAACTTGACGCAAATCCTTTGCTCTTGATATCTAATTGAAACAGCAGCAAAACAGCAGCGCTCCGTGATGAACGAGCGAATGACTGGTTACCCCAACGACGGAATCCTCCCCGCTACTCGGCAGAATATACTGCACTTCTGAAACGACAACTATGATTAAAAGAAATCACATAGAGCATAACACGTTTACCAATCATCTGCATACTTAGGGTGCAAGGAATCCAGTCACGGCGGTCCGAAGTGCGAATGTGCACACTGAAAATAGAACAGGAGGGATTTTAGTTCACCCACTGCCCGATAAAGGGTAATAAAGGAAAGATAAAAACTACCGCGTTCCTACCTGTGGAAAGTCTATACTAAACCGCCAGCCGTGGGAAACAGCACTCAATCTCCTACATGCCACACGAGGGACCAGACAGACAACTTTCCCGCATACAGCTCAGCATGCGGAACCGGAAAAGCAGGGGAGAAGCTCTGTGACGTGATTCACTACAAAGCAGATATATATACACACCGCCTTTAGCGGTGATAGGCTTAATAAATAGACCCCCGCGACCAATAGCAGCCCGAAGCCAAACATCTATACTGCCACATAAGCAAAGATTGTTCTTGCTCCGGCTTTAACTTCTTGATATTCGGCAGCATTGCCACAACGGACTGAATGACTTCGCTTGCATCTTTCTCCGCTGCCATTACTGAACCACAACTCAAAATAACGCACAAGTCGACATCAATGTCATTGTTCTCAGACACTTCCGTTGTTCGCTGATTGGTCCGGTCAAAAATTGTTCGGAGAAAACCAAAGTCTACAGCAGAATCCCAGACGTAGTACTGAAGGAAAATGAAAATTGAGCGGAAGTACGAAGGAGGACGGAGTCAGGCTATGTCATGATTCTGCCATCATGTCTCTGATTTCTCTGGTCTTGTGGCAGGATCATGGCAGACCCATGTTTCATGTGCAGCACATGGCCATTTGTTTGGGCCATGTGCTTGCGTTGTCTCGTCTCGTAACCCCGCCCCCTTGTTATCCTCGTCTTGTGATTAGTGTCTAGTCAGTTTCACCTGTCCTCATCGTTAGTCTCCCTATATCTTCCCCTTGTGTGTCACTGTCTTTTGTCGGTTCATTGTGATTGTTACGTGAGTGTTATCAGTCCTTGCCATATGTGACCTCTGTGAGTACCTTGTGTAAAGTCTTGTCGTTGTGAGCATTTATTAGAAGTATTGTTTGTTACTACAGTCATAGTCCTGTCCGTGTTTTGCCCCCTCGTGGGCTTTGTTTTCCCGTTTTTGTCAGAATAAAACCTTGTTTACTGCACACTGTCTGCGATTGGGTTCATCTCTCCCCACAACATAACAGAATGAACCGACCATCAAAGAACCCAGCAGACAATATGCCTCCCCTGCTCCCATCCGACTTCCGTGAGCGATGCTGGTCGCCTGTACCCTCCGACGGAGAGCGGATCAACTGCCCAGTCCCGTCCCAGGGTGAGCGGACTATGAGGGAATATGCCCGCCTCTGGGATCTTTTTTCCCGAGAGGATCCGCAGACTTCTTCCTCGGGCTCTCTACCCTCGGCCTTTCTGCCAGTGATCCCGGAGGGTCGCATGATTGGTGTTGTGACGCTTGGGGACCAGGCCAGCTCCACCTCGGCTCCGGTGACACCCGCTGACCTCGAGTAACGGGGAGAGGTTTTTTGGATTCCCTCGAGTCCCATTCGAGCCACCAACAAGTTGTCTTCCCTGTACCCGTCTTGTCTTCTGTTGAGCCCTGTCAGCCATTTGCGAGCCCTGCTGTGACCATTGCCTCACGGTCAAAGAGAAAGAGGAGGAGGAGGAAGGGAGCTTCTTGTTCCCCATCGCCCTCTGTTCCAGAGCCCGCTACCGAGGCGCTGCACCCGAGTCTGTCGCCGAGAGCGCTGCACCCGAGTCTGTCGCCGAGAGCGCTGCACCATCCACCGCAGCTAGTCCTGTCGCCGAGAGCGCTGCACCCGAGTCTGTCGCCGAGAGCGCTGCACCGAGTCTGTCGCCGAGAGCGCTGCACCCGACCTGTCGCCGTGAGCGCTACACCCGACCCTGTCGCCGTGAGCGCTACACCTAGTCCTGCCCTGTCGCCTGCCATGTCCCCTGTCAGGAGTCCCGTTTCCTCGTCCTCTGTGTCCTCAATGTCTGAGCCTGTTGCTGCTTCCTCTAATGCAGTATCCCCATCTGTTTTCCCGGTCTCCCCCGTCTCCACTAGTCCCCGGACTGTTTCACCCTTTGTCCCTGTCTCCACGAGTCCCCGGACTGTTTCACCTTTCGTCCCTGTATCCATTTGTCCCCGGACTGTTTCTCCGTTCGTCCCCGTCTCCACTTGTCCCGCCCGGACTGTTTTCGCCTAAGTCCTCTCCTCATGTGTCTCCAGCCAAGTCCCCCCGGATTCCCCGTCCTCAGCCCTCGTCCCGAAGACCCAAGACCCCTGTCCCGCCCATCCACCCTGGACTGTCTCCCAAAGACTCTGTGTTTCCTCCACCTCCTTTGCCTTGCATGTTGTTTTTGAGTGTTCACCCCAACCCTGTTATTTTTATTCATGTTTACCATTGTTAGTGTTTTCCATGTTTTGTTGGTTTTTATCTATGTCACAGTCTGTCTTGTCTTGTGTTTAGTTTCCCCTTGAGGAGCGTCTGGAAGCCGCTCCTTAAGGTGGGGGTTCTGTCATGATTCTGCCATCATGTCTCTGATTTCTCTGGTCTTGTGGCAGGATCATGGCAGACCCATGTTTCATGTGCAGCACATGGCCATTTGTTTGGGCCATGTGCTTGCGTTGTCTCGTCTCGTAACCCCGCCCCCTTGTTATCCTCGTCTTGTGATTAGTGTCTAGTCAGTTTCACCTGTCCTCATCGTTAGTCTCCCTATATCTTCCCCTTGTGTGTCACTGTCTTTTGTCGGTTCATTGTGATTGTTACGTGAGTGTTATCAGTCCTTGCCATATGTGACCTCTGTGAGTACCTTGTGTAAAGTCTTGTCGTTGTGAGCATTTATTAGAAGTATTGTTTGTTACTACAGTCATAGTCCTGTCCGTGTTTTGCCCCCTCGTGGGCTTTGTTTTCCCGTTTTTGTCAGAATAAAACCTTGTTTACTGCACACTGTCTGCGATTGGGTTCATCTCTCCCCACATCATAACAGGCTAGCAAAATATGTGGTATAGCACCAATTTATCCCATTTGAATAATAAATACTTATCAATTCAAATAAATGAGAGGTATTTTAGGGCAGCAGAGTGCTCTGGGCAAGAAGAAAAAAAATAAGCATACAGTAGTAAATTAATTTGAGAGATCTGTCTCCTAAGTTCTCAATGTACTGTACGAATTCACCACCTTCAACAAAACATTTCAAAACCACTTTTTTTGGTCCAGTGAATCCAGGCCTTATCCAGACGTGATGAAGGACTTGTCAAGACGACAAGTCCTGAAGTGTCAACTAGTCTCTCACCTTGGAAGGCCTCCTTCCCTTCCCTTTACCTCTGCACAGATAAAACGTTGTCCATGGCTTGTCAGTGTATTGATTTGCCAACAGGCAGTGATAGTCGATTTGATATATATATATATATATATATATATATATATATATATATATATATATATATATATATATATATATATATATATATATATAATAATGGAAGATCAGACATTATTATTTCTTGAGATTCTGCCTGTTCTGAAAATCTGGTGCTGCTAGACCACCTTGAGCTTTATTTATTTATTTGTAGTGTATGTAAACTTATTTTAGAAAAATTTGCTTTGAGTTAGATCATCTTCTATTGTTTGTAATAGTTGAATAAAATTGAGGTTAATTAAGTCGGAGAGGTTCTGGGATATGTTTATTCCTAATGTAATAGTATTTATTGTGAATGGTGTGTGGCTTCATATTCAATGGTGAGATTGTTGATTTGATCCAGTTCAAGTCATAGTCTGATATGGCTGAATTATTTCTGTAAGTGATGTCTTGGGATTTTGTATGAAGAGTAATATGTCATCAGCGTATCGAGAAATTGTATGATTAGTGTTATTATGATTCTGTCTTACTGCTGCAGCTAGAGGCTCTATAAATAGAGCGAAGAGTAATGGCCATCCTTGACTCGTCCCTCGCTGAAGCTGGAATGGGGATGATATGATGCCATTTGCTATGACTGATTGATAGTTTTGGTTCTGTTTTCCCTGTGCATATATTTTGACCCAGTTTCCCAGTGTGTCTGATTAGTTATCGTCCCAGTCGTCTCGGTAATGACTCATTAGTCCCTGTGTATTTAAGCCGTGTGTTCTGATCAATTCCTTGTCCTGTCTCCATTAATGTTAAGATGTGTTATGTCTGTTTTCCTGCAAGTTTTCCTGTGAGTTTTGTGGATTAAAGATTGTTTCTGTGAATTACTCATCTTTGTGCGCTTAATACTATTACCACCTGTGACACTAGTGAGGTATTAAATAATATTTTAATCAAGTGAATAAATGAGTTTACAAAACCAACTTTTTAAAGAGTTGTATCCACATTATTCCTACGCCCCATGATGCTTTTCGCGAATTATGGGTGTAACTTCCGTTAATGCTGTAAACAATCAGTGAAAGACTAGCTCTATGGACGCAATAATATATATACTTTTTAAACTGTGTAGAATGACATTACATTATTCTACTCACCGTTTAACCATTGAACATTAAAAAGACATTTAAAAGTTTACAAATATTTACTTCAGCATTGCATGATACTATTTCAAAATGATTTCAGTCATTTTGACAGATAATAAATTGTATTTACCTGTGAAAAAAAACCTAGGATTTAGGGGGGGAAAAAGAGAGATTCTTTGTGCATTCCAGTAAAATATTAATGGCATATATCGTAAAAAAAAAATTGGGAGAACAGACCACAAATGTGCAGTATATGTTGACCTTTTACATACTATTACAGCGGAATGCAAAAGGAAAAAAGGAAATAATCACGAGGAAAAGAATGCAGTGACTGAAAGAGCTCTTGCCATACTTGTTATAACGTGTCACGTTAAAATACCAAGTGTCACGTTATTCTCATGATATTCTTTAATAAAACTGAAAGAAAACTGATGTCATCAATCTGACGGATAAGCTTTATTTGTAGGGAAAACCTTATGATTTGAAATGATTCGTTTCAGTCTTTTTGAATGGAAGTTCCCAAACCGGAAGTGCCACCCATAATTCAAAACATCAGGATTAAGGTGGATAAAGTACCAATTAACTTTATCAAACGCCTTTTCTGCATCCAATGATATACTATTATTATCTCGTTTGTTGTTTTTTTTTTGTTGCTTGTTTGTTTACATGGGTTCATAATGTTGAATAATCATCTGGTGTTGTTTGATGAAACCTGTTTGATCTGGATGGATCATGGATCATGGTCATGGAATGGAGCCCTTGCCCCCTCTGCTCCACCTGGGACCTTCGTTCTTGCGACTACACCTGACTCCCTCGTCCCCTTGTCCCCTCGGCTACATCTGGTTCCCTCGTCCCTTTGACTCCACCAAGCTCCTCTCGTACCCTTGTCCCCTAGGCTACACCCGACTCCCTCGTCCCTCTGACTCCACCTGGCTCCCTCGTCCCTCAAACTCCACCTCGGACCTTCGTCCTTGCGGCTTCACCAGGCTCCCTCGGCCCCTCTGCTCCACCTGGACCTTCGTCCTTGCGGCTACACCTGACTCCCTCGTCCCCTTGTCCCCTCAGCTACACCTGTTTCCCTCGTCCCTTCGACTCCACCAAGCTCCCTCGTACCCTTGTCCCCTAAGCTACACCCGACTCCCTCGTCCCTCTGACTCCACCTGGCTCCCTCGTCCCTCCAACTCCACCTTGGACCTTATTCTTGCGGCTTCACCAGGCTCCCTCTGCCCCTCGGCCACACCTGGGACCTTCGTCTTTGCGGTTTCACCAGGCTCCCTTGTCACTCCGGCTTCACCTGGGACCTTCGTCTTTGCGGTTTCACCAGGCTCCCTCGTCCCTCCGGCTTCACCTGGCTCCCTTGTCCCTCCGGCTACACCTGGCTCCCTCGTCCCTATGACTCCACCTGGCTCCCTCATCCCTCCGACTCCACCTGGCTCCCCCGCCCCCTCGGCTCCACCTGTGACCTTCGTCTTTGCGGTTTCACCAGGCTCCCTCGTCCCTACGACTCCACCTGGCTCCCTCGCCCCCCCCCCCCTCGACTCCATCTGGATCCCTTGCCCCCCTCGACTCCACCTGGCTCCCTTGTCCCTCTGGCTCCACCTCGCTCCCTCGCTCCCCCTCGACTCCACCTGGCTCCCTTGTCCCTCCGACTCCAACTGGCTCCCTCGCCCCCCCTCGACTCCACCTGGCTCCCTTGTCCCTCCGGCTCCACCTCGCTCCCTCGCTCCCCCTCGACTCCACCTGGCTCCCTTGTCCCTCCGACTCCACCTGGCTCCCTCGCCCCACCTCGACTCCACCTGGCTCCCTTGTCCCTCCGACTCCACCTGGCTCACTCGTCCTTACGACTCCACTTGGGACCTTCGTCTTTGCGGCTTCACGAGGCTCCCTCGTTCCTCTGACTCCACCTGGCTCCCTCATCCCTCCGACCCCACCTGGCTCCTTCGTCCCTCCGACTCCAACTGGCTGGCTCCCTCGTCCCTCCGACTCCAACTGGCTGGCTCCCTCGTCCCTCCGGCTACACCTCGCTCCCTCGTCCTTCCGACTCCACCTGGCTCCCTCGTCCCTCCGGCTACACCTCGCTCCCTCGTCCTTCCGACTTCACCTGGCTCCCTCGTCCTTCCGACTCCACCTGGCTCCCTCGCCCCCCCTCGACTCCACCTGGCTCCCTTGTCCCTCCGACTCCACCTGGCTCCCTCGCCCCCCCCCTCCTGAACTCCACCTGGCTCCCTTGTCCCTCCGACTCCACCTAGCTCCCTCGTCCTTCCGACTCCACCTGGGAACTTCGTCCTTGAGGCTTCATGAGGCTCCCTCGTTCCTCTGACTCCACCTGGCTCCCTCATCCCTCCGACCCCACCTGGCTCCCTCGTCCTTCCGACTCCACCTGGCTCCTTCGTCCCTCCGACTCCACCTGGCTCCGTCGTACTTCTGACTCCACCTGGCTCCCTCGTCCCTCCGGCTACACCTTGCTCCCTCGTCCTTCCGACTCCACTTGGCTCCCTCGTCCTTTCCGACTCCACCTGGGACCTTCGTCTTTGCGGCTTCACGAGGCTCCCTCGTTCCTCCGACTCCACCTGGCTCCCTCATCCCTCCGACCTCACCTCGCTGCCTCGTCCCTCCAACTCCACCTGGATCCCTCGTCCCTCCGACTCCACCTGGCTCCCTTTCCTTCCGACTCCACCTGGCTCCCTCGTCCTTCCGACTCCACCGGGCTCCCTCGTCCCTCCGGCTACACCTCGCTCCCTCGTCCTTCCGACTCCACCTGGCTCCCTCGTCCCTCCGGCTACACCTCGCTCCCTCGTCCTTCTGACTCCACCTGGCTCCCTCGTCCCTCCGGCTACACCACGCTCCCTCTTCCTTCTGACTCCACCTGGCTCCCTCGTCCCTCCGGCTACACCTCGCTCCCTCGTCCTTCCGACTCCACCTGGCTCCCTCGCCCCCCCCCTCGACTCTGGATCCCTTGCCCCCCCTCGACTCCACCTGGCTCCCTTGTCCCTCTGGCTCCACCTCGCTCCCTCGCTCCCCCTCGACTCCACCTGGCTCCCTTGTCCCTCCGACTCCACCTGGCTCCCTCGCCCCCCCCTCGACTCCACCTGGCTCCCTCGCCCCCCCTCGACTCCACCTGGCTCCCTTGTCCCTCCGGCTCCACCTCGCTCCCTCGCTCCCCCTCGACTCCACCTGGCTCCCTTGTCCCTCCGACTCCACCTGGCTCACTCGTCCTTACGACTCCACTTGGGACCTTCGTCTTTGCGGCTTCACGAGGCTCCCTCGTTCCTCTGACTCCACCTGGCTCCCTCATCCCTCCCACCCCACCTGGCTCCTTCGTCCCTCCGACTCCAACTGGCTGGCTCCCTCGTCCCTCCGACTCCAACTGGCTGGCTCCCTCGTCCCTCCGGCTACACCTCGCTCCCTCGTCCTTCCGACTCCACCTGGCTCCCTCGTCCCTCCGGCTACACCTCGCTCCCTCGTCCTTCCGACTTCACCTGGCTCCCTCGCCCCCCCTCGACTCCACCTGGCTCCCTCGCCCCTCCTCGACTCCACCTGGCTCCCTTGTCCCTCCGACTCCACCTGGCTCCCTCGCCCCCCCCCCCCCCCCCTCCCTCGACTCCACCTGGCTCCCTTGTCCCTCCGGCTACACCTGGCTCCCTCGTCCCTATGACTCCACCTGGCTCCCTCATCCCTCCGACTCCACCTGGCTCCCCCGCCCCCTCGGCTCCACCTGTGACCTTCGTCTTTGCGGTTTCACCAGGCTCCCTCGTCCCTACGACTCCACCTGGCTCCCTCGCCCCCCCCCCCCTCGACTCCATCTGGATCCCTTGCCCCCCCTCGACTCCACCTGGCTCCCTTGTCCCTCTGGCTCCACCTCGCTCCCTCGCTCCCCCTCGACTCCACCTGGCTCCCTTGTCCCTCCGACTCCAACTGGCTCCCTCGCCCCCCCTCGACTCCACCTGGCTCCCTTGTCCCTCCGGCTCCACCTCGCTCCCTCGCTCCCCCTCGACTCCACCTGGCTCCCTTGTCCCTCCGACTCCACCTGGCTCCCTCGCCCCCCCCCCCCCCTCCCTCGACTCCACCTGGCTCCCTTGTCCCTCCGACTCCACCTGGCTCCCTCGTCCTTCCAACTCCACCTGGGAACTTCGTCCTTGAGGCTTCATGAGGCTTCCTCGTTCCTCCGACTCCACCTGGCTCCCTCGTCCTTCCGACTACATCTGGCTCCTTCGTCCCTCCTACTCCACCTGGCTCCCTCGTACTTCTGACTCCACCTGGCTCCCTCGTCCCTCCGTTACACCTTGCTCCCTCGTCCTTCCGACTCCCCTTGGCTCCCTCGTCCTTTCCGACTCCACCTGGGACCTTCGCCTTTGCTGCTTCACGAGGCTCCCTCGTTCCTCCGACTCCACCTGGCTCCCTCATCCCTCCGACCTCACCTGGCTGCCTCGTCCCTCTAACTCCACCTGGATCCCTCGTCCCTCCGACTCCACCTGGCTCCCTTTCCTTCCGACTCCACCTGGCTCCCTCGTCCTTCCGACTCCACCGGGCTCCCTCGTCCCTCCGGCTACACCTCGTCCTTCCGACTCCACCTGGCTCCCTCGTCCCTCCGGCTACACCTCGCTCCCTCGTCCTTCTGACTCCACCTGGCTCCCTCGTCCCTCCGGCTACACCACGCTCCCTCTTCCATCTGACTCCACCTGGCTCCCTCGTCCCTCCGGCTACACCTCGCTCCCTCGTCCTTCTGACTCCACCTGGCTCCTTCGTCCCTCCGGCTACACCTCGCTCCCTCGTCCTTCCGACTCCACCTGGCCCTCGTCCTTCCGACTCCACCTGGCTCCCTCGTCCTTTCGACTCCACCTGGCTCCCTCATCCCTCCGGCTTTGCCTTGGTCAGTCATTGCTCTTCCTATCCCATGGACTTCCGGACTTTGACTGAGCCACGTTAGGTCATTCACTACCCTGCTCCTAATTCATTTTTTAAAGTTAGCCATCAAATTTCTAAGTCTTCCTTAATCAATTAATTCTAAATTAAAACTACAAAAAATATGTTCTTTTAACCCTTAAATGCATGAATGTTTTGTCAATATGTTTGAGTAGGTTGGCATATAAAAAGTTCCCCTGTAATCAATAATTGTATTCCTTAAAACTCATCTTTGATCACCAAAATGATATATTTACATGTTTTTTTCCTTGAAAAAAAAATTATTCAAGTCTTAAAATGGCTGAACATTGTTTCATGAATTCAAAACAACAAATTGAATGAAAAAATTACCAATGAATGATGAATCAGGATCATTTTATTAGAAAAAAAAATTATAAATCATATCATTATTTCAAAACAAACTATGTCCACGCTAATTTCTCTTAACACTGCTTTTCAAAAGACTCCTCGATAATGAGGTTGTGCACAAAGAGAGGATTCATTTTCACATATGGACTCCAAAATTCACTTTGCTTGTGCTATTTGAAATTTTCAGTTTAAAAAAAAAAAAAACATTTATAGGAAGACACTGAGGACAAAAGTAGTTATTATTTGTGCCTTGATCTGTTGTTTTCTTTACTACATAGCAGGCAAAGCCAAAACACTGAACAGATTATTAAATGAAAATATGAATCTGTCATTCTCTGAGACATTTCCACTCTTTTAAATCCATTGAGAGACATAAACAGGAGGAAAGGATGTGAGAAACAGATGGGAAAAGCAAAAGATCATTAACACAGAGATAGACAGAAAAAGATATGAACATAATTACAGGCAAAAGATAAAGACAGAAAGAGAGCACCATTGGAGACGCAAATCTTCAGTAAAATATCAGCTATGTACCAGAGAAGATGTCTGTCTGTCTGTCTGTCTGTCTGTCTGTCTGTCTGTCTGTCTGTCTGTCTGTCTGTCTGTCCGTCCGTCCGTCCGTCCGACTGTCTCTGTCTGTCTGTCTGTCTGTCTGTCTGTCTGTCTGTCTGTCTGACTGACTGTCTGTCTGTCTGTCTGTCTGTCTGTCTGACTGCCTGTCTGTCTGTCTGTCTGTCTGTCTGTCTGTCTGTCTGTCTGTCTGTCTGACTTTCTGTCTGTCTGTCTGTCTGTCCGTCCATCCAACCGACTGTCTGTCTGTCCATCCAACCGACTGTCTGTCTGTCTGTCTGTCTGTCTGACTGTCTGTCTGTCTGTCTGTCTGTCTGTCTGTCTGTCTGACATTCTGTCTGTGTCTGTCTGTCTGTCTGTCTGTCTGTCTGTCTGTCTGTCTGTCTGTCTGTCTGTCTGTCTGTCTGTCTGTCTGTCTGCATTTAGTCTAATCAGTATTTTTGCTTTGTTTTCCAGTAAAAACATCTAAACATCCTTAAAAATAATATAAATGTACTTGACACCTGGGTTATCCCTTGTGAAATAGAAGTTCACTTTAGCAAACTATTAAATAGGGGTACTTATTATGAAAATAATATACTTCAAAATAATATACTTAAGTGTGAACTTAATGTATTGTTTTTTGGACACTTAATTGCATGTTATTGATAATTATATAAAAATGCATTATAGTTTAAATGTATATTCAGTGCAGTTAGTTTGCCCCTCTTCTGTAGCACATACTACATCTTTACATCTAATTTCATAATTCTGTTGGTTGAAGTGCACTGCCAAATGCACCGACAAGCAGTTGTAGTAAATTAAAATACATTTTGATGTCATTTATATTGAAATTTGAATGTCATGTATTTATTTGTAATAACACATTTGTAATGATAATGGTGCAATTTAGTACATTAACATTATATTAACTTAAAAAGTAATATTAAATCGCACACTACAGTTAAATTTATAATCATGTACTTTGCATGTGCTTTGTATGTTAATCAACATCAATATAAGTGTACTTTTTTAAAACATGACAAAAAATTATTTAGACAATGATTTAAAATGTACTTTAAATTCAAACCTTTTTGACATTATTACAAAGTACACTTTTTGAAAAAGTGTGTAAAGAAACTCAGTCAGTCATGAAAGTGCTTTTTTAGTACACTTGAGTGGCCTTTTATTTTATTAATATTATTATGCCTGCAAGTACAGATTGTAAAAATATATTTTTAAGACTACAAGTGCACATTCAATACAATTAAGTGCACTTCTTTTTAACAAGGGATATCTTAGCAATTGAAAGGTATATTTTTTTTTTCCTGGAAAATAAGACTATAATACTGATTAAGAATTTTACATTTTTTTTGCAATGCAGTTTTTCCTTCAAAAGCCAGTATGTTCAAACAGTATGCATTGTTTATTTCCCCCTTCCTGTTATAGAAGTCTTGCAGTGTATCTGCACAGTGTCTGCTGTGTATGTGACTGTTTATTTGCCATTTGTCTCTGATATGTAAAGACACTTGTCTGCATCAGAATGACATGTCTGTGGTAACGTATCAGCGCGTATGGTGGGAGTGTGCGAGCGTCACACCATGCCGTTCTCCTGCCGTGGTTTGTGTGTGGTGGTGGTGGTCTGGGGACTGTGCAGAGAGGGCGCTAGTGTGCACAGAAAGCCAGCCAGCAGCGTCAGACCCAGACCGCCCCACGCGCTGAACATGGACCAGCCGTACCCATGACTGATGTCCTCCGGCAGGCCGTACAGGTAGCGCGGGTACCGCGAGAGCTCGAAATTAATACCAGCCACACATGTGCACAAGGAAATGATGCAGCAGGTGCCTGTGATGCACAATAACAAACAAAACAACACAGTGAGTTTATAACAACAACATGAACAGAAAACAGACAAATGCGCAAAATTGTGCATATTATTTTCAGTTAACTCTTTCCCTGAATTTCCCCGAAACACGAGAATTTCCATCATTTTTCATTAAACACTTCCCCGCCATTGACAAGTTATTCCAGAAATCCATTTTTTCACTGTGGGGGGCGCTGTTTAACCTGACTCCGCCAGATGGATTTGCTCCGCATATCCATCTGGAAACCTTCCGTTGAAGTAGTTTTGGTAAGGGGCGAAAATACTGGTTAGCTGATTGGCCTATGTTGGTGATAGACGGGCCAAATCAACCAATCAGATCAACGAAGCATATGAGAGCGACGACGAAAACACAACCACAAGCCAGGCTACTCTTGCTGCTGCAGGTAAAGGCTCGTTAGCTCTGTAATTCCGTAATAACTCTGTAATTCCGATAAAACTTGCTCGATAGCCACACTGATGCTAGTTTCATCCGCTGAAGCCGCCATGTACTTAAGACTGAACTGTCGCGCTTCTCGTTGCGTCACACCTCAACCCGCCTCAAAGCCAACGCTGATTGGACGTTCGTTTGGTGAACTGCTCCCAAATTTTCTTTAACGGAAAGTATCCAGACTGATCTGCGAGTGAAACCTTGAAAGCTCGCGAGATCAGGATGGTCTCACGAGGCTAGGCGCTGTTACAATAGTACAGAAATTCAGGATTCACAAACAAGAGAAGAAGAAAATCTGAGTAAACCAGTGTTGAATCCGAAATCGCCCCCTTAAAGGATAATTCTGATATTTAGCACTTTGAGTCTATGTTCCAGTTTGTTTTGGATGAACTAGTGTGGTGGACACAGAAATTTTGAAGATGGGTCCTGTCTCGACTTTTTGACTCTTTCATGGTGCGTTTACACCGGACACGAATAGCACGTCAGGCGCGAGTGATTTCAATGTTAAGTCAATGCAAAGACGCGTCAATTACGTGCGTAAAAAATTCCTGTGGCGCGAATGAGGCGTAGAGCGCGGCGCGGTAGATGCGAATAAGCCTCATTCGCGCATCAAGTTTGCGCGAATGGCGCGAATTAAGCGCCTGGCGCGTTAAGCGTGTTACGCGCGAATGATTTAGTTAGTGCTATTTGTGCATTCACGATCACCCCTACGACCCCGTTCTGCTCTCCAGAGCAAATACAGAGCGGTGACTCTCTCGATGAATGCTCGATCAACATAAAAAAGATGGCCACCAACAGGTTTCGATTCTGACGCCCGTAATTTTCGCTTCAAACTTTTGTTTTTACGCACGTCAGTTTCACTCTTGACGCGCGAATTAACACAAAGTGGTCAAGCGTCAAACTAGACGCGGTAGACACGAATTTGACGCGCTATTCTCGTCCGGTGTGAAGGCACAGTTAGAATCGCCTCTGACCGCTTCAGAGTGGCTGGCTATGTGCATGCACAAACATGTCCTTAAAACAACCCTTAACGTTCGTTTTCAAAACTGTGCAACTCACCGAGTGGTTAGTTGTGTTCGTTGATGATTAAAAACAAATATATTGGCGCAATGTATGCTTTCAATCCGTGTTACTTGCTATAGTGGAACTATTTTTTCAGATACCTCACAACCGCGTATAAACTTCTGCTCGATATTTGAGTCTGAAGCGTTAGCACACTCCGGTAACGCAGTAGTATCAACAAGCAATGAGTCCTCCAACAGACATCAATGTGATTTTACAAAATGCCAAATAAAACACGACAGAAACTGTATTTCGCTACGCTACTTGTTTTGGAACATCAACGAACACCACTAACCACTTGAAAACGAACGTTAAGGTTTGTTTTAAGCACATGTTTGTGCATGCCCATAGACAGCCACTCTGAAGTGGTCAGAGGCGATTCTAAAAGAGTCAAAAAGTCGAGACAGGACCAATCGTCAACATTTCGGTGTCCACCACTCTAGTTCATCCAAAACAAACTAGAAAATAGACTCAAGGTGCTAAATACCGAAATCGCCCCCTTAACCCTCATTCACTATTCCCTATGTTTGTCCACTAATACAGTTCACTTGAAGGAGTGAATAAAAACGAGTGAGCGAATTTGTACATCGGTTGTACACTCATTATTGCAGTGCATTGTGGGATTGAACAAGTCCACTCAATAATGTCCACTACTTTTTCAGACACCACTACAAATGGCTGTCCCCTCAAATAATGCCCTATTCGAGGGTATAGGGGGCGATTTCAGACTCAGCCCAGGACTGTGATAGAATTTTTTTATGCCCTTCTCTTGTTAATTTGACGAAGTTGAACGCACTTGAAAATGGCGGCAAAGATTTCTCTGAAGGGAAGTGCTTAGGAAGTTCACAAGTCAAAATGAGGAGTTAAACGCAGCTCAGAAGAAGTGGAGAGAAGGAGGAGACTGTCATGGGTAGTTGCAGGATTGCAGACGAAGAATAAAGTTCAAATATGAAGTTTAAGGAGGATAATACAAGGAGCTCTTTTCCAAAATCGCATAAACGCCATTTAAAAAAAAAAAAATTGTTTGTCATGTCATTTTGCTGTGTTCTGAACCTATTCACTGCTCCATCAATGTTTCATGCCAAATCGCTATATTTCCTTGTTTAAAATGTACTGCAAGATGCAGTTCTTTTCCAAACGCGATAAACGCCAAACCTATTTTTAGCCTAAACGCGATAAATCCTCTCTAGACAAATCAGACTTCAGTGAGCGTTCTACGCAATCCAACATCGGCGCGCTGAACAGAGGTTTGTTTATGTTCATTCATTCCTCAAAATGAGTGCTTTAAATGGTGATAACACTTTTGATGGCCTTGATGAGCCAGTGAGACCTACACATGGGGGTAGATGCTGCTGCCAAAGGTTTCTGTCTATTTGATAATTTCTGCCAAAAATGGCATTCGTCAATCAAGGAGCAAAAGTCGAATTTTGTTCGAAAATCGAAATTTTTATTTTATTTTTATTAATCAACTGTTTTCTGTGTGTCAGTGTCTGCAAAGATGAAATTGACGATCAGCATCTCTGTAGTGAACGCGCCTGAGAGAAACGCGTGTAATGGATTACATAATCAGAGAGTAGGCTATGCTATTTTATTTTCGTTTTTAATTGTTTCGTTTAAAGACATTTCAAGCTTTCTATATATTTCTCATGTCTGGGAGGCATACGCTGAATTTCGGTTCATTTATGATGAGATACGCTCCAGCTCACGTGCAATGCAAGTGACTGCGGCGGCGCCTCCATGTCATGATTATATTGTCTATTTGCTTCTTATTTATTAAATCCAGGCAATTGGTTGATGAAAATATTATTCAAATTAAGATACAATTTATACTAAACAAAATTCACTTTAAAGAAAGGCTTTCTGCAAAACAAAACTTAAGTGGGCAAAATCATCCATTTTGGATTTTTTTTGTGTGGATTTATAGCGTTTTGAAAAAAAATTACATTAACTTTGAATTTATCATCAACAATATTGTTGTTTGATTTAATAATCATTGTTCAACATGTTCAGACTGAGGGGAAAAAAACATTTTAACAGGATAAATTGAATATTCACAAAATGTGTGGGTAAGAACAAAATGTGTGGGTTTCTAGGTGTAAATTTTCCTGAAAACTTTTGAAATGGATTTATCGCGTTTTGGAAAAGAGCTCCTCAAATAATAATCAGACGGGCAGGGCAGCACACACAGAATGTAATGTAGACCGAACACTGAAGGACTGTGAGGGAAGAACTTACACGACACCGTCTCCGTGTTAACAATAAATTAGTCCAGCTCAGCCACCCACGGAACGTTGGCTAAACGTCTGATGCATATGGTACACTTAACTGGAAACACTTCAGGAATGTCGAAGTCGTCATCTGATTGGTTGAATTTTATCGGATTTCCGGGGGCGCGAGTGTAGCGTTTATTTTCGGTCCGCCGGGAAACAAAGTGCAGATGTGTGATTGCGGAAGAAAAACTGTTGTGCTTACATGAGTGACAATGAGCATATAGTGAGCAGCTAAACGTAGTAATCAGTAAACGTAATCAGCAATGACTTACTGCTTGTTTTCTTCTCCTTCTTTGATTTTCTATGCTGACTGACTTGTTGCACGCTGGTCTGTTGTTGTGGGGACATTTCCATGCCCCCACGTGATGCTGAACGAATTGAACTGTAATTGGTTGTTTGACATGTCGGTCAAACGGCCGTATGGGCGGGCCTTGGCCAAAGAAAGCTGCTATGAATTCCAGACCTTCAGCCGTCAGTCTGAAGGTCTGGCTACGTGAGACTAACAATAAATAGGCCTACGCAACTCTCTGTAGATGAAGACGTCCTGCACATGCATATTACGTGTTCAGTCTACAGTGCTTCATCGCCATCTACTGGCCTGGCAGCAGAATACAGCATTTTCAGTCGTTTTCATGGATCCGTGTGAATGGGGATCATTTGACAATGTCTATACCCGGAAAACTCAAAGAAAAAAACGTCTCCATGTTAAGCATATCGCTGTCATAAACGTGCTCTTAGTGATTCAAACAAGATTATTAATGACTTGCACCTGAACAGAATTAACTAATAACAGTAACCATAGAAACATAGGAGTGGCGGGAAAATCCAAGAAAGGAACACATGATGTGAATGAAAACAAACTAAAAGTCCATGATAATAAGACCAGCTGATCATAACTGTGACAGAGACGGGGTGATGGAGGGATGCTGAAAAACATCAGCTTCTTATATAGGCCTACTCTCGTGCTGAATGGATAGATCAGTTGTTCCTCCCGAACTTTGTTAATAAAACACCATTTGAAATAAAAGATTTGTTTGTTTCAATGCAGATGCTCTGTTTTTTCTTCTAATCAAAAATATTGCTGGCTGGCATCTTAAAAATACAATGCTGGCGGGTAAAGAGTTAAGTCAACACAATGGAAATGAAAAAGTAGAGCACTTTGCATTGTGGAATACAATATTCTGTGCATACAGAAACACTGCAGTGCACATACTACACTTCTACTAGGAGTAATATGCCATTCCAAACGTGCCATTGTTTCTTCTCTCAGTAGTAAGCTGCCATCTAGTGGCTCTCTGTGGTGTTACACAAGACCTGCGTGAGTCTCACCTCCCATCAGGAAGAGCAGTCCCGCTACATACTGCATCAGCTCATTGTGCTTCCAGCAGCCCAGCAACCCAACCACCCAGCCGAACACAATGATGGATACAGCCATCCCAATGAAACCGGCAGTCATCCGCTGCAAATCTGCAGGAACACAGAGAGATCAAGGTCCATTGTGGAAAAGAAGTACGCTTAATTCTATTGAATGTGAACGTTTACAGTAGGCTACTTCAAATCTTGTATATAAGTATATTTTCACTCACAGAAAATGTAAAATTAATAAAATAAAAGGTCACTTAAGACCACTTTCATGACATTTCTTAGTAAACGTAAGGACACTTTTAGTGCAGTTTTTAATAATGTCGAATTATTAAATGTATTAATATATATATATATATACAAAAGGTTTTACTTCAAAGTACATTTTAAATCATTATGGCTTTATAATTGTTTGTTGTACACTTATTATGATGTGATACACACATGTAAAGTGCAAGATTATAATCTGTAGTGTTGAAAGTTGATATATTTAAATATATTGAAGGTCCACTTTATTTTAAAGACCCTACTCCTAACCCTAACCTTACAGTAAATACATGTTAATTATCATTAATCAGGGCTTATGTGTATAATTACTGGGAAACTTAAACAAAGTGGGTTAAACTTTATTTTAAGTTGTCCTTGTTACAGTGTAATTATACACGTAAGCCCTGATTAATGATAATTAACATGTACTAACTACAGGGTTATGAATATGATCAGGGTTAGGTTTAGGGTTAGTTGCGTGTAATTGTGCACAATGTATAGTAATTACTATAGAAACTACATGTAACATGGACACTGTAAAATAAAGTGTTACCGTAAAGTATAACCCAACTTTATCATTGCAAATTGTAATTACAAATATATTTAATACATGATGTTTTAATAGAAATTACATTAGAGTGTATTTTAGTTTAACATAACTGCTAGTCAGTATTCAACAGTACACTTAATTCATATTTCAAATACAACATACGCAATAATGAAATTACAAATAAAGATGTACTTCAGTCCTGTTTAAGTGGGTCAAAAATTAAAACTAAATTTAAACTACAATACATTTTTATTTAATTGCAATTAACATGCAAGTAAGTGTCTGAAAACATTCAGCTCACACGTATATTCTTTTAAAGTGCATTATTTTCATAATACAAATAAATAATTTCTAAAGTGTATTTTTTTCACAAAGGAAACATTCAGTAGACTATAACACGATGACAACGCAACAAGCATTTACATCCACAAATCCATAAATGATTTAATATTTTGTAAAATGCAATAAAATCAAGAATCTGTGATTTGTTAATTCTCTTAAAAAGTAAAGATTTTAAAGTTTAACTGAACAACCTATTTGTATTTTCACAAGTTTTTATTTTGATGGCTCCAACACACTCCACAAGAGTTGTGACAGAGACACGTTTACCTGTGTCACATCACCTTTCCTTTTAATTACACTTTTTAATCGTTTGGGATTTGAGGATACTAATTGTTGCAGTTTCTCAAGTGTATTTTTTGCCCAGGGAAGGTAACACTGTTTAGCATGAGCAAATCGAGATCTGGCACTGTCTTACTTCCCAGGAAAGATCTTGATGGCAGTTTCTGTCTCTGTGACTCTATACGCCTCCACATCAGAAGTGCCGTCACACATCAGCAAGTCACCCATGATGAACCGATACCAGGACACATGTCTGCATTTACATCGGTCGCTGATGAAAGTCTTCGTCTTTGGGACTGAGAACTCTAAGTCTGTTTTTCTCAAAAACAATCATAAATCATCTGACCGTGGCACATATTTTCACTGTGTATCAGATCATCTGAGGTGAGCTCAGACCCGAGAACTCGCCCTAACCTTCTTCTTGTGTAACAGAGATTCAAGTGGCATCTCTTGATGCAGCGGCAGCTTGTGTTCAGTAACAACGTAGCCAGGTAAGCCAGACCTACATGTTAGGTCTGGGAACTCAACATTGGCATACCTCAATCCGAGAGGCGGGATAAACGGTTGTCTTTCAAAATCCCTCTGCACGCAATAGGAGAGCGCTACAACCAGACAGAGCAACGAACGGCTCTGGTCGAGTGAGTCCCATGCGTTTTTCCACCAGCGGAGCTAGTTGATATATTAAACTTTTGCCGTATCCGGTCGTCAAAACTCCGAACACATCTTCCTTTTTTAAGAATGACTTAAGTGACGTTCTCTTAACTCCAAGTCCTCCAGAGTCTCGGCCAAAGCCGATTCGAAAGACCGCTGTTCGCCAGCAGCATCTTCTTTGTTTTCAAGTAACGTTAGTAGTAGGGAAATCACCTATGTAAATCACGCGGAACCGTCACAACTCTGCCGTCATTATGTTAAGCCCGCCCACCAACTCTATACACAATGTGATTGGCCTGACCAGAGTTTGGTTTTTCCAGCTCGAATGCCAACGGAGAGTTGCTAGACCACACTTTGCTGCAAAATACTTTTATATAAATAGGGATTAAATAGGGATTTCTAGGCTAGTAACAATGCTTTTCCAAAGTACTCCAGAGCACATTTGGCTGTATTTAACACATTAGCGTTTAGAAGTGTGATTTTTGAACTGTTTGACAATTCTCTCATGATATTTGGCAAAAAGTGATGAGTCATGACCCATCTTTGCTTGCAAAGACAGATGCTCTTTTGTCTAATGCAAAAAAAAAAATTGACAGAAGCAAAACAAAAGTGACACTTTTTACACTCGATCATGATACCCTCACTTATTACCGATTCACCACCGTCTTGTGGACTGTTTCAAAAGAGATTAACTTATATTTTAACTTAAATATTTGATAAGCTTTTCACTTTTATTTTGCCTCTGTGCCAACTTTTTTTTTTTTTTTTTGCCGTGTTTTGCAGCCATCAGAATTTGTTTATATTTACAAAATACACTTATTTTATTTGTATTTTTGTCAGTTAAATAAAGGTTCAAGAGAATTAACAAATCACGGATTCTGGATTGTATTGCATTTTACAAAATGTCCCAACTTTTCTGTATTTGGGGATGTATATGAGCAGAATTTTGCTGAATACTTCAATTTGAAGGCCTTGTCTTTTATTTATTTTTTCTGTATTATATAAAATTAACTAAGAGGTTCCACTAAAAATGATAAGGGGTTCAAATACTTTTTACAAATTTGAACATCTGTCAGTTTATTACTGTGATGCTGCTAAAGCTTGTATATTAAGTGTCATAAATAAATGTGACTTGACTACACAGCTTTAAAATAACTCAAACTTCAAAGTACTGATACCTTCAGACTTCAAACTTTTAACACTGATTTCACTTTCTGACCGCTTTCATTCCATTTCTTACTAAACTTAAGGACACTTTTAGTGCAGTTTGTAATAATGTCAAATTATTAAATGTATTAATATATATATATATAAAGTTTTACTTCAAAGTACATTTTAAATCATTATGGCTTTATAATTGTTTGTTGTACACTTATTATGATGTGTTGGCTTACATAATACACACATGTAAAGTGCAAGATTATAATCTGTAGTGTGTTGAAAGTTGATATATATATTTAAATGTATTGAAGGTACCACTTTATTTTAAAGACCCTACTCCTAACCCTAACCTTACAGTAAATACATGTTACTTATCATTAACCAGGGCTTATGTGTGTATAATTACAGGGAAACTTAAATAAATTGGGTTAAACTTTATTTGGTAACGCTTCCTTTTACAGTCCAGTTACCCATGTAAATACTATGTACTTATTTTAGTAACTACAATTACTGGGTAATAACTAGTACTAACCCTGAACCTACCCCTAAACCTACCTGAGACCCGAGTGTTTGCCTGGTGTGCATTTTATAATTGTTCTTGCTATTTGGGATAAGTAGGACCTTTATAAATATAATAACTGAAATTTGTTTTTGTACAGGAAGTAGTTTTTGCAGAAAATGATGTCCTCATGTGAGGACAGTGGGTCTATAATTTACCATATGATGTCCTCATGTGAGGACACAGTACTAGCAATCAAAAAAAACTTAAATAGTTGTAATTCAAGAATGGTTTGGAATATAGACATATGGTTGGTCTTGTTTTTAAGAAGACATTTGCCAGATTATTGGAGAAGTGAAATAAATTATGAAGGTGAAACAGAAAAAAAGTTAAATAAGTTTGAGTTTATGAAAATATAGAATGTAAAAATATAATTATTTATATTTTATGTAAAATATATATATTATAAAATATATTTTACTCTAAAACTGCTAGAAATTTAAAGCCAAAAATCTAAACAAGTTGTGTTCCAAATCTTAGGTTGATATCTCAAAAAATGAGCTGTCAGTAAGATTTTATTTGGGCGTAGTACCAAACTTTTTCACTAGATGGACAGCCAGCTTCCTTACTGACCATATAAGGGCGCCTCCATTTTCATATGTTTTGAGTGATCTGAACCATGTCTTTCCATAATTTCATACAATTTATTAAGTATACATCCTATTCAGAAATAGTATGGGTGTTTTGGCAGTATTTGATTTGATTTCAACCTCTAATAAACATAAAAAGAGCACATAACAAACGTGCTCTTTTTGCCGCATCACAAATCGAGAATTGATAATATTTTTCTATATATTTAAAAATGTTCAGACCTTTTTTTCCTCATAACATTTAATTAGTGTTATCTTTTGAACTCTTGGCATGAAAACAAACTGAGGTTTCTACCAATCTTTCATGATTATTTATGTTTTCTTCTGTTTCAAAATAAAGCCTAATGAATATGAAATATTCTTGTTGCAAATTGATAAATTACTGCTATTATGTAATTTATTTTAAAAATAGGAAAACTAAAGATTGTAAGCTTTCAAATGATATATAGTTTGTCAATATTACTTTAGGTTTTTACTAAGATTATTATTGTTCTAAATATATATTGGCAAACGTCCCAGGTGGGACGGTGACAGTTAAGGGGATAACGTAATATAGTCCCAATGTCCTCAAACGAGTACTTCACATTTACTGATGACCTAGAGTGCTACTATTACTAAAATATGTCAAATTTTAATCCCCATTTGATGATAGAGACAGTATTGTACATAAATACATTTGTTTCATTCATATAATTTGAATAGATTTTTTACCTGGGTCATTTTTCTTTCGGGAACTGGTGTAGAAGTGTTTAGGGTTAGAAGGGTTAGGTTTAGGGTCATTTTCTTCTCACTGACAGTGGTGTAATGTTGTGATATCACAACAAAATGGTGTGGGCAGTGCCCCTAAATGTGGCCAACATGTCTAAGATTTACAAATTTGATTATCATTGTGTCAAGAGGCAAAAATGTAATGTCCTCATATGAGGCCGCAGGGTCTCAGGAGGTTATATTAGCCAGTACTTTCTAGGTAAGTACACTGTAAGTACTGTACTTTAAAAGGAAGCGTAACCCTTTATTTTAAGTTGTCCTTGTTACAGTGTAATTATACACGTAAGCCTTGATTAATGATAATTAACAGGTACTAACTACAGGGTTATGAATATGATCAGGGTTAGGTTTAGGGTTAGTTGCGTGTAATTATGCACAATGTATAGTAATTACTATAGAAACTACATGTAACATGTGTAACAAGGACACTGTAAAATAAAGTGTTACCGTAAAGTATAACCCAACTTTTCAGGCTACATCAAAGTTGTAATCTAGTTTGCGTTACTGTAAAAACAAGTCTAGTGTATTTATTGTGGTATATATAGATTATTGTTTAATTGTTTAATTATTGTTTGTATTCTCATTATATGACATAATATTCTAAATAAGTGTTCAGTGTTTTTGGAACCATTTCAAGATTCTAACATTATATTTGTTCTGGAAGGCCAGAAAACGGCTCTCAAAGCCAAGTCAAATTCACAGACCAGAGAGAAACTGACACTGATTTTGAGAGATGGATTTAAACAAGGTCAAATGTGTGAAACCAAGAAAAATAGTTCCACACACTGCAAACAATACTTCAAAATAACAGATTGGATACATTTTTCAATGAAGATGTGAATTGCAGATGTGGGCCTGAAAATCTATTAGTCATTTTAATGATGCTTTAATACAGAGTAGCTCATAATACACTTATTACATGTTAAGAGTGATCAAGATGGTTCATAGATCAATGCTTGTGAGATTGAAACCTACAGACTTTCAGACTCAAACCTTGCAGTAAACATGACTTGATGTGACTTACGGAGAGCGTGCCATTCATCTTGTCTGATAGTCTTGGTGATGTTCACTGGCAGATTTCGTGGGATGTTCGCTGAGGAATAGTAATATTTCACCGGCGTGCAGCGTTGAAGCAAACCTGCAGACATTCACAGACACTTCAGTAATAATAGTGAGGATCACGTTAACACAGATGAGTGCACGTGTGTTTGAATGTTGGACAGTCCCAAGTAGCAAGACATGTGTGTGTAAGGATCTCATTGCCCTGAAAGACGTTATCATTTATCACATTAAAGGATAATTCTGGTATTTAGCACTTTGAGTCTATTGTCTAGTTTGTTTTGGATGAACTAGAGTGGTGGACACAGAAATGTTGGCGATGGGTCCTGTCTCGACTTTTTGACTCTTTTAGAATCGCCTCTGAGCGCTTCAGAGTGGGTGTCTATGGGCATGCACAAACATGTCCTTAAAACAACCCTTAACGTTCGTTTTTAAAACTGCAACTCACCGAGTGGTTAGTGGTGTACGTTGATGATTAAAAACAAATATATTGGCGCAACGTATGATTTTAATCCGTGTTATTTGCTATAGTGGAATTATTTTTTCAGATACCTCACAACCGCGTATAAACTTCCGCTCGATATCTAAGTCTGAAGCGTTAGCACACTCCCGACCACTTGATGGCGACAACCACTTTGCTGCAGTTGCTTTGCTCACGCTAGCCTTCTGAGAGACGGAGAACCGAGCGAAAAGACTACAACCAAATGTAAACAGACCCCTTTCCGTTTCCGGTAGCGCAGTAATATCAACGAGCAATGAGTCCTCCAACAGACATCAATGTGATTTTATAAAATGCCAAATAAAACACGAAAGAAACTGTATTTCGCTACGTATCTTGTTTTGAAACATCAACGAACACCATTGACCCCTCGGTGAGTTGCACAGTTTTGAAAATGAACGTTAAGGGTTGTTTTAAGGACATGTTTGTGCATGCCCATAGACACCCACTCTGAAGCGCTCAGAGGCGATTCTAAAAGAGTCAAAAAGTCGAGACAGGACCCATCGTCAACATTTCTGTGTCCACCACTAGTTCATCCAAAACATACTAGAAAATACTCAAAGTGCTAAATGCCGGAACTATCCTTTAAAAAGCTTGTAAATGCATCAATGCATGAAATAATACATTCTTTTTAGATTAAGTAGAATTAGAATACTGCTTTTGTTATTGGAGGGAAACAAAGGAAAACTCAAAAGGGGAAAAAATGTAACATATTACAGAGGTAGTTGTATTTTAATCTTTTATTAAAATGGCCTTAGGGTCTCTCAGACCTATAAAAGAACACGTGTTTTTTTTCAAATGGATCCCATGCACTGCCCTGACAGACTCCATATGTTTCTGTTTTTAGTAGAAATGTGATGAATGTGTGAACATGAGCGTGTGTCTAGTGTTGATATGAGATCAGCACCCTGGATAGCGCCAAACATTCTTCAACATTCATTCATATCCTCAACAAACACACTAGAGCTGCTCAAAATTAACTCGGAATCTGGTTACTGTTCACATAGGGCCTGATCAGCATCATCACCTTTAAAAATCAGATCCTCGTTCTCCAGATCGAACCCTTCTCGATGGCATGTCCTCCACAGCCCGGTTGTGGTGGAGTTGTAGCGGCGGCTGCAGCGGGACTCCATTGCGGGCGCAGGGTGCAGGGATTCCCGCAGAGGAGCCGCTTTCGGTCGCATCCGGAGAGGGAGGTTTTGGTTGGAAATATATATGTATCCTGGGTCATTTCTCTTGCTGGCGTATTTTTTGCATCGGTCCCGGTGTTTCCGCGCATCTGTTTCGTACCAGTAGTCTGTGCTGATGGCCATGGTCAAGAGCCAGATGGAACAGAAGGCCAGGAAGAGCCCGGATACTGTTAATATCCTCATGATGCCCGCGGACAACTGTCACATTTTGCACCGAACCCATATCATCCTAAACCCGACATAACAAGACGATACATATGGTGTTGGAGTTCTAGACAGACATGTCTGTCCTCTGCTGCTGCTCGCTTTGAGTCGGGATGAAGGAGAGCCAATGCCGACACTGGAGACTGCTGCTGATGAAAGCGCTCCCGATTCGTCAGACAACAGCTGTGTGCCGCTGTCTCAATAAAGGATATTCAGGCGAATATTATAAAGCCTGATGTCGATACGTCGAAAAAAAAATGAAAGGGAAAAATATATTAATGGATAAAATGCAGGACCATCGAGATTTTTGACATCAAAATATATTTTTTTTGTGTAAAAAATAATCGCTTTGTCCTCAGCAATATACTCATTATTGTAATAAAAAATAAAATAAAATAAAATAAAAAGATAAAGAAGAGACCCGGATCTTAGTAACTGTCAGAATCTGCTTTTCTTCTCTGGTTTGTTGCTTTAAAAAAAAATAGGTTTATAATTATTTTGTATTATTATTATTAGTAGTAGTAGTAGTTGTTGTTGTAGTAGGCCTACTATAGTAGTAGGCTAGTAGTAGGCCTATTCAAATTCATTTCAATCGATTTTTGCTAAAAGATAGGCTGTATATTAAAAATTAATTAAAAACTATATTGAAAAATAAAACATGTTTTTATATATATATTATATATAAAACAGATTTTGTTTTTATTCCTTTATAAAACAGACAAATGCATACATACATACATACATACATACATACATACATACACATAAATACATACATACAAACATAGGCCTATATAGGGGAGATCGGGGAGTGTTGTAGCACAAGGGAGCAGTTGTACTGTAACACTGTACGTTTGACAAGTCAGAAAAGAGCAATGGGGATGCCATCAATATCATACACTCGCATATCTTTTTTGAGCACACAGGAAAAGTGGCATGTTACTGTGAGCAACATTGTACATTTTTATTAACAATTGTTTTTGTTTTTTGCCTGTAGCAATCATTGAATTGTAGATACAGTTATTTGACTTGCATAATCTAAAGTAGCTATTTCTCTAGTTCAATTTGATGCTTTGCATTCATGCTAACTTCAAACCCACATGAATGCTAAGTTATGGCTGTTTGGGGTGAGGATAGTGCACGGTAACATCATTAAAAATGTTAGGTAACACTTTATTTGAAGGGGTGTGCATAAGACTGACATGTCATGAACATGATATAACACCTGTCATGAACATGAAGAAGTCTTTATGAATGTTTATGACTGTTGTCATTAAGTGTAATTTGGTAAATTATGACACTTTTAATGCAAAGTTGACATTGTTTAAAATGTCTTTGTTATGACAACTTGACATTAACAAAGATAGAAATGTCTTTGTTATGACAACTTGACATTAACCAAGAAATCATAACCTGTCAACCTGTCACAAATATGTCATAACAGGTCTAATTATCAAACTTAAAGAAGTGTTCCACTTTACTTGAGGTAAGGGGAAATATTAATGACACTGTTGTTAAAGCATTTGACAGTGTAATAGCCCTTAATGACATCTTTATAACTAGTACAATGTGTTCCACTTTACTTGAGGACAAGTAAAATATTTATGACACAGTTATAATGGTGACATGACGTCCAAAGTCAAAACCAACCACATATGACAGGGTAATGTAATGTTAACGCAAAGCTGAATAACTTCTTTAAGTTTGATAATTAGACCTGTTATGACATATTTGTGACAGGTTGACAGGTTATGATTTCTTGGTTAATGTCAAGTTGTCATAACAAAGACATTTCTATCTTTGTTAATGTCAAGTTGTCATAACAAAGACATTTTAAACAATGTCAACTTTGCATTAAAAGTGTCATAATTTACCGAATGACACTTAATGACAACAGTCATAAACATTCATAAAGACTCCTTCATGTTCATGACAGGTGTTATGTCATGTTCATGACAGTGTCATGTCAGTCTTATGCACACCCCTTCAAATAAAGTGTTACCAAATGGGTCTACCAACCCCTTATGATTCCAGTTATAAATCATACCCCCTGTTAAGACAAAATCATGTAGGTTTTTTGTTGTGAAATTTATTTAGTAAATATGACTCCACCATAGTTTATTCAAACGTTTTCATGTCAGATTAAAAAAAATTATCTGCCTCAATCGAGCACACACATTTTTTTGTGCACATCTTTAGAATTTATGCACATCTCTGCATTTTTTAAATGTGATATAAAATAGGTGGATGGAAACATAGCTAGTGAGTAAACTGTGCATATTATGTGAATATAGTACACACACATGATCACAACGCAATTGTTTTTGTGCTAAATGTAAAATCCTTAAAGAAATACAATACAATGTTTTTTTGTTATTTTAATTGTTAAATGCTCACTTTATTGTTACATCTATCCCCAGCCTGTGTTACAACTCTCGTCTTACAACGGAACTCTTTGTGTTTGACATTAACTCACATCATTTGTGTTTGTGTTGTGAGTTATATTTGTAGCTGACAAATGTGGCTACCATGTTTAAAATTGAGATATAGCACAAAAAATCCTCGGTCTGAACGGATTGTTCTGTAATTTCCCCATTAAGTGCAACTTTATGCAGTATGAATCTAACTGAATAGATCTAAAAAAAAAAATAACTCTTGACATATGAATGTTTTTTAAAGCAATGTTATTAGTTATTATTATTATTATCATCATCATCACAAGATGTCATTGCACATCTAAAAATAGTTAAGATTATCTTGTAATTCAAGCCTGTCTATACTGATCTAAGCTGTTTTTTAGGCATGCAGTTGTAAATAAGTCTTCATGACCAGCAGATGTGGCCATAAACAAGAAACTCTTCATTGCCAGATGATGGAGGTAGAGCATCAGTACTGCTCTGCTAGCTGTGTTTAGCACTTGCAAACTGTATATTGGACCACCACACAGTTGAGCAGTGATCCATTTGACCTTTTAGGTATGGTTTTCAGAACGTCTTTATCCTCTGAATGCTGTCATTGAGTGCTGCAGCACTTAAATTAATGTAATTTTTTGCATCTTTATTCAAAAAATGTAAAATAAAAATAAAATAAAAATCAGTGGCTGCAGGACATTACTGATTATAAGATCAAACACCATGCTCCGGTTAGTGACCCCTCTCTTCCTGGGAGGCTAAATGACTTCTACTGTCGTTTTGACAGTGGTGGTCACCTTCCTCCCCCCTGCTATTGAGAGCAGGAGGACACTCCACTAACTCTAAACCTATCTCTGAGCATGATGTAAGAATCTTGCTCCATCAGCAGAACATCAGGAAGGCGGCGGGGCCTGATGGCGTAATGACTGCTACTTTAAGACACTGTGCTGATCAATTAAAGGGTACCTATTATGGCATTTAAAATGTTCCTAATATTGTTCTGGGAGTCCCCAACAACAGTTTTACAAGCATGCAATGACAAAAAACACTTTTGTTGTCTTATAATATGCATTTATTTTTACCTGATTTGCTCACCGACTCCCATATGAATCGTTTAGCGAGTCATTTTTCCAAACCCCGCCTTTGCGTGACGCTAATCTGTGGTGATATGTTAGACACCCAGCCGACGGGGTGTCATTGGTTGTTGCGCTAGATCTTGCCCAGATACAACAGTGCTATTTTCTGATTGGCTAACAACACCAGACGAACAACACCAGAGGAGACCAGGGTTGCCAGGTCTGCACAACAAAACCAGCCCAATTGCTCATCAAAACTAACCCAATCACGGCCAAAAATATTCAAATAGCGTTCCCGGGTGTTTCCTCAATAACAATCATGTTCCAGTGGATAAAACAATCGCGTCAACCAGCGTGCACTTCACAAACAACCCGCGGAAACAGTGCAGGCATACGGACCTGGCAACACTGGAGGAGACGCGCTTGAATCCTGCCGGTTCCACAGTGAGTGAGTTTTGGGCACTGCGGCATATTAAATATATTACAAATAGTTTTTCAGCTTGAGAAATACAATGTGTGGCCGGAGAGCGTGACAAAAGACCGAAATGAGTGACTGTCACGCTCAATGCGTGATGCGTGACACTCGAGAGCCCTGTGACAACTCCATTAACAACGACAAACACTTCACATATTTCAATACAATTGACATTGAAGACCTAAGTTAGCTGCTAGAAGCTGCGCTGTGCCTGTGCGTACACAACACACAAAATAATTATAGAACATACAAACATAAAAGCAACAGCCTACTTACAGATTGTGATTCGGAGAAGGAAGCTGATCCAAATAAACTCGGTACTGAACCTCCCTCCTTTAGTATCAGCCGGCTCGCAAATACATACTTTATAGCATTTAGGTTTGTGAAGCAATCATCTTCAAAATGACACGAACACAGAACAAGTTCGGGCTATAATACTTCTGTGGTATAGTTATGAACTGTAGCCACTTAGTCTTCAAATGCTCCTCACTGGGCAGATGAAAAAAGTTTGCTTTTGCGTCGCACTTCAAAACACAGCAGCGTCTCGTCGACATGATGTTTTCCCTGGCGTCTCCTAATGCAATGAGTGGGCGTATCTTATTCAAATAACTTGTACAAGTGACGTACGAAAGTTAGAGAAAATGCATCGTTCGTCTATCGATTCATATCAACGACTCAGAGTCGACTCTTACTTTTGAGAGACAATAACTTTGTATACGGTGAACTTTCATATTTAAAACTTTGCAGGATGTTTTCGTTCACTTAGATCTATGTTACACACTACATGAAAGGTAATTTTCAAAATTCCATGATAGGTACCCTTTAACATCTGTCCTCACTTTCATCTTTAACTGGTCTCTCCAAATTGGTATTGTGCCTGCTTGTTTTAAATCTGCTGTGATCATCCCAGTTCCAAAGAAAAATAGAATCTTGTGTCTTTATGATTATAGGCCTGTCGCCTTAACCTCTGTCATTATGAAAGTGTTTGAGCATCTGATATGTAAACACCTGTCCAGTATTTCACTTGACCCCCACCAATTTGCTTATAGAGCAAATAGGAGTGTTGATGATGCAGTTTCACTCTGTTTGCACTCTATTCTTCAACATCTGGAGTTTAAATCCACATATGTACGTGTCCTCTTTGTGGACTTAAGCTCTGCGTTCAACACCATCGTTCCTGTGAAGCTGATTAACATTCTACAGGAGCTAGGTGTTAGAACATCACTTTGCAAATGTATTTTCAACTTTTTATGCAATAGGAAGCAGGTGGTTAAAATGGGTGATTGCATCTCACAGTCAAAGTTTATGAACACTGGTACCCCACAGGGCTGTACAGGGCTGTTCCCCACTTCTGTACTCTTTATATACACAATTCTGTCAATCACACAGTAGTTCAGTTTTGTTGTTTAAGTTTGCTGAAGATACTTCTGTAGTTGGTCTCATTACTAATGGAGATGAGTCTGACTACCGCAGAGAAGTGGAGGGGCTGGTGAAATGGTGTGAAAGCTGTAATTTGACAATTAACATTTTAAAAACCAAGGAACTGGTAGCGGATTTTAGAAGGACCCCTAGTCCCCTCCCTACGCTCTCCATAAATGGGGTGGAGGTGGAGAGGGTCACTTCCTTCCAGTTCCTTGGGACCACAATCCAGGAATCCCTATCATAGGAGCTAAACACTAATATTAAGATCAGTAAAGCGCACCAGCGACTCCACTTTCTGCGTCAGCTCAAAAAGTTTAGAGTCAGCCGAGTTGCCATGATCCACTTTTATAGGTCAACTATTGAAAGCGTCCTTACTTTTTCCATGCTTGTCTGGTTCGGTCACACAACCGCTCAGGACAAAACTTGGTTAGAAAGAGTAGTACGCAGAGCATCAAAAATCATAGGCTGTAGCCTCCCTTCACTTTCTTCACTCTTCTCCACTAGAATTATCAGAAAGGCTAAAAACATCATAGCGGACCACTCTCATCCTGCTCACCATCTCTTTCAACTACATCCATCAGGAAGGAGATATAGGAGCATCAAGACTTCTACATCACGTTTTAGAGACAGCAATTTCCCTCTGGCTATCAGATATCTGAATTTGCACTGTATGCACTGTGCACTTTCTCTGCCATGGGGTATTGTCCTTTTTAATGTCTGCAGGGTTTTGGTCTTATGTCCTATGGTTGCTGGGGATTGTTGGGTTCATTGTTGGTGTACTTATGATGTCTGTTCTTTTGGTTATTTATGTCTGAGAGTTGTACCAAGACAAATTCCTATCAACTTAGTTGACATGGCAATAAATTATTGAAACTTGAAACTTAAAAGTAATCAGGAACAGTCTCTGTTTAGGGTTCCTTAGTGTCTATAGGTTATTTGGAGAAATGTCCAAATGTCAAATTATAGATTCTTCAGAGTGAATTGGTTCATGAGATATTTGAAGGAATTTAATTCAATTATTTTTACATATATTTTTAGCATTTGTCACAATAAAAATCATTTTACAACAGCTTTAGAAAGAATAGTGCCTTACAGTCCCCAGTAAGAGAGCCAAAGATGACAAAAAGATAGATTTCAACAAGATAAACTCTTTTCCCTCTTTTCATCCTCTAGGGCAGGGGAGGGATAGTAGATAGATAAATTATCTTAGATATTGATGGGCTAGTTCATTATAGGATTTACATGTAAGAAAAAATGCTATGAAACTGTACCAGTAAACAGTGGAAAGATGATTTGAATTCACCCAAAAAGTACGATGTATTAATCAAGTCTAATTATGAATAGATGGACTACTTTTTCAGAAAAATAATAAGAAGAAGAGAATTTCCTGTAATAGTCAGGGGTTGCATGTATTAAATCCACCAAAGAGTTGTTTGATGTAGGAGAATGAATGAGAAGTCCAAGTACGGTAACCCATACTCGTAATTTGCCCTCTGCATTTAACCCATTAAATATTGGCACCTAATCCCGGGGAGCAATCGGGGGTTAGGTGACTTGCTTAAGGGCACTTCAGTAATTTCCTGCCAGTATTGAGAATTAAACCCACAACTTTTGCGTTTCCAGTCTGACTTTCTAACCATTAGGCCAGAACTGCCCCCAGTCAGTTGAAATGGAACCAACAGGTGTGTAAGCAATACGTTAATCAAATCATAGTCCAAGTTGAGGAGAGAGGAAGGGAGGGGGCTCTGGAGGAGAATGAGGAGCAGACAGAGGAAGAAGATGACTACCAGTGAAGAGATTAAGGTGGGAGGAGCTAGGGCGAAGGAACCAGAGCAGAGACGGGAAAAGCAAGAGGCTGGGTGGAACCGAGCAGATGACAGTGTCACAATCACAAGGCGGAAGCAAAGATGCAAGTAACTCTTTATTATAAGGTCAGAAGACACAACAGTTCAGAGACACGGGTGGGCTGGTGGCGCAGGGACTAGATGGTCAGCGTGCAGGTGAAGAGTGCAGGTCGTGAATCTGTGCAGGTGAACATCCAGACGAGACGAAACACGAAGACACCGAACAGGAACTCGAACTGGAACAGGACTGCAGACAGGACACGAGGAACAACACTGTGGACACCAAACCAACGATCTGACAAAGAGAGGAGAATGTGATGAGTTTATATAGGTGAGTGAATTGGCAGCAGCTGGTGCGGGGAATGAGATCAGCTGGTCCGCGGATCAATGGAATGAGCGGTAACACCCACTCACACATGCTCACACACACATAACAACAATGACACGAGACATGAAGAAAACAGCAAATTCATGAACCGTGACAGACAGACTGAGGTGTAGCTGTTGGAGGTAGAGTCTCAGGCGGAACCGAAAAGCCAAAGAGACAGGGTGAAGCTTTAGGCCTGGATGACCATGTTGGAGCTGCAGGCAGGCGTGACGGAGGTAGAGGCGTGAGTTTGGCAAACCAGGGCAGATACGGGAGGGGGGGGTGGGGATGAAAGGTCAAGGCACAGCTGCTGACTCGGAAGTCCAAGTCAACGGACAACGGACCAACGTGGAGCCAGAGGGACGAGAGAGCCTGCTAGAGCCTGAGGGATGACAGTCCATGGTGCAGTCGAGGAACCATTGAGCCGAGGTGGAGCCGATGATTCAGAGGGTCGAGGTGAAGTCCAGGGCTTGGATGCTTGAGGTGGAGCAGAGGGATCCACAGGCCAAGGCGGAGCTGATGACTGGGAAGCCCGAGGCAAATCCGTACAGCAGGCCAGGACCACTAGAGGAGCCGAGGGGCTGAAGGGAGACAATGGATATGAGAATGGCTTTTGGAGGAGGGAGAGGAAGGCTGGGCTAGTCAATGGCGACGAAGGAGACTTGGTGCTGGACGACGCAGACGACTTGCAGCTTGGCCTAACCAGCAATAACTTGGAGCTAAACTTAACCGGCGACGACTTAGACAACATGGAGCTAGTCTAAAGCAGCGATAACTTAGTTGACTTGGAACTGGACCTATCCTATTTACTGGCTGGCGTTGTACTCAACAGGGAAGACAATGAACGAGATCCACACTGAACCAGCACCCCCTCCACATATTAGGAGAAGATCCCTCGAAGAGATCAGATCAGATGTGCATTCGACTGCTTGCTAAGCCCGGTGTGGTAGAAAACACATAGCAAGAGTTTGGATAATGGGTTATGCGCGACTGGTCAAGAAAATCCTTTGTGTGATCCTTGAGGGAGCGATCCCCCTGCTCCAGCCGGAGAACATGTAGAGGCAGGAAATCCATGGTTTCATTGGCTGTATAAATCTGGTCTTTTGGTCTTGTGTTCTGCCAGGGGTTGCATGTATTAAATCAGGCAAGTATGATGCAAAATGAACAAGAAATAGTCTTTTAATAAACACAAAAACCAACGTAACTTTAACATGAGACCATGAACTAAAGAAACTGAGGTCTTATATACATTGATGACGATAATCAAGGGAACAGGGAACAGGTACCGTGACAACTAATGAAGAGCTCAAGCAATGACAATGAAAACTATGACAAACAAACTAAACAAGACAGTTAAACTAAACATAACTATGACAGTATTTGCAACATTTCTGTGGTGGAAACTGTTGTTCAATAGACAGTAGAGATGTAGCTATTGTAGCTAATTTTGTAGGTATTGTAGCTACAAAAATTAAAAATACTGCTTCCCCTATTATTGTTGAATCACAGAAGCTACACCAGTTACCAGTTTGTCAAGAGATTTCTATTTATTATGTATCATGTGTCATGTGTCAGACAGATAGAAACACAGGCATGTAAGAATAAATCTACATGAGAGGAGGTCATTCCAGATTTCTCTATTCCCCATTTCTATCTTCTCATCCCATCATGCTAGCTGTAAATTGTTTCTCTGGGTTTCTCCTTCCTTTCCCCCATCATGTTTCTCCTTCCTCTCACCCCATCATGCCTTTATGTTTCTCTTTTATATAGTACAGTAAGATTGAGCTTATATACATCACAGTGAGACTTACAACTTCCTTGCAAGGTAGAAAAACATTTTGCTTATGTTTAAAATGAAATGTATATGCAGATGGTACAATCCACTTTCCACATTTAGAGAATATTTCTCAGTGTATACATTAGTGGTATACAAATGGTACATTTGCATCAGTTGAAACATTTATTTTCTTGCAAAGTGCATACCAACTGTACACATTTGCAGTATAATCAATATTGGAACATCTCTGCTAAATGAACATTACACTTTACTCATACCTTTAAGCAAAATATAACTCTACCAGCTCTCTGCTCAGCACACATGTACAAACATAGTCTCTGACTTCACAAAATACATTATGAAATTATTATGAAAATGAATACAGAATAATAAAACATGAAAATAACATTTAACAGTAAAGTTTTAAGTCTTCACTATCAAATTACAAAAAGTCAAATATGTTAAACAATATCTAGACAAATATAATTTAATTGTTTGGTCCTCGAATTTACAAACTCCTTAATGCAAACTGAAATTGTATCTGGAGGATATATAAAGCTGTGTGTTAACTTTGAAAAATAATGCCATGCCGCCTAATAATATCACCAAAAGGGAGCATATACATGAAAAACAAGAAAGGGCCCAAGACTTAGCCTTGTGGCACACCATACCTGTGTTAAGTGACCTGTGACAGCTTATTTACACAAATAAGACGATATAGTGGACCAGTACATACAGTGCTGCTTGAAAGTTTGTGAATCCTATGCAGAATCTATGAAAATGTTACCAGTTTTAACAAACTAAGAGGGATCATACAACATGCATGTCATTTTTTATTTAGTATTGTCCTAAATAAGATATTTTACATAAAATATGTTTACATAAAGTCCACAAGACCCTGTTCAAAAGTTAATGTACCCTTGATTCTTAATACTGTGTCATTACCTGGATGATGAACCGTTTTTTTTTTTTTTTTTTTGTGATGGTTGTTCTTGAGTCCCTTATTTGTCCTGAATAGTTAAACGGCCCATTGGTCTTCCGCTTTCCGGCATCTTTTGCATATTTGAACCCTTTCCAGCAATGACTGTAAAACTTTGAGATCCATCTTTTCACACTAAGGAAAAATAAAGGACCTCAAACACATTTATTAAAAATGGTTCAAACATTTACTGATGCTTCAGGCGGAAACAATGCAGTGAGAGCGATGGGTGAAACCTTTTGAACAGGATGAAGATGTACACATTTTTCTTATTTTCTTTAACTATAATTTTTATTTCATTCAGTACTGCCCTTCGGAAGCAACAGAAGACTTACATGATCCCCGTAGACAAACTAATTACAATTTACCTTGATCTTCAAATTCAAAAATGTTCACCCCCCCCGCATCGTGCATCGTGTTTCCTTTTGGAGCATCAGTGAATGTTTGAACCTTTTGTAATAGTTGGGTTTGAGTCTCACAATTTTCCTCAGTGTGAAAAGATAGATCTCAAAATAGCCGTGTGGACTATAAGCATATTTTATGTAAAATATCTTGTTCAGGGCAGTACTAAATAAAAAATAACATGCATTTTAAACGGTCCCTCTTATTTCGTTAAAATTATTCACATTTTCACAGATTCTGCAAGGGGTTCACAAACTTTAAAGCAGCCATGTAGATCATTTGTCTGAAGAACTGGGAAATAAAAAGTTCAATGTGGAACTTCTCCTATGACATTATGCGGAAAAAGAAAATCCTTATTTTATTGTAAGTGTTGAATTTTTACAGGTGTTTCCGGCAATTACTAAGAATCGTACATGATTTCCAGTATATGAACAGTGTTCTTGTGTCTTTGCGAAAGACCTGAAGATGAGAGAAAGCGAGAAAACCTGCTTGAACGTGTGGCTAGTCAGAGTGCAGTGTGGTTATCATGGCTGTAGTGGCTGTAACCTACAGGAAGTTTGTTCACAGAGATAAAGACCAAGACAACCAGCTGTCAGTCATCTCATTGCCTTTGTTACGGTCATCCCGTATGACTCACTCATCATGCTCTTGCCTGTGATATGTGTGTGTTTCAGAGACAAGTATCTTTATTATAGAGACTTGAGCTTTTATATTTGTGGCAGCCAAGTTACACAAAGCACTTTGCACAAATAAGGCCTGAAAAAATTAAGATATTTGTTAACTTTTTCAACAAATGGTTAGTAATGGTAACTTCTGAACAAAGAATATTGATTGTCAACCTCAGGAGGTTAAATCAAAGATTACATAAGTTCTCGTTTTTATGTTATGAATTAGGTTTGTAATTTTTAAAGCCCTGTTCCCAAAATTTGTCACCCTGAACAAACGAAAGACACAAGATAGCAGTGTTTTACATTTTTCACATCTGTGTAGCTTGTTTGTGTATAGAGTTACTATACAAAAACATTTTTTTAAAATAGTGTTTAAAAAAGAGTTGAAAGAGTTTTGCATAAAGTGTTTGGTTTTGCGCGTGTGTGTGTGTGTGTGTGTGTGTGTGTGTGTGTGTGTGTGTGTGTGTGTGTGTGTGTGTGTGTGTGTGTGTGTGTGTGTGTGTGTGTGTGTGTGTGTGTGTGTGTGTGTGTGTGTGTGTGTGTGTGTGTGTGTGTGTGTGTGTGTGTGTGTGTGTGTTTTTGATTTGTGTGTAGACTTTATTGTGACTTATTGTGTAAATACATGTTTTTACATTGTATTTAAAATACAGTTTTTTACAATCGCTATGACAATTTTTTCAATACATGTCTCAAAATCAAATAATTTTTCAAAACACTAACATATGTTCCCGTCCAACAGGAAGATTTAGTCAATCATAGCACAATGTCATAAAAACACTAACATCAGAGACTGCATTATGTTATATGTGTCAGGTCTGCTCTAATACAACACACAGTATACTGTATTGATCATAGATTGTGTTATGCACTGCAGTTTCTTTAGAAGCCTCTCTACATTTTTGTTTTGTTGGGTTTAGGTCTATTTTTGCAGAAATTCAATCCGCCGTTTCTCAGTAACAATAGAATAAAATACAGGGGATATATTTGTGTTTCAATTCACAATATAAACAGCTGTTCACCTTGACTTTAGCCTGTAAGGTTTAGAACATGCTGTTATCTGTTCTGACATACAGTGTTAAAGCATTGGTAAATTTGCCAGTAAAAATCCATTGTTTTGATCCCGTGTGTAAAAGTTGTTCAAGCATTTTAAATTTGTGTTAATTGTATGTATTTTGTGTTAAAGCAACAAAAAAATTGTTAATAATATAGCTTTCACAGACGGATGTAGTGCTAACTGTGTTAAGAGTTTAGGACATTTGTTAAAAGTATTGAAAAAATTGGCATAGCGATTGTAAAAAACTCTAAAAAAAAAAATAATAATAATAAAAAAAAATTACGAATGTTATTACAGATGTAATTTATTTTTTTTAATTCCATAATGATGACCTTCCCTTAAACTTTAACCCACCGTTAACCCACCAAACCTATCCCTAACCTTACCCGTATCCACCTCAGTATCAGCCAATACAACATCAACACAATAAACATTGTGCTCATTTAATGCAAGTGCATAGTAGTTAAAAACACCTAATATAAAGTGTGACCTGCATATCTAATAGGTCTTATGACAAAAAAATTCCCAAAGTTTTCATATTTGATTTGACCATGTTACATACAACATTTTTATTGCTATTGCTTTATTGTCAGGAAAGTATTTTGTTAGTGATTACTGTTAACAATATAACAACATACAGCATTCGTATACATGTAAATCTTAATGTTGTGGTGTTGTGTCTATTGTCCTCTGTTCGACAGTGAGAAAGTTATGCAGCACTTCAGGCTGTTGTGCAATAGAGACAGTGACTGTGTGTGAGAGAGTGTGCGTGAGTGTGTAGATGTAACGGACTTCCTGTGGTGCCTGAAAATACCCTGCAATGCACTATTGGGAAAACATGAGAGCACACAGACAAAACCTTTGGGTTTCCACTCAGGAGCCAGTGTGCGGGTCAGCTAGTTCAAAACTAGCCGTTTAATATACCATTTCATATAACTCAGAACAAAAGCAGAATCTATGCGTATTTGTTATATTATTATATAAAAAAAAGAATATTTGAATCTCAATTAAGGTCAGTTTTTTTAAAAATGCAAAAATAAAATACTTGCAGAGTACTCAACTCCAGAAAAGAGATGACATTACACAAGTGTCCATTTAAGGCTGTCACATTTACATTTAGGGAAGTGAATGTGAAAGCTCTAAACTTCCCCAATTACTGTGTGTGTGTGTGTGTGTGTGTGTGTGTGTGTGTGTGTGTGTGTGTGTGTGTGTGTGTGTGTGTGTGTGGTGTGTGTGTGTGTGTGTGTGTGTGTGTGTGTGTGTGTGTGTGTGTGTGTGTGTGTGTGTGTGTGTGTGTGTGTGTGTGTGTGTGTGTGTGTGTGTGTGTGTGTGTGTGTGTGTGTGTGTGTGGTGTGTGTGTGTGTGTGGGTGGGTGGGTGTGGGGGTGCGCGCGCGTGTGTGTGGTGCGCGCGTGTGTTGTGTGTTCAGGTATACCTTATACATTATTTGGATGTGGGTATAAGATCCGAAATCCGGGGAAAGGTTTGTTGTGCATGAGAAAAACAGCTTATAAATCATAATAACGGATGTTTTCTGAAAATGTAAAAAAGTTTTCTGTGCTACATATGGTTAGGGGATTAGATAGATAGATGATAGATAGATAGATAGATAGATAGATAGATAGATAGATAGATAGATAGATAGATAGATAGATAGATAGATAGATAGATAGATAGATAGATAGATAGATAGATAGATAGATAGATAGATAGATAGATAGATAGATAGATAGATAGATAGATAGATAGATAGATAGATAGATAGATAGATAGATAACACCTAATGTCAATCGAGTTTAGCATATGAAAATCCAAGTCAAACACAGAATAATACATTTGTCTCTGCTGCAATAGTAGTTGCTTCCTCAAACCCTCCGATAACAGTACAATGCTTTGATTAAAAAGGGAACAAAGTTCTCTCGGAACTTCACTTTGGCCAAACGCTGAAGTTTATGATTCTCAGACAATAGCACATGTAAAAATGTCCCTCTGATTGACTGACTCAAGGCCACAACATTACGGCCCGTTCACCAAACTCAGAAACCTGAGGGCTTTCCAGCAGACAGACTATTGCTCATGCTAGTCATTACAAATACAAATAAATGTATTTTATTAGCACAATGGTCCAAAACCATTGAATATAATCCACGAGTAAGACCTTAAAAAAATCAGAAGCAATGAAAATAGTTAAAAAATCAAGAAGGTTTGATGCCGTTTAATGAAGGCCGACCTCATTCAATTCACTCAATAATCTTTCTAAAATAAACATGTTTGATCAAATGCATCATCCGTCAGATAATAATTATAAGAAATTAATAATCTAAGAGAAGTTGGAGATGCACATAAGACCATCCCATCATCTTGATCATGATTGGTTGATATCCCTCGACAGTGTCACAAATGAAAAATCACGAGTCATCGCCACATTTGACCTATCAGAGGCCAGATCTGTCAGTAAAGTCAGGCTAATCGCTCATGGGCGATACAGGAAATTTAGTCTTTTTTTACAGCAGGACAGTGAAGCTGAAGCAGAAGAGTTTAAAAACAAGATTTGCCCATTTGAAAAGAGATACCACAGTACAGCGCTCTTGTGAAGTAATTTCCACGTTATGCAATATTCTGTAAATAAGTGTGAAACTGTGAGATAGACACCACAAAAGAAGTTATATGATTGAAGGGCTTCATGTTGCATTACAGAATGGAAAGCTGTGTTATTTCTCCTGTAAGTATTTCAGATTGACTTCTCTTTCTCTTTCCAATTTAAACATTTACAGGTAAAACTAAAGTCAATTATATGTAATTAAGTTGTGCATAGTATAATTTATGGAGTCAGTTAGTGACACAACATTTCAAAAATTTGTAACTAACTTTAAACAGATAAAAATAAAAAAGTTTTCAAACAATTGAATTTTGTTTCAGTTGTCTGAAGAAATAATTCCGTATGACCATGACGCCCGGCCGATATATGACTTCTACCCATATCTCAGTACTGACCCTGAGACTCATCCCGGTGAGTTTTTTAATATGTATTTTTGATTCTTGTTATCTCATAGTGTGATGATCCCCGTCATCCCCACTGATTCTCTGTCTGGGGCTCTAAATGTCCGGAACTGGTTTGTTGGTCACTGTTACTGTAATAAAACAAGTCATTTCACAGCAGAAAAACAATCAAAAGAAAGAGTTTTGAGCTCAGTTTTGTTCTCCCTTGCTGTTTCTCATGGAAGAAAGTGGCTGGGACTACACAAGCGTTCACGCTCATCACAGTGAGTTTGAGCCGCCTCAAGGAAACCACTTCACCGAGCTTCATCCCTCCTCGTACCGCTACGGAGACGTGGAGTCCTTCCACCCGTCTGTGGACGCAGGGATGGGAACACTTCTACCTGTGATTCCTCCACAGGTTAGTGTCATAATGGTATAACATCGCTTATATTTACTTAATTATTTATTTTAATCTTATGTACTGAAATTGTTCTGCTTTCCTATATGAAGCCGAAAATCTGATTTTTATCTATTTTGTTGCTAGGTAAATATAGATTTGAGTGTGTTGACTCTATTGGCCTCTCAACGCAATAAAAATGAAGTAAAATATTATATTGAGTAAAAATAAGAAATACATTAGAGGCGTGATATTAGACTAAAAATTAATTATCATTAATATTAATTTAGTAACAAATAGAGCAACTCCAATCAGTGAAAAGGTTTGAGAGAAAGAAATGATAAAGGAAAAGAAAGAGAGATGGACAGGATGTGAGTGGAGGAGACAGACTGATTGCTCAACACTGTCTTTCCTGACTAAAGACTGTTGCTGCTACACACACACACACACACACACACGCACACGCACACGCACACACACACACACCGTTCGCAATCACAGTCACACTTCAACTAATGACAGCCTGTGAGTTTAATGCAAACTAGTTTTGAATAAAATAAAATAAAACAAGCCATTTGAATGTAAATGTCTGACCAAGAGCAGGTCACAAACGTACAGTACAATTACTGTAAATAAAAAATATAAAGATTTTTTTTTTTTTTTTTTTTTTAAACCCATCAGATTGTCCTTGTTCGGCAAAGTATAAATGGAGATGTTTAGCAGAATATCCGAGCTGCTCTTCTCCGTAAAACAAAAAGTGAAATAGGTGCTGTAAAGCTCTGAAAATGACAAAACCACACAATAAAAGCCTCATAAAATTAGGCTAATCCATACAATTTAGCTTCTGTTGTTGTTTAAGATCTTGCGCATGATTTTTTCCCAAACCAGTTAGTGCCAGTTATTAGTCCTGTCAGTCACAGTGATGACTGCCTATAACACTGAAACAGATACTAACTGTAACTTACACCGTAACATCATGTCTACACTGACTGCATCCATTGCAAAAATTGGCGCTGTAAAGTCGTAGACAGGGTTATTTTTGCGGCTGAATATTTTGCATATGCATTAGGAGTTTCCCTTTCAGACGCAAAATGTAAGGGAAGAGAATATTTAAATGAATCATGCAAGGTGATTTACTGAGACTTGCTCTCGTGAATTTACTGGTATTTGCCATTAATGGAAATGATCCGACTGAGTGTGTGTTCTTTAATTTGCTCGTCGTCAGCTGATCACACGCAGAGTGAATCGAGCAATTTTTTTTCTCGAGGTTCCAGTTCCAGAAATATATATTTTGAGCCAATCAGCACAGCCGTAACACCATGCGGCTTATGGTCCACAGTAAAATGGTGTCCTGATTAGTTGATGGCTGAAGTCCGTCATTAGCGACTGAACTTGCCCTGCACAAATACTTGCTCTGGCAAATACAATCAAATATTTGTGATTTATTTCATCAATAAACAAGGTTACATCTGAACAATCAACAATGGAGATCAATGTTTTTTTTTTGTTTTTGTTTTTTTTGCTAGAGACATCTAACTGTAGGTACTAACTTAAAGCTGCAGTCCGTAACTTTTTTGGGTTACAAATTATACATAACCCGCCAGTGTTCAAAACTTTCTGCTTGCCTTAGCTTGATTCAAAACGGTAAGCTTGTAATAATGTTTTTAATTCCAGTGGTACTGGTGGATTTCCTAGGGAAATTTGAACATGTCTTTGCGTCATTATGTCACATCACATAAAGAAGAGTCTCGGCTAGACTATATTGCATCATTATGTCACATCTATACACATAAAGAAGAGTCTCGGCTAGTAGAGTGATGACTATTATTTCATCCGCAACCGCATCACAAAACTCATCATCCGTCCGCCATCCATCCGCACCAACGTTTTTGACCAATTTTCAAAACCGCACCCGCCCGCCATCCGCTGATTGGGCGATACAACGCGCTGCTGACTAGCGAGACTAGAAAGCTCTCAGAATATCAGCTGATTTGATTAAAACTATATACAATTATAGCCTACAGCGTCTTACGTTGGAATAAGCCTCGCCCTTAAATTACTATTATTTGAAGTTAACATTATACAATATACGTCGACCTACTACACCACAAAACTAGTTGAGGATAAATTCTTTAAAATAGGGGAATCCGTTACGGACGTGAGCGCTCTGAAAGCGGCACTAAAAGATGCTTTAAAACTTTCACAGAGACATAAAACAGAAAGCACAAAAGCCTTTCTTTAAAGTGAATTTCGTTTTGTTTTAATTGTATCTTAATTTTAATTAATATTTCATCAACCAATTGCCTGGATTAAATAAATGATAAGTAAATATAGCAGATATAGCCTATAGACTAATCACGAAACCGCCGGCACGTGAACTGGAGCACGTCTCAAAACTCAGCTTGCCTCACAGACCGAGAAATATATCTAAAATGTCTACTTCTTAAAAGAACATTTCAAAACGAAAGAAAACAGACTGCTCTCTGTTTATGTAATCCGTATGAAATGTGCATTTCTCTCTGGCGCGTTCACTACTGCGAATATCACCATCAGCATCGTCAACTTCATCTTTGCAGGCGACAATGACACAGAAAACACGTTTATAAACAATTAAATTGTCTCCTTGCTATAGGCCTATTCGACATATTCATAATCATCACTTTTGCCGGTTCTTTGTGACAACTTTTAGGTGCTTTTTTGGCAGCGCTACACCCTTACATGTTACATGAACGCATCACCACAACATCAGCACCGAAAACATGGGGATTTTTTACAATAAATTACAAGCTCCTAGTGACATTATTTAGTTAATCGCCTGTCGCGAGTGCAAATGCAAAGTTGCAAAGCTGATTTAATCAAGGTAAAACTGAATTAATTTACAAAATAGTTTTAATTTGTAGGCTATTTCAGCACTTCGCGAATGGACAGCGACTCTTATGTGTGTTCACACCGAACACGAATAGAGCGTCAAATACGCGTCTAGTTAGACGCTTGAACATATATTTTTCATTTGATTGGTTCAACCGCCCGCCACCCGCCCGAATTTAATTCAAATATTTTTTTCCGTCACGTCATCCGCGATCGCGGAGTCCGCGGCTGTAACCGCCAACCACGCATCTCTATCGGCTAGTAGACTATATTGCGTGTGAGGAGGCTGGAGGTGGAGATTTATAGCCTTTTCTCACAGCACTTGATATAAACTTATCAATTTGATGGCGGGTCCCGAAAATGGCGTTCAAACGACAATCACCAGTGACAACTGGAGATTCACCCGCTGTAAAATGCAAAAGTCTTCGGACTTCGGAGTGGCTACAGAAAAAAAGAGACTGCAACCGGACACATGCGAAAACAAGGATAAATATCGGAAGGGCATTAAATGTAGTCACGTAATCCTGATGTTGTTAACATTAACAATTTGCAAAAAAGTTTTATAATTTGCACAGTTTGACGGGATAAGCAATCGTTAGATTTAATCAGCGCGATTTACTGCAATGCTTTTTTTTCCATTAGTTGGTCAGAACAAAAGTGGATCTTGTGAAATTCTTATGTTGGCCATACTTCCAAAAAGTATAATCTGTGATTGTGAATGCCAGTATCCACACCGACTGACAGCCGCACATTCTCCTCAAACATTGTGTTCATCCGCGCTGTGCCGTGTCGAGGCACAACCCACATAAAATGTATAATTCGGCGAAAAACTGCAATTGCAGATTTCGAACAGAGATGGCGACAAAGAGGAAAAACTACAAACTGCAGCTTAAACTTGATCATGCAAACCAGTCAAAACTTTACCCCTTGCCTCAATGCATTTAGGCACGGCATTTTTTGAATGAGATTTGAGAGTTAAAGGAGGGCAGAGATTTAACAGCCGAGTAACTGTCAATGAGATTGACAGGTATTACATCTCTTTCAACAAGTTTAAAATAAGAGTAAACTTTCATTATAGATACACCCCTATGATTAAGAATATAGCTAAATAATAAACAGAGCATACACAAAGTTTACCGATATGTGTTTGTTTGGTAGGATTCTGCTGATAGAATTGAAACTTTGTGGCTCTCCGGGATGATTTGGAAGCAAAACGTGATGTGCACTTGATTTGTAAATCTGGGACCACATCATTGTGTGTCCCTTTCTGTTGACACTGAGTTTTTCCACTTCCTCTTTCAATGTAAAGCAATTCTGTGGTTTCCAAGTATTTGGTACCATTAATTTAAGATCATGCTAAACCAGCATTTTCTGCTCGAAAATAAGTGTGGGAATGTACATTTGATAAAAAAAGATTTTCATTTGCTTGATCATTTGCATTTGTTTCATTTTGCTTTATATTTCGCTTTATCCAATGAAATGAGTCTCATGACATTTTTTTAAACTATTTTATATGGGGCACCATTTGTAAAGCGGCTCACGCTGAAAATAACAGCAACATTTTGTCACATTTAGCTTCAAACAATGTTTAAAAAACTGGTATGAATTTTTGACGGTCACTTTTTAGCACATTTACAACAATATTTGTCAATTTAGAGATTTTTTAAATGTTAAATCTAAATTTTAAAGATTTATTATAAATCTAAATGTTGAATCTAAATCTAAATGTTAAATCTAAATATTAAATCTAAATGTTAAATCTAAATCTAAATGTTAAATCTAAATGTTAAATCTAAATCTAAATGTTAAATCTAAATGTTAAATCTAAATCTAAATCTAAATGTTAAATCTAAATCTAAATGTTGAATCTAAATGTTTCGGGTGAAACTAAATATTTAACTAATATGCAAATTCAAAATGCCGGTAACCGGAAGTGCCAAAATAAAAGCTTGAGGAGGTCAGTATGTGTTTATAGTGTCAAATAGTGAATAAAAAACATTTCATTCGGGGAAATGGACTCTTGGACATGGATTATCATGATAATAACTACCTAAAATAATAAACACGTTTGGAGAAACTGTATTTGAAGAGAAGGCTACTTTGAGTTTTTAATGTCACTTTTATGAAAGATGTGGGACTTATGACCTGTAGCCATAATCGCCAGCCACGAGGGGGATGAGATGTTTTTTATTCGTTATTTGACACTATAATAAACACACACTGACCTCCTCAAGCTTTTATTTTGGCACTTCCGGTTACCGGCATTTTGAGGTTGCATATTAGTTAAATATTTAGTTTCACCCGAAACATTTAGATTCAACATTTAAATTTAGATTTAACATTTAGATTTAACTTTTAGATTTAGATTCAATATTTAGATTTAACATTTAGATTTAGATTTAACATTTAGATTTAGATTTAATATTTAGATTTAACATTTAGATTTAGATTTAACATTTAGATTTAACATTTAGATTTAGATTTAATATTTAGATTTAACATTTAGATTTAGATTTAACATTTAGATTTAACATTTAGATTTAGATTTAATATTTAGATTTAACATTTAGATTTAGATTTAATATTTAGATTTAACATTTAGATTTAGATTTAACATTTAGATTCAACATTTAGATTTAGATTTAATATTTAGATTTAGATTTAACATTTAGATTTAGATTTAATATTTAGATTTAACATTTAGATTTTGATTTAATATTTAGATTTAACATTTAGATTTAGATTTAATATTTAGATTTAACATTTAGATTTAGATTTAATATTTAGATTTAACATTTAGATTTAGATTTAACATTTAGATTCAACATTTAGATTTAGATTTAATATTAAGATTTAGATTTAACATTTAGATTTAGCATTTAGATTTAACATTTAACATTTAGGTGTAACATTTAATATTTAGATTTAACTATTTAAAATATCTCTAAGTTGACAAATATTGTTGTCAATGTGCTAAAAAGTGACCGTCAAAAATTCATACCAGTTTTTTAAACATAGTTTGAAGCTAAATGTGACAAAATGTTGCTGTTATTTTCAGTGTGAGCCGCTTTACAAACGGCACCCCATAATTTGATGTTTTGGCAAATTGTAGACAAATATTCGTACGATCTCATTCACATGTTTTCGTATAACTTACTCATGCCCCAATGGGGGTTAGTTTTAGGGTTGCAGCTTTTTATTAAAAATCATGTTTTCTCTTGAGTTGGTCATTGATTGCTTTGATTTTGTGAGTTCCTGTGTCATGGTTAGCATGATAACCTTCATATGGAGGTAGAACTAATGATTGTTGGTGTATTTCTACAGTATACGTACGTCCCGCACGCGCTATACCAGCGGTCCCCGCTCCCCCACTGCAGTACGGATGAGGAGGACCCCGGGGGACGCAGTCCACCCTTTGAGGTGTCAGAAGGAGAGGAGGACCACGACGGGCATCCGTGCACCTCCAGCACTCTATCAGGTGAGCTCTCCAGCCCAACAGGAGGGTTTTATGGTCTTGTCCTACTACCATAACACTCTTATTATTTCAAAAGTATCAATTAAAAGGGATAGTGAATGAAAAATGAAAACTACCCCATGATTTATTCACCCTCAAGCCATCCTAGGTGTGTATGACTTTCTTTTTTCAGATGAACACAATCGGAGTTATATTAAAAAATATCCTGGCTCTTCCAAGCTTTATAATGGTAGTGAATGGCGCTTCTGATTTTGAAGTCTAAAAAAGTGCATCCATCCATTGTAAAAGTAATCCATGCGACTCCAGGGGGATAATAAAGGCCTTCTGAAGCGAAGCCATGCAATGTGTAAGAAAAATATCCATCTGTAAAACTTTATAAACTAAAATAACTAGCTTCCGGCAGACGGCCGTACGCATTGATTTACGGTAAGACCTCTGACCTGACGCATTGATGAACGCGGAAGAGCAGAGGATAGAGCAAAAGAAAACACCAGTCACGAACTAAAAGTCTAAAACGAGACTTTTAAAGAGAAATGTAGAGGAGTTTGAATTTGTTGCCCAGCGCTGTCTAAACTTACACTACTCCTTCATCTACGTCATGCGTCGTCAAGTTTTACTCTTTTAGCATAAGTTGACTTGCGTAGGCCGTCTGCTCGAAGCTAGTTATTTTAGTTTATAAAGTTTTAAATTTGGATATTTTTTCTTACTATAACCAATCGCTTCACTTTAGAAGGCCTTTATTAAAGGATAATTCCGGTATTTAGCACTTTGAGTCTATTTTCTAGTGTGTTTTGGATGAACTAGAGTGGTGGACACAGAAATGTTGACGATGGGTCCTGTCTCGACTTTTTGACTCTTTTAGAATCGCCTCTGACCGCTTCAGAGTGGCTGTCTATGGGCATGCACAAACATGTCCTTAAAACAACCCTTAACGTTCGTTTTCAAAACTGTGAAACTCACCGAGTGGTTAGTGGTGTTCGTTGATGTTCCAAAACAAGTAGCGTAGCGAAATACAGTTTCTGTCTTGTTTTATTTGGCATTTTGTAAAATCGCATTGATGTCTGTTGGAGGACTCATTGCTCGTTGATATTACTGCGCTACCGGAGTGTGCTAACGCTTCAGACTCAAATATCAAGCGGAATTTTATACGCGGTTGTGAGGTATCTGAAAAAATAGTTCCAATATAGCAAATAAACACAGATTGAAATCATACATTGAGCCGATATATTTGTTTTTAATCATCAACGAACACCACTAACCACTCGGTGAGTTGCAAAGTTTTGAAAACGAACGTTAAGGGTTGTTTTAAGGACATGTTTGTGCATGCACATAGACAGACACTCTGAAGCGCTCAGAGTCAAAAAGTCGAGACAGGACCCATCGTCAACATTTCTGTGTCCACCACTCTAGTTCATCCAAAACACACTAGAAAATAGACTCAAAGTGCTAAATACCGGAATTATCCTTTAACTCCCTGGAGTCGCATGGATTTATTTTATGATGGATAGATGCACTTTTTTAGACTTCAAAATCAGGACCGCTATTCACTACCATTATAAAGCTTGGAAGAGCAATGATATTTTAAATATATCTCCAACTGTGTTCATCTGAAAGAAGATAGTTATACACACCTAGGATGGCTTGAGGGTGAGTAAATCGTGAGATAATTTTTGGATTTGGGATTTTTGAATGAATTATCCCTTTAATATAAGAACCAAAACACCAGGTTTCTACTTTTAAACACTTCAGAATATATTTCCCCATAAACATTACTGTATGCACATTTATATGGTAATTAACAGAAGTTCACTAATGCTATCTACAGATCTCAAAGTGTACTTAACCCACAATATCCCTTTAAAAATTGTGTTTGAAAAGAAATTCGTATCAAAAGGGAAGCCGAAGGGATTGTGTGTCGTCCAGACTTTAAAATGAGTCATTTTCTACAGGAAACAAACGGAAAGTGCGTCTCTATCAGTTCCTCCTGGACCTCCTGCAGGACGGAGACATGCGGGACTGCATCTGGTGGGTGGACAGAGAGCGAGGCATCTTTCAGTTCTCCTCCAAACACAAGGAGACACTCGCCGGCCGCTGGGGTCAGCAGAAGGGCAACCGCAAGAGGATGACCTACCAGAAGATGGCCAGGGCCCTGCGCAACTACGGCAAGACCGGAGAGGTCAAAAAGGTCAAGAAGAAACTTACGTACCAGTTCAGCGGCGACGTGATGAGGAGGATGACCGTGGACAGGAGACAGTATCATCACTGACACTCTGGACACAAAACATTTCCTATACATCCAGTGTCTCTTACCTACAACGTCATTATTCTCAAATTCTCTCCTGGCACTGTTCTGCAGTCAAAATTGTAATCTCAGGGATATGTAAAATGTATAGGTAATAAAGGGATGTGTAATATTTGGGTAGCTGACCAATGGACAAATGACGTTATCTTGCAGCATTTTTTAGCTTAAAGTTTATATATTTGTATTAGGGCTTGCAGGTTTTGATGCTGTAACTGGTCACTGTTTTTTCCCTTAAACCTCTTTGAATCAGATTTTTGATTTCATAATTATTTCACTATACATTTCAATAGACCAGTGTTGTGACAAATGGATTTAAAAAAATACTTTCAATTAATATGGTCATAAAAACTGCACTAATAATAATACATTTTTTTAAAACGCTGTTTAAAGTAATTTAGATGGATTTAACATGTTATACTGCAGGACATTTCAATGTATTCCACTCTTCTGACAGTTTCTTATAGGTTGTCTCCCATATGCTTCATCCACATAAATAACTAAAGCCTTAACTTATTTTATTTGCTTATTTTATTAAAAAAAAAGTCTTTATATTATGTGACGGTATCACACTGCTAAATAAATTAACCTGGAAGTCTGCTTATTTACTTCCTACTGGGTTTCTTGCTGTATTTGTTATAGCAAAACAGTTAATGTTGTGAAAGGTAGGAACGATTCTAGGGGCTTACAACAATTTAAGAAGCATTATTTGTGTAATTACATACTTAATAGCATTATTACTGTGTAATTACATAAAAAACATTAATTTGACAAGTACAGCATAACCATGCAACCTTTTTTGTTTTGTTAATACATGTACAAAATGGCCAGTTTTCCTATTCAGCCTGTCTCATGGTAATAATATGATGTATTTTTAAGCCTATGTTCATGGTAATACAATTTCTATGAATTAAACTTTGAACTACTTTATTATTTGAATCGGCAGTCACCCAAAACATAATACTAGTGATGTTACTCTATGCTGCCACCCTGGGGACAATGAATGAAGAATATGATATGAATGCCTCATAAACCAAAACAAATGAATTTTGTTCTTTGTTCTTGAAAATCTTGTTTTTCATTGCTCTTTAGGGCATTTCCAAAGTTATTTTCATCACTCAAAAATGCATGCTACAGTTGTTATCTCGAAGGATTTGGTTTCTGTTATTAAAGTGAAAATAAATGGTGGGCAGAAAAATGAGAACAAAAGAGAAACCAGAGGAATCTTTAAATGAACTGTCTTTTGATTTGTGTACAAAGAGTTAAACAGAAACCAAAATGGGATTTGAGTGCACAATATCTAGCACAAAGAAACTCCAGCAACAGACAACGAAAAATGAAGATCACAAACCGACTGCATAGAAAACGTGTGCAATTTCTGTCAAGTTTATTATCATGTTTTTGTTCAGTTATTAAGTTAACAGTTGTCTTAAAATGGAAAAACCTAAAAACTAGAAGTACGTAACACTATACACAGAGGCTTGTGCTGTAGAACGTCATGGATAAAACGGAGGCATACGGAAATCATTTCACATAATCTGTATACTTCCATTAGTACACACCAACAAAAAGCAAGAAAAAAAGAAAATAAATCACCAATTAACTTAAGAATTCTTTAGACAGATCACCAGAGATTGAAAATAAGCTAGAGCTCTACTATGTTAGTGTATATTTGTTTTATTTTAATTAACACTTTCATATCTTTCCTCTTTAGGTTATTAAATGGTAATAAATGTTCTTTAAACTGGTCATCATTGTGCTGTCATTTAAAAATCTACAAACACTGCTCTGTTTAGGTCCGGCTGGAAGGATTCATAATGATGGCATTCTGCGGTCTTGAGCAATAATGACGTGATCGTTCAGTTGTTGGCGGCGTCAGCATGCCTGATCCAGTTGTCTTCCTCAAACTCTTCCTCGGTTTCTTTAGGAGCTCTGGATCACAAATACACAAACATCAACGTTTATTTTGCACATACTGACTATCAAAAAGTGACTATGGGGCCATTGGCTTCTAAAATTAAATATTTAAGAGTCAAAAGACTTTGTGAGTTGCCAAATAATGGAATCACTCATAGTTTGTTCATGCTTCAGTTTTGTGGATGAATTATGGAAGTTACAGATCTACAAAGTGATTTGACGAACTAAAAGGAATAACTGATTCATTATTTAAAGCAGGGCTGCCCCTGATTAAAGATTTCCAGTCGCCTAATCTCACGTTTATATTAATTTAATCACTTAAACATATACTGGGGGGAATACTAAACCGTATATAGCCCATTACGCACTCAAGCGCACGCCTAAACCTTAATGGAAAGCACCAGCAAAAGTAATCATTATAAATGTGTCGTAAAAAATAGCTAGTAGACATTTCAATTATTTATTAAGAAACTAGTGTATTCTGAGTCAGTGTCGGCTGAAAAGATGAAGTTGACGATGCTGACTCACCATCTCCGCTGTATAGTGGACCTTTAGAGAGAAATGCAGCTTTCATACGGATTTCATAATTCGTGTTCGATTGGTTGGTTTTAAAGTACTCCATGTCATGCAGTAAGTGCACTATACTTCAGCTTCCACACAAACACTTTGATATGCAACTAATAATAGCGCACATTTATCTGGTTAACGTTAGAGCGAGCGCCAAATTACTAACATGTTTCAGATGATAATCCATGTTTGAGGTCGGTGATGATAGGCGAACGTTTGGATTCATTGCCCGAAATACTGTAATTACCACAAGGACCCACCGTTAAGGATGTGTCCCTCACTGACTGCGTGACTTCGCCGTTTGTTTTTTTCCTGTGACTAACTGACTAAAACAAATTTGGTCGACGAAGCCTCTTCTCGTGTAATATCGACTATTAGGAGTCAGCCCTACTCATAAGAGACATTCATTGCTGTATTTTTTCATGGAACATTGATAGGAATGTTTGGGTGAAATATTATTTTATAGTAAATGTTAGTGTAGTGATTAACAAGACGAATTGTAAAATGGTACTTCATTTAAAAAAAAAAGAAATGTCGCAGTACCTTATGTAGCGTGGTTCACACTTTCCCTGGACCACCTCTTTAGTCAGTTCAACAGCAATGATGTCCGACTGAGGCACCTCAAACATGGGCTCTAGCAAGAGCTTCTCCTGAAGGACCAGAGAAAACACACATCAGAGACACTCGAAGAACATTCAGAACTAAATCAGTGTTTTCTGCTATTTACCATGATGGAGCGGAGACCCCTGGCTCCCGTCTTCCGTTCCAGTGCAAAACGGGCGATTGCCCTTAATGCCTCTGGAGTCACATTCAGCTCACACTGGCAAAAAATCATACAATTAAACGCTAAATAACTAGATTTGAAAGGGTCACGTGTGTGATATACATACTTTATCCATACTGAAGAGGGCCTGATATTGAGGGACCACTGCGTTACGAGGCTCTGTAAGAATCTGCACCAGCATCTCCTCGTCCAGACTGTGCAGCGGGACCACCACCGGCAGACGGCCCACGAACTCTGGGATCATCCCGAACTCGATGAGGTCCCGTGCCTCAACGTGCCGCAGGAGCCGGTCCTTTTCCTCAATCTCTGCCATTGCGTCCACATCATTTCCTGAACTGTTGGCCAGATCTGCAGCTGCTGCAGCTCTGCGCCCTTGGCCCATGTTAGAGGGCGTCCCAAAACCAAGATACTGTAGGGCACAAGAAGAAACTGTAACACACTGAGAGTCAAACAACCTGCAAATAATTGTAGTGTAGAAAAATGACCTTTTCATTCTTCCTCCGGCTGATGATTCGGTCCAACCCGTTGAAAGCACCCGATGCCACAAACAGGATGTTGGTTGTGTCCACTTGCACTGTTTCTCCTCTCAACTTCCTGCTGTTCTTCTCTGGGACACTAATGACTGTTCCCTCAAGCAGTTTCAGCAAACCCTGCAGACACACAAACTTCAACAGTGAATTTCTAGATTCTTCTGTCTATCCTATTCTGCATTGGGCATCACAGGAACTCCTCTTTGCTGGTTTGTCCTACTTCACAGATCAATCCTGCGAGGTCAAATCAGCTACAGTAGGCCACGAGGTACCTCAAGGTTCAGTTCTTGGCCCTCTTCTTTTTTGTCAATATACACAATACTGCTGGGACCATTCATTAAGACACACTGTTTTCCAAGCTTTTTAGCTTAACCTATTGTTGCCTCTCAACCAGTGTATGTGTACAAACAAATCTTGACTTGATGGAATATTGCCTTGAATGCAAATAAACAACTGCAACTCAACCTAGACAAGGCAATTCAACACAACACGATTATTTAGCAAGTAGATCAGCAATTAACCGAGGAGATAGTGTTTCAAACTTGTGCCTGTTTTTGAAGATTTATAAAGTTTGCGTAGAGAGAACTTAAAGAGTTTTCTGTTAAAACGGTGTTGTGTTAGCGCCCCCTAAGTTAATAACTAATGATCGTTGTGACGGAAGTGAATCTAACTAACTTTAGCTGGAAAATAACTTTATTCTAGATCTGCTGTAAAGCCAAAACAATCTCTGTTACTTTGATTTCCTATTATCACTGTAAAGAAGCTTTGGAACAATCTACATTGTTAAAAGCGCTATATAAATGAAGATGACTTGACTTTCATTTCCTTGACTACTTACAGTATCAGACCACCTGGTGTGTGCAATTAACTTGAACAAGTATCCTACGGTACATCTGATCCTGAATGGATCCAATCACACTTCTTAAGCTCATTTCACTGTTTGATATAAGTTGCCCACATTGTCTGGATCCGTCAGATCCAGATTCCAGTGAGAGAGCAGGCCCCTTTATTAGTGATCATTTTATTTTTTTTAATGTTAATTTTCATATTAAAACCAGTAACGTACAATGTTTGCTAACCAGGCACAATGTAACAAGTTTCCAGAGACATGTCATTTTTCTGTCCACACTAAAAGTGTGTTTAGGACCAGTCCATCTAAAATGGTCCAAAAATTAGAAAGTTGGTATTGGTAAACCACTTTTTTTTACCTTCTATGTTTAACCACAGTGGCCGTTTTTGTGTCATTGCCCAGGAAAAATGTGTTATATGCACGTTTACAGAAACCTCAATATCGTGGCTCAGGATGGTCTGAGCTCCTCTGAACAAAAATCGATCTCTAGAACACATTTCAAGGTTGAAAAAAAAATCAGTCGAGCAACTAAGACCAACTGCCAAAAAATATATTTCTGTTGTTTATTGTGCTCGTAGTTCTTTAGATTTACAAAATGTGATGAGTTAACCATTAGCTAAATTAATAAAAACAAAATTGCACATATATTAGTACACTACTTATATATCAGTAGTTGTAAAAAAAATATATATACATTAGTTTATGTCTATGCAACATTCCTGACGTTTGTTCAGACAGTGATTCTGATAAGAGATTTACAGCAGTAGTGTTGTAGTTCTCGAGACCGGTCTTGGTCTCGAGACCACTTTTTGATGGTCTCGGTCTTGTCTCGGACTCGGACATTGAGGACTCGCGATTTTTTTTCAAGACCAGTCAAGACCATAACTGTGAAAATATCACTAAATTGCCAGTATATTGTCTCATTTTTTTGTTAACATCCTTGCTTTTATTAGATGAAAAACGATCGATGAGTAATGTAGATGAGAGAGAGAGAGAGAGAGAGAGAGAGAGAGAGAGAGAGAGAGAGAGAGAGAGAGAGAGAGAGAGAGAGGAGAGGAGAGAGAGAGAGAGAGAGAGAGAGAGGAGGAGAGAGAGAGAGAGAGAGAAGAGAGAGAGAGAGAGAGAGAGAGAGAACGCCCCGGTGAGCCAGGCGAAAGTATAAACAAGGGTTCACCGTCTCCTAAGCGCTGTCTTGCATGGCACATATTAATAAAAATAAATCGACACGATGGTAAAAGATCGGAAGACCATAGTTTTATGTGGAGCATTCGGATATTTTTCCTGAATTAACGCTGATTGTGAATTGTGCTAAAATACGTTTAAAAAAGGATTGTTGTAGGTTTAAAAACAACATAATTTATGTATTGTTTATAAAAGGTGGAGAAAAGTTTAGTGTAGTGAAGACTTTAGTGATGAACAATGACTTATTGTTTTGCATACTGTACTAAATGATGGAAGTCACCCAGGAGTATTGAATAAAAATGGTTACGTTTATTTAAACTTTGAGTGTTTAATATGCTATGCATTTTTATGGGAATGTGGATCTTTCAGATCAATTTGAGAAGCTCTTTTGATCATGTTTCACAAGTTTTTGTAGTGTGGGGCGCTGGTCTTGGTCTTGGTCTCGGTCTCGCCCTCCCTCGGTCTTGGTCTTGACTTGGTCTCGGCCACTAAAAGTCTTGGTCTTGTCTCGGTCTCGATACACTCTGGTCTTGGTCTTGTCTTGGTCTCGGGTTAGGTGGTCTTGACTACAACACTATACAGCAGTGTGAAGTAGTTCAGTAGTTCAGTAACTGGCAGTGACGGCATCATACTGCTCTGGGAGAGATGAATGTGGTTGACATATAATCACGTACCTGCTGAACTCCTTCCCCCCCGACATCTCTCAGCTGATGAATTCCAGGCACACTGCCGATCTTATCCACCTCGTCCAGGAACACTATGCCTGCAACAGAACACAAACAGCAAATCAGACAAGCTCGTTAATTTTTAAAACTAAATGTTCACATAGAAAGGGGAATTGAAATGTTTCAGTGAAATGTTTAAAAGGTGAAGCATGGAAGTGTTTTATATTAGTCAACTTCTGTTCCTCATAATGAAAAAATATGTCATTGCTTATTAAATTAAGTTTTTATATAGTTGGGCGGCATTATTTTAGTGTTCTTGCTTCATTGGAATGCAGAACAAAAATGTGCAATGTTATCAGTCTGGCCATCTTCAGCTCCACGAAACCATTCGTTACTACAGTAAAACCTATTTTATGGAATACCGGCACACATTTTTTAAATACCTTCTCTAATGCACACCAATTAAATCAGTTACGGTTTACTGACACGGATTCACAAAACGACTTAAAACGCTGTATTATTCAGGCCAGGCCAGTATTTGATGTTACTTTGTAAAGAAACACTACACTGAACTGAACTGAACTGAACATGTCACATGCATCCGCATGAAGTCACCGTTTCCACAAGTTCACGTTTTTGTAATTTACACAGAGACGATAACAATTCTGTTTTCAAAAACATGCACTTTGAAACCCGTTTTAAAAAGTGTGCATTTTCAGGCTTACAAAACGCTGTGGTTGTGTAAACATGTGAGGTGACATTCATTAAATTCTACTCCATCTTTAAATAACATTAAAACCGAGCATGTATTTCTAACAGGCAAAATGCCGCGTCTAGTATAAAATTGAGAACATTATAGTGCCGTAAAAAGTCAAATACATGACATCCAATCAACTTACAGATACCCGACTGCATCCACACAGCACTGTGCACATGACCGTCTGCTGTCTTGGCAAATCACACTACAATACTGACATTCTCAACAATGTACCTTTGTAAAAGTGGGGGTTTAGCACTTACTAGCATAAAGAACAAATATAGTCTAAAAGTCTAATATAGGACTGTGCATAAAGATCGATTTAAGACTCAAACTCTCTTCGATGTTGATATTCGTTTTTCCTGAATATGTGACATTGATTGTCAAACTCAAATGTATTGAGTTCAACAAAGTAATTTTAAGTGGCATTTTAAACAAAGCATTGTCAATGTTGTTTGCTATAGTTCTAATGAAAGCCACCGCAGAACTGCTGTGCATCTCCAACACACAGTGGTGTTTTGTTAGTGAACGAAACCACAGTTTTGAACGAGTCAGTAGGCCAATAGGTGTGTTTGACTTGAAGCCAGGCTGTGCAGAACGATCGGTGTGTGACATGTACCGCGCGAGCGATTGGAAAGCATACTGTAATGTCACACACCGCTTAGTCAGCGCAGCACCGCTTCAATCAAACACACCTAATGATTCAACGGCCCATTCATAAACACAGACACTTGCTTTGTTACTATATGACTCACTCATTAAAGGGTACCTATTATGGAATTTTGAAAATTACCTTTCATGTAGTGTGTAACATAGATCTAAGTGAACGAAAACATCCTGCAAAGTTTTAAATATGAAAGTTCACTGTATACAGTGAACCGTACAAAGTTATTGTCTCTCAAAAGTAAGAGTCGACTCTGAGTCGCTGATATGAATCGATAGACGAACGATGCTTTTTCTCCATCTATATGACGTCAACTTGAGAAGTTATTTGAATAAGATACGCCTACTTATTGCGCGTGCCGCAGACACCAGTGAAACTTGACAACATCATGTCGACGAGACGCTGTTCTGAAGTGCGAATCAAAAGCGAACTTTTTTTTCACTGCCCAGGGACGAGCATGTGAAGAATCAGTGGCTAGAGTCTATATTTACAACTGTACCCGAACCTTGTGCTGTGTTCACGTCATTTTAAAGGCAAATCCCTTTACAAACATAAAGGCTTTCAAGTGTGGATTCGAGAGTCAGTTGATAGCCTAATGAAGGAAGGTTCAGTACCAGTTTTATTTGGATCAGCTTCCTCCTCCGAATCACAACCTGTAAGTATTATTAATAATTGTTGCTTTTATGGGTTTTGTAGCATGCTCAATAAGTAGGCTGTGTGTGTGTGTTGTTTAAGTTACGCTTAGCGCAGCTTCTAGGTCTAACTTAGGTCTCTAGGCGCAGCTTCTAGGTTCAGATTTCACATCTGTAATATGTGAAATGTTTGTCATTGTTATTGGGGTTGTCAAAGAATAGAGCGTATTGTAGTACTGCAGTGCTTTATCAATATGTTTATGCGTTGGGCTAACGCAAACGATAACTGACTGGGTCTGACCAATCACCACAGATTAGCGTCACGCAAAGGAGGGGTTTGGACAAATGAGTCGTTAAACGAATCATTAGTGAGTCGGTGAGCAAATCAGGTAAAAATAAATGCATATTATAAGACAACAAAAGTGTTTTTTGTCATTGTATGCATGTAAAACTGTTGTTGGGGACTCCCAGAACAATATTAGGAACATTTTAAATGCCATAATATGTGCCCTTTAAGACAGACTTACTGACACCTACTGGCGGTTTTAGTTAAATAATTAAAAGCATTGCTTCGTTTTTTACCATAATGTCACATTCCTCAATTGAACATTTTTATTTAAAGTCCCCCTGTGGTGAAAATCAAGCTTTTAATGTTGTTTATATGTCTGTGTGCTGTTTTTAAAATGCTTTAAGACAAACCATGTGTAAATTCATAAGTCGACAGCATTGCTGAGTATTTTCTGCTTAAAACGGCAGTGAACCAAAGACACGCTTTGAAATCGCTGGTGTTTCTGACGTCACAACCACCTTAACCAATCAGATCAACGTGTGATCGCCAACCAGTGGATCTCTGAGTGAGTGAGTGACTGGAGGTAGGGCTCATTCACATATTCATAGAACCACTAAATGAGGCAAGGGTGTAGAGTTAGGTTCAAGCTATTTTAAGGTATGAAGATTTTTTTTCCAAGGAAAAAATTATTTACTACAGGGGGACTTTAAACAATATCTAAAACATTATTTATGGCATTGTAATTGCATTCATGCCCCCTCTGAGCAGCATTAAACAGTGTGTAAATACATCTACATGCAGCGTGTGCCACTGCAATGCAAAGATGGCTTTTGTTGATACTGATTTCATTTGATTGAAATTATTTAATTTAATTTATTGCTTTATTTATAATATTAATAAATAAATCAATGGAATTTTCAGAATTTGATAAAAGATGACATACATTTAATTGGGTTAGAAAAACTTTGCCTTATAAAGGTAAATAATGCACCTGAAAATCAATTTAAAGGGGGTAAATATTGTCTCTTAATGGAAAAGGCGTGACTGCAGTGTAAGTGGAAGAGAGGGGTTCGAGAAGGGTGATAAATCACCACTCTAGTGTAAGTGACCGGCCAAACGCATTACAAAGTTTTTCGTTGAAACCGGTGTCATGTCGAGGTGTTAAGATGAAGTGTTTGAGAGTGAGAGTCTGACCTTGCTGGGCTTTCTCAACAGAGTAGTTGGCGTCCTGCAGGAGTTTAGCAATAACAGATTCGATGTCCTCGCCTACATATCCCGCCTGGGTCAGTGTGGTGCAGTCACAGATGGCGAACGGCACATCCAAGCATTTAGCCAGAGTCTGAGCCAGCAGGGTTTTACCTGGGGCAATGTCAACAATATCATGACACGATTAACAACATTTCAAGCTGCAATAAACATCAAAAAGAGCAAATTGCATTCATTTTATTATTATTCAGACATGGCACAGATTTTTTTTGCTGATAATCTAACACTAGTTTTGAGGTTTTCTCTCACAGAGATTAGAGTATGACACTTTTGTTCTGTCTTTAATACTACAGTAGTGCTAAAATATTATAAAAGGACGAATCAAATAAATTATTTATTTCACCCTCCCCAAAGTATAAGATAAAAATAATATTTTGCATTAGGTAAATGAAGCCTACCTTATGGCCATTAAGATTTTTTGCTTTGTTTTCATGAAAATTAAGCCCATTTCTCCTAAATGCCTAATTATCATGATACATTTTGTATTAATTTTTTTATCATTACTACAATACAAATCCTTTTTAGCACAACATATGCAGCAACATATTTAAGTTGTTGTTTTTATTATAATTAACTTTAGTACAACAAACACTACCATGAATATTTTATCTTACATATGTACTCTACATTCTACAATTTAAATAACATTATCTATTCCGGTACGGTAATGAAAATATGAGTGGAAGTTAGCTTAACTGTCATAAAAATATAGAACGGGGAAAAAAAATCTTAATGGTATAAATATATATTTTTTATTTTGCAATAAGAAAATTGCAAAATCCCCCATATTTGGGGGAAATCCTTGGTATTTTCATGAGGTTCACAGTAAAATATAAATTGGATAAATATTTATCAATATAGCCATTCAAGTAGAGGCTATGCACCAATTATTGTAAAAATTGTCCACAAGATAAAGTGTTATGTGTAAAAGCTCACCTGACCCAGTAGGTCCCAGAAGCACAATATTGCTTTTCTCCAGTTTGATATCAGTATGGGTGGAGTCAAGCACGTCCCCGCCCCTTTTGTCTTGAGGAGCTTGCTGATTGGTCTGCTGCTGAACCGATGCACCCAGAGCATTGCCATGAGGACTGATGCCAGCGATCTGAAGCAGCTCTGAAAGATCACCACTTCATCTCAGCCCAGTAAAGCATGTGTAGTTTATTTAAACACAGAAAATCCTGCCCTGAACTCCTGTGGGATAAGCTCTCGAAAATATGAAATGACCAAACACAGATGTGGCGGACATTTTGTTTCCTCAAAGTTCTACTTTTGGTTAAGAATGGAATGTGCTATTTTTTAAGAGTACGTTTTTACGTGACATTTTACAAAATATATAATTGTATTTTATGGAAGTAAAAATATATAATTATTAAAAATGGGAAAACCATTGCTAAGATTTTATTTTAGAATCCATTTTTCATAAATAAGTCCCTTTTATACCTGAGCTGACACATATCTTCATTTCATTTCTCAGGATCTAAGTTAGACTAGCTGTCACTATTACGCAAACCCTGATGTCATCATCCGAATGGCCTAGTTTCCAGAGCCGGTCCAGTATGATCCAGACTGGGAGCCTCTACTGGCCCACCTCCACGCTATAAATAATGTGTGACACCAGAATGTGCAGAGGCCGTGTGCTGGCCAAGCTCACACAGGAACTAGGACATTAAAACACTTTATCCAACTTTATGGAGGTGAGTGATGAGCCCAACTGATCCTGATCCTGAAGCGGCCAGTGTCACAGATGGCTGATGCGTGTAAATAAACCTGGAGTCATGTTGGGTCTTATAATGTTTATATAACAAACCAATACAAAAGGGTCACTCCAGAAAATCTAAGGTGTTTCCTCTGATACGTTATTTTATGTAAAAATGAAGTACATTAAACAATCACTTACTTGTAAAGCGGTATTCATCTTCACGCCGTCTGATCTCTAATTCTACAGAGAGAAGGACAGTCAAGTTACTAACACCACACATGAGTTGTGTAACAGTAACAGCAGGGGAACGTTCAAAGTGTGGACAGCATAGAACAGTGGTTGTCAAACTTTTTTAAAAGCAACCATTTTCTTTTTTTTTATTGACGCGCCCCATATATAGGCCTGCAAATATTTACATTCAAACAAGTCAAGTCAAGCATACGAATACTTGCGTACAACTGGGCCAAAGGGGCATTTGACTTTATTCTCCTTTAAAACACTAGATGGCACACAGATGCAGCTCTGCACGTTTCTGAAGCGCTTCTGATGAAGCACTGGCTGATCCTTGATGCAAAGTTCATTCTGCACTAATTTGATCTAGTTATATACACAAGGATGCTGATTAACCGACAGCAAGACTTAAATGTATAGCCTACTATCGTTTGCTGCATGCTTAAAAAATCCCCTACAAATATTTTTGAGAGAAAAAAAAAACTAGCCAAGTCACATATAAGTGGCATTTTATTGCATTGAGAAATAATACTGGTAAATAAATGTTATAATGTAGGCCTACTACAAACATTATAAACACCATGAACATCGCTATAGACTATTTTAGTTCGCCTCACTCCATAAGAAATGGAGCTTTCAATTCATCCAAAAAAAATTGTATTATGGTTTCCACAAAATATGAAGCAGCACAACTGTTTTTAACATTGATGATGATAAATGTTTCCTGAGCAGCGAATTCATCATATTATACTGATTTCTGAAGGATCATGTGACACTGAAGACTGGAGTAATGATGCTGAAAATTCAGCTTTGATCACAGGAATAAATTACATTTTTAAATATATTCAAATATAAATAGTTTATTTAAAATTGTAATAGTATTTCAAAATATTTCTGTTTTTACTGTATTTTAGATCAGAAAGATCCTGGCACGCATGTGTCTCATGTTTGTGTGCCTTATATTTGATTTTATGAATAAATGCTAGATCATGATAAAAAACAAACCTCTGGGCGAGAGGGAGCTCTGCTTCTCTGTCTCCGCTGGCTGTCGGCCCGCTGCCGGGAGGTTGTTGCTGATCCGTTTGTAATGATTATAGACGGCGACTGACAACACTTTCTTGGCATACGACTGGCCAACAACAAACTTGTCAAGGTAGGCATAAATCTAAAGACGTCGAGACAAAAGAAGCACATGTTAGATTTGTCTACTGCATTTCCAAGATTACAAATTTAAGAACTGCTGTCACAGGCTTTTAGAAGTTTACTTTCAAAAAGTTGATTTAATTACACAAAGATGAACAAAACTGTGTATGGTGTGTTGGAATCGTACCTTTTTAGGAGGCGGAGGGGGTTTCTGAGCAAATGCAAATTTAACACTCTCAGCGCTCTCTGCTTCCTTATTCAAACCTTTCTTGGAGTCAGTCTCAGACAGAACCACAAAGAAATGATGGCACTTTTCACATTTCACAAATCGTGTGGAGGCTGTGTGGAGTAAAGAGGAGACCGTATTCAGTTCATGTAAAAACACAAGTGATTAGCATAGACATGAATACTAGGGTCCGTTTGGAAATATGTGCATTCTGTATAACACAGTTTGAGCAGTTAAAGGGTTAGTTCACCCTCATGTCGTTCCAAGACTTTCATTCATCTTCAGAGCACAAATTAAGATATTTTTGATGAAATCTGAGAGCTTTCTGTCCCTCCACTGACAGCTACGCAACTACCAATTTGACGCTTCAAAAAAATTCATAAAGAGATCAAAAAACTAATCCATATGAATTGAGTGGTTTAGTCCAAATTTTCTGAAGAGACACGATCACTTTATATGATGAACAGGTTTATTTTTGGCTGTTATTCACATGCAAACATTCATCAACTCACACATCAGTTGTGCGAAACAGAATCATGTTCGCTTGACGAGTGAGAACCAATGAGGTTCAATCTTGTGTTACGCATCACGTTTGAGTTTCAGCAAGAACCAATGAGGTTGATTCTCGTTATGCATCAGGGGCATGTTCAAGATCACAACGGTGCGCAACGTTTTGCTACGGTTTCTGTGTTGAACGTCATGTTTCCTGGAAACGGCTTGCACCGGTGTGCAACGGGGTTTGAGATGCGTTTTCTCTTGTTTGGTGGGCGTGTCAGAACTGCAGTCCAATCAGCAGCAACATGTGTATACAGCACGCGGGATTAAAGTGAACGCGCACAATGGAAGTAATTTACAAATGTGTTCCATACGCAACAACTGGGGATATTAGAAGACATGTTTGTCGTAAGTTTTATTGTAAAAAATATAGGATATCAACATAATGATGTAGTTGTTTATATTTTTAGTTTCATGCAGGTGTATGACATTTTGTATAAAAATAAACAATGCATGTAAAGTGCTTTTCCTAAAAATGAGAAAGAAAATACAGGTTATTAATAAAACAGTATGAACAACAAATAAAGTCAGTATGTGAGGCTAAATAGATGTGTTTTAGTCTTTATTAGGTAAGATGTGCTTCCATTTCAGTTTCCACAAATCCCTTCACTCGATTGGGATGTTCTCTTGTGTTCTGGGCGGCAAGTGCAGTAACTGTAACATCGGCATATTTTGTATTAAACACATATTTATACTGACTTCATCATGCTCCGAAAATTCTTCACAAAGAACACAAAAAGCCTTCTCATCTGCCGTAGTTGGAACTCTTGCGTCATCACAACAGTGCGTTCAACGCGTCACCGTTTCTGTTTAAAAAACGTTTTGCAACGTTTTGTCGGCGCTGAACGCAGCCCTGGTTTGAGCTTCAGCAAGAGGTTTGTTCTCCCGCTTCATGCATGTTTGTTTGTGCTTCTGTTTAGGTTCACTGATCAGTGTTTTTATGTGGATAAAAGCCTAAATTCAATCAGTTCATCATAAAAAGTGATCGTGTCTCTTCAGAAAATTTGGACTAAACTGCTCAATTCATATGGATTAGATTTACAATCTCTTTATGAACTTTTTGAGGCATCAAATTTTCAGTTGTGTAGCTGTTAATGGAGGGATAGAAATCTCATCAAAAAGATCTTCATTTGTGTTCCGCAAGTGAAAAAAAGTTTTACGGGTTTGGAATGATATGAGGGTGAGTAAATAAAGATCGAATTTTCATTTTTGGGTGAACTATCCCTTTAATATCATATATCATATAATAATCTATACTGTCTATACCATTGGTTTTCAATTGGCTTTGCTTCAGGACCCAGATTTTACGTTTGGCATCATGTGGAGATAAAACGCATTATTTTTTACAAAAATTAAACAAAACATCCAGGTCAATGATGTGACGCTTATTCTTTTTCCAATCTATTCATTTATTAAAGCTGCTCTAAGTGATGTCGGGTGATGTCACTTCTTGTTGACGTTTAAAGTATTGTCAAACAAAACGGAGGCTAGCTAGCCGTTTTGCTAAGTGTACCAGTGTATCTATTCTGATATTTATGTTACAGGCAATATCTGTATTTGGTATCTGACCCATGTTTACTCATTTAGCCCAGCTTACAGAGAATATATATGTACTTGTTTTGTAATTTGATTAATTTGGTTTTATGAGTTATATTTTTTTAGAAAGAGAATTTTCAGTTTGAACTTTATTCTGCTCTTTTCATGTATGAGACATGTAAAGACAACTGTGTCTATAAGGTCAATAAAACACTACATGTATTCATAAACACATGAAACCTTAGCATGTGTAATTCTTTTAAGGGTTTACATCACCATTGAGGTAACCACTGTTAAACTATGACAGTGTGTAGAAGTGTATATCAGTGCTCTGTGTGGATGTAGACTTCATGTTCTGTTCCAGTGAAGTCCTGACTCAGCCTTGAAGGGAAAAATATTGCCAAAGTTTTATCTAATTGTGTATGCGGGGGTTGTTTACTATTATTAGATGCGTGTTACCATTATAGTTATTATAGAAAATGTTATTACTTTTTACTTCATAGTTACACGACATTCAATTTTCTTAAAAATGGCATTAATATTTTTACAAAATTTAAAACCAACAAACAGATATTTCTAGAACATGGCACGTGTGTTTTAAACTAGATTTTTCATTCTTTATAACATATTTTTTACGTCATAGATCTGCCCTTAAAATGGCAACACTGTAATGCACAACTGAAAAGAAATTGAACGCTAATATGTAATCTAGGAGTTTATTTCTATGGTTATTATTAAAACTTATACTACAGGGCTGTTGAATGCTTGATTCTGATTGGTTGAGAACGTTCTAAGGTGTGCAATTATTTTCAGGGAAACGCACGGCTAAAGTAGTTCCAGGCGGGTTTGACCGCATTACAGTTCCATATCACTGCGCGTAGTTAACTGTAATAACGGAAAATAGGATACAATTCATAACAAGAGAAAACATGCGGCCCCATGCGCTTCATCTGCAGTTTTCAATGTCTAACTTCACAATCAATGGACACATACAGTTTAGTTTTAATAAATAAAGTATGTAGTCCTATCTATAACAGGCTAAATAGAAAATTAAACTGAATATAGGCTAAATAAATAAATTGATAGTCCTGCTGCATGGGTTTTCGTAATTATTCCAGATAATATAACAAATAAATAATTATTAATATGTTAAAAGAGCTTTGTGTGTTTCATTTATTAAGTTATCTACTGTCAATTATAGAAAACAAGAATGAACGACGAATTAATTAAAACGATTTTAATAAATAAATAAATAATAATATTGACGCACATGCTTTTCTGTCTCATTATTGCAACATCTCTCTCTCTCTCTCTCTCCTCTCTCTCTCTCTCTCTCTCTTCTCTCTCTCTCTCTCTCTCTCTCTCTCTCTCTCTCTCTCTCTCTCTCTCTCTCTCTCTCTCTCTCTTCATAACTGCATTAATAACTGTATAAAGCCGGGACACACTAAGTCAAGGCCAGTTATGAATGTAATTTGAAACTTACGCGCATGTTCAGCGCGTTCAGTCTGTGTTCACAGTCGGTGTTTAAGACCTGCTACAGTCGATGGAAACAGTCAGTCTTCCAATGTTTCAGCGAGTCGTAAGTGTGTCCATCATTAGTCTGCTATCAGTGGCTCAAACCTCCGTTACTAACTCTAAAATGACGTTTTGGAATTAGCAACGGAGGCATGGGATTAGATGCGTAAGAAATTAGTCCTACATACAAGAGCGTTTTAATGACAAAAACTTGACAAACGTCTTGAAATGCATCATCTGAACAATGTTTTGAGGTGTGGTAACTGTAGTATAAGCGGAATAATTGACTTCAGGCCTTTGAATTATCCGAAAAATAATGCACACCCGAGGTGTAACGGCCACTCCGCTTCGCGTCGTGACCGTATTACCACCTCGGGTGTGCATTATTTTTCTAATAATTCAATGGCCTGTCGTCAATTATTCCTTACATAATGCCCATCAAATACTGGATACTTACACACTAAAGTCTCCACATGTGTACAAGGATCTCCACATTTGGGACACCTCAGCTGACTGCCCCCCTTCCCTGCACCCCCACCGCCGGACGCCCGCTTTCCACCCGCCTCAGTCACGGCCTTCTGGAAACAGCATCAGGAGCCATGAAGACGTTACACAGCCAACAAACATTCACGTAAATGAGGAAAACCTGACGAGATGATGACCTTTCCGCCGTCGCCGTCTCTGGTTGAGCTCTCTTTAGAGGCGAAGCACACTGCTGTCCGTGAAAACGCTCGGTTGAGCACGGGCAGGGGTACATGAACTTCATCACACACTGCTCTAGTGAGGCTGAAGAGCTGAACATGAGAACGAGAGAAACCTGCAACCAAAACACACACAAGACATGAGAACGAGAGAAACATGCAGCCAAAACACACACAAGACATGAGAACGAGAGAAACATGCAGCCAAAACACACACAAGACATGAGAACGAGAGAAACATGCAGCCAAAACACACACAAGCGACAGACAATCAATAAGTTCCATTACACTTGATTATTACCTGTTATAGAGTTCGCCACTAAAAATACAACCACATGTGGAAAAGAAGTGTGCTTAAAATGCATTGAATGTGTACTTGTAGAGTACTTCTAAATTTAAAAGTAGATTTTATATTATAGATAATAATGTAATAATGACATAAAAGGTCACGAGTACTTTCCTGACTGTGTTTCTTAACACACTTTGGTCTTTTAAAAAGTGCACTTTGTAATGTCAAATGAATAGTTTTACTTTAAAATATCATGGTTACAGTACTTTAACCATATTTTAAAGAAAATAACAGTAATTATGAAATTATATATAAAGATATTTTCAATCTTAAATTCAGCTAACTGCATTTAATATAGATTTGTGAACTAGAATGCATCCAAAACATTTAGTTCACACATTGTATGTTATTTTCAAAACAAGTACTCTATGTATGCCACAGTGTATTTCTATTTCACACAGAGTACCACTGGTTTTAACAACATTGTAATATTGTGTACTTGTACTGTATGTTATTGATGCTAGTGCTACAACCATCACCTCAGACACAGACAAGGTCATAAAAACATAACAATCGTGAAAACAACAAACACAAAATCAATAAAATTAGACCCTATTAAGAAACACTACTAATACTGTGATGTAAACATTAGTCGTAATGAATGTATGAAAGAATAAAAATAATAATAATAATAATAATACACTGTCTGTTGATTTATCTTGTGTTGGCTGTTTCAAAACGTAGAGCTGCCTATCTAGACATCTTTGTAGATATCACAGACAACTTTTGAGCATGCCAATGACTGAATGTTCAAGCATGTAAAGCACATGCTGATATTTAAATGTTCAAATTGAGTAATTAAGCATGTCAGTGATATTCAAATGTTTGTATTGAATATTCGAGTGTAACTATGGTGCAAAATGTTAGAATGTGATATTGCTCAAAAATACTTTAAATTGAATGATGGTGGAGTAATGACCCAAAATACCATGATCCGATGCTGCATATGATTGGAAAACATACATATACACACACACTCTTTTAATCATACATTAAACTGTCGATGTTATGTTAGCAAATGCTGGCTAGGTATGCAGCTCACTGGGTTTTGACAATCTATGTCAAGTAAACATAATGTCCCTAGAACTGGTATTTGGTTATTTTTTTAGGTTTTGTTTTCTACTATCATACTTTGCATGCATAGGAGGTTGTTGTTGTTGTTTTTTTAAACACCCTGGTTGTCAATAACCAAAAAAATCTGGGAACTAAACACTGTTAGTCGGGCTTAAGAGCCAAATGTACTATTTTAGTGTTTGACTCACCTTTATGAACTGACTGTATAATCACCCTCGCTGCAGGTCTGCATGAACAGGACATATTTAAAAGCAGATCTGGTGAGAAAAATAATAAACAACGTTACACACATAACGTTAGGTTACAATATTACTTATAAACTGCCAACAAATAAAGTAGTGGCAAAGTGCAGTCAGATATAATTATCAATCATTACAAGGCCTAAAACTACACGACGTGTGTTATATTTTATTAAATGAAAAGTTTACAGCAACAGGTATCGCGTTTTTAATGCCGACAGCAGGAATAAGACAGAGTTCAGTGCTCAACTACACGCGTTACTGGGAATGACGGCAGACATACTTACTGGAACTCACTGTCCGAGTTTCCTCTGAACACGACTCCTCTGTCACTGCTCGAATCTCACTCTAGGATCTGAGCAGAATCAAAGGTTTAAGAGGTTGCATGCCAATGTCAGAGTCTGCGGGTTTGGTAAAAGATGTTAGATGAAGTTTGGTGTTGCTCAGTGTGATATAACCTCTGCTGTCATGAAAGTGTGTCAGCGTGACGTACATAGGCAGATAGAGGTCTGTTTGTGTCACGTGATTGCGAAGGGGCGGGGCCTGAGTCTGCGCTCTGTTTAGCATACATAAAACTCCCTCCAGAGGGCGCGTGAGAAACACCAATCATACTTCGAGACGTATTTAAATATTTCGAAAAAATTAAACAATCACGTTTTGCTATTATGAATATTTTTACGTTTTAAAATCTTTTATATAGCTTTTAAGGGATTTTTATTTATTTGATAAACAAATGGGAATCCACTGTATCTGCAAAGTTCTTTGTAATCACAAATAATCCTGATTAGTTCATTGCGATCAGCGCGGAGAAAAGTGATAGGCGCAAAGTGACAGCGCCGTTTATATCACACCTGAATACATTTATAATAATGAAATATTTCTTACAATGATGGGAATTACGATGAAAAAAGAACAAGAGTCATCGTACAAAATGACAAAACTTTATTAAAAACATATTTGGCATGCAAAATACAAACAGAAATCATCGATAACAATTGCATTCCCACGTCTCAGAAAATAATAACAGTGAAAGGTCATATTTGTAACAAAAATATGATCTTAATCTATGGCTTATTCTCCAGTTACATTTTGTTGTGCTTAACTTTATAAAGTTATTAGGCATAAACTAAAAACATATTTAATAACTGGCTTATTGCTGTCATTAAAAATAACGTGATGTAATAAAATGTCTAAAAAAAAAAGTGTAGTGTACCTATAGCTTATAGTGGATTGGATGCATTGTCTTCTTAAGGCCTAATTTAATTTTCAAACATTTAACACATGCATGATTAAACATGATCTGAGATTTAATAAATGACTTCATTAAAAATTCTAATTATTTGAATTTGTATTTCATTTTTAACATTAATATGGGATTTTCTTCAGAAAGTAACAAACAGCTTTACAATCTTAACCCACTGGTGCTGCTCATATTTATGCAGTAGTTATAATCCATTTATTTCCTGTTAACCATTTTTGAGCATCAACCTGAAAATTACATTTTCAACTTAAATTGTAGAAAATCTTCAAGTAAAGTAAAGCTTTGGTGCTCAGACCAAGTTTAGTCTCTTTTTAAAGGCAGATTTTTACTAAAGTACATTTTTTTTAAGTTTATTGTTATGAAAAATGCACAATTTTTTTTAATATTTTTTTTTCTGAAACGGGTTTTTACTTCAAAACCGTGCGAAAATCAAAGCCATAAAACTAAACAGGTTGTGTTCCAAATCTGTGATATCTCAGAAAATGAGCTTTCCATTCATTTCAAATGCACTTTTAACCTTTTCAAATCATGTCGATGCACGCGTGTGTGTGTGTGTGTGTGTGTGTGTGTGTGTGTGGTTTTGTGTGGTGGTGTGTGTGTCCATAGCAAAGAGTGCCAAAACCATTACCAAGTTTTAATCTATTCCGAAGAAGTAAAAATTAAAAAAAAATAAAAATAAAAAAAACGTAAAATTGTTTGGTCAAAAATGACTGAAGAGCACCTTTGTTAAGTCTCTTTATGACAGTGGCGCTAGTTCCCTAGTATTTAGTCCATTGTTTTTTGCTAATAGCAATCACTGTAGTGGTATCACATGGTATTCTAGTGAAAACACGCAATGATTTTGCGTTGGTACTAGAGATTTTTTTGATAAAGTATGGCTGATTTAATGTTCGTCTGGCTCATGAATAAATAAATACTATAAAATGATAAAGCTGAGATAATAAAGCTAACTGAAGTGTTTGCCATTTTCATTTAGGCTGCATATCAGTTTCCATATAATCCAAATAAATCCACGCACAGCTACACATGAGATGTAACACAAATAAGTGTTTCCCTTGACTGCAAAAAATAACCTTTCATGCTAAATACATTTTACACATGGGTCCCTTTTCATAAAAGCAAAGGAGCAAACACAGTTCATTTTACACAGATGAAATCTAGTCATTTCAATGGAGTTTTTATAAGGACAAAACATTTCCCCACACAGATTTCGCATGGGAAGTTTTTCTGGAAATTCGAAGTGTTGACCAGCATAAATCTGCTTAGTCTGAAAGTGACTTCTGTGTGAGTGGTGATTCACTGAAGTTTTGCTAAAGTGGCCGCAACTTAAAAACTTGATAAAAAAAACTCATAAACAGTAATGTTACATGTATGTCGGCTGATGCATGAGAGGAAATGATGCGCAGACACAGAGTGTGTTCAGTTGTGGAGGGTTTCTCTCATTTTGCTGGTGATTTTGTCCCGCAGCTCACAGTGTCGGATCAGATCTCTGACCTCAAGAGGAAGTGAACTACTCCACACCGTCAGCACTGAATCCTCAGCTGAGACCATCACAAACACACGGAGCAGGTTAGAAACATTCATCATGTGATCCAGAGGAAATAATACGGAAGGAAAATCGTCACCTTGGATTTATATGGCTCTGTCCGACATTATTTCAAAATTGAGTTATTCACATATTCTTATTCTGTGTGTACATTTTGGGACTTTTTATGTAGAAAAACGAAAAGGTTGAAAATGGATTGCAAAAAACTTTGAAGCTCAGTATCACAAAACTGCTCAGAATGCAGATAGAACCTTATGGGCGGTATTTTAACGGTCTAATATCATGGTCTAAAGCGCACTGAGGGCGTCCGAATCCACTTTTGCTAGTTTAACGACAAGACAAATGGCCGGTGCTCCCGGCGCATGGTCTAAAAGAGTTGTCCCTATTCTCTTAATGAGTAATGGGTGTGTTTTGGGTGTAACGTGCAATAAACCAATCAGAGTCTCATCTCCCATTCCCTTTAAAAGCCAGTTGAGATCACGTCATGGCGGATTCGCTATTTACATGACGAAATTTGCAATGCTTTAGTGAGGTTAAAGCTCAAGCTGACCATCTACCGGACAGTGTACAAGCGTTGTGGACCCGCTTATTGGCACACATTACTAACGCACTCTTTAAATAACCAAAAACATTTTTTGTTAAAATTGACCATTGACTTTAGACCATGTTTCAGTTGGTCAAAGACTTTATTCCAGTTGCCTCAAAATAGCAACGCGCCAATAAAAGCGCCTGAACACACCTCTTTTTCAGACCAGCACACACATTAGCGAACAGTTGAGCGCAAACGCATTTGCTATTTAACCCTTTAAGACCGACGGGAGCGCCGGCGTGTGTCTGTTTAAAAACCTATAGAAACTAAAACCAAATGGCTAGCTCAATCATTCTTTTGGCATACAAAACCAGAGATGTAACATGTTCAGATCAAGCCTCCAACATGCCCATGTTGCGTTGTTTTCACCCTCTAATCAGTCTGTACAAACTGCGTAATATGTGTTTACAAAAAAAAACACAAAAATGCATTGCACGTCTTTGCACACTGTTCTGTAGATCTGCGATTGATATTTACGTCTTCCGATGACTCATTGACGTATCACGTTCTGTGCACTATGACCCCCGGGTGTGTCGCATGTTGTGACGTCACACGCTGCGTCATTTGACCATGCGTTTGACTCACGTTTGACTCACGTTTGCTATATGTTCCTTCTTATCGTTATTGTCTTTTTACCATTGCTTTATTTTATAATTTCTTTCTCCTTTAGACATTCACAAATACAAGCACATTCAAACCACACACACACACACACACACACACACACACACACACACACACACACCACACACAACACCACACACGAAATACAACACACGACGAAGCGGAGGTTTTGGAAATACTAATTGCGTCCGATGACGAACTCTCCGCCCGCTCATCTATTTATTTGATATTTTAACCAATTCAATGTTCAATCAATATTCAAAAGCAAAATGTTATCTGTTTGACCACAAATGTAATTGAATATTTTACATGGCACCCCCCCCCCCCTTTTTTTTGAATGAGTGTAAAAATGGATGTATCTTAAAAACTAATTTATGTAACCAGTTCAAATCAATTGTGTATAGTTTTAAATTGTTTTATGCATGTTTTTCACATTGACAAGTTTGAGGTTGACATTTATCCATTTTTTGTATTGAATAAAATATGTAAAAAAAAAAAAATTGTTTTTCTTTTTGTTTATTGCACTTTTGAGATATTTATCTAGTTACTATTGATTTATTACAAACATAGCCTTCAAATTGGGAGAGTAAGGATTATTTTGATGTATTGCATATGAAAATGCTCAAAAGAATGACAGCACAGCATGTAAGAATACAAAGATATACTCTGGTGGAATTGTTCTATGGCAGGTCATAAAGGGTTAAACAACGTGGCGCAGGACGTGAAAATTAAACTGCGTCGGGCTGTAACTAGCAAAAAACACTTGCGTTGCACCGGATGTATGATAGGGACCTATAATTCCAAGGTGGCGAAATGTCCTTGCTCTTTTAAGATAAAAAGATCTTGATGTAAAGAATTCTAAGATTCTAAAGGTCAGCACTAGTGTTTTTGACACACAATTTGGCATTAAAATTACAAGTGGACTTCAGAAAAGAAATTAAATAATAATTAATAAAATAACTATTCAATAACTCCTTCAATTTCCATATTTAAAATGTTCTTACCTAATTGCATTTTGATTTGGTCTTGTGGCATGCGTTGCCGTCTACCCAATACTAGAACAACATTCTTTCGGTTTAGGATGTCTGCACAAGAACAAAGTATGTATGACATTCATTCTGAGTTAAAACAATTGTAGCTCAATTTAAAACCAACAAAAGCCCTTTAAACTGTATATCAAACTATTCCTTGTGAAAAAGTACACAGCATATTTTATTTCACTGTCTTTGAAAGTGGACTCTCATTTAAGAACACTTAGCCCCATCCACACTACTGCGTTTTAGTTTAGAAACGGATAATTAAAACGAATACGATCTCCGTCCACACCAGCGTTTTAGCTGCGATCTCCGTCCACATTAAAACGACTGAAAACGCGGATCACGTGACCATTCACCTACACTGGGCATGCGCGTGCCGGTGTAAACACAACACAACTTCATGATAAAAATGATCCCACCATGCGCTGGTTCTTCCCGGCTTAACCCAAAACCGACGCTCCATGCACGGTCGATACCGCCGCTGCACACGGCATGGGAATTTTCACAGATCGCTGGAATAATAGCTTTCCTCCGGCGCATGTAGGCAGTTAACGTTACAGCACCAGGGAATGATACGTCATGACTGATGACACCCAATCAGAGAGCCGAGCGTCTGGTCATCCGTTTCTAAAGTTCTCCGTTTTGACCCGTCTACACTAAAACGCCTTCCGGAGTTTCAAAACGCAAAACGGGTCTTCAGCGTTTTTAAACTTCTCCGTTTTAGGTCTTCGTTTTTGCCGTTTTAGTCTGGACGAGAGGTGCAAACGTAGCAAAAGGTCTCCGTTTCTAAACGAAAACGTAGTATGTGGACGGGGCCTTAAGTGGTCTTTTATTTAATAAATATGATATCTGCATGTTTAGCTTTTTTAAATATATATTTAGAATAATACAGTATTTGAAAAAATATTAATACAAAATATTTGAAGTACACCACAAGTGCTCTACTTTTTCACATGGGACGCCACATTATATTACCAACTAGTGACAGTTTCTATGTAACTGGAGAGACAGGAACAGAAAGTGTACCTAGCATCACAGGGCCCATGCAGCGTATAGAGTCGCAGTGAGAGCTGAAGGTCTGCAGTAGCTGACAGCTGGAGACATCCACCAACAGCATGTGTCCTGTTTTAGTCCCAATCCACAGAGTACCACTGTGCTGGACCAACAGAGCTTTAATAATCACCAGAGAAGGCACATTTTAGTCTAGACTGGTCCTCATCCTGGGCTTTGGGCTTTTTGGTGGAACTTAATCTGTTGTGGACATATAAATTGTAAATTAGGAAATTAAGTTAAACCTACTTTTAACATCTGTCTCTGGTGATCTGTTCACAAGGGGTCAACCGAGTCATGTTGCTGTTGCAAAATTACAGTTGGGAAAGTGTTGCTTCAAACCATACATTTACATTTTCATACGTTGACGTTTCATAGAAAATGTTTATTTTCCTTTTAGTCAAACAACAACTGAACTTCAGATGTGCTTCACAAAGATCAGTGTCAGTGCATGCTGATATTATAGTTTATCCAAAATTTGGTGGACATTTCTTTTATAAAACAGCAAACTTCAAGCTCCTTGATTAAACACATTGTTGATTGACAGGTGAGTAGAAAGTCCTTCACTGATGTACAAGATCTACCAGGTTAAACAAGATTACACTATAAATTTTACTCGATTACACTACAAATGCAATGAGGTCACGTGTTTCTTAGACGTCACAAAATTTGGACACTACTTGGACTGTACTTATATTGTAGTGCTAATGACTTGTGATCAGATCCGCCTAAATGGATTAATAGCAGATGTAAAAGGAGTCAAAAGTGTGCAAATGAGTTATATGATTGTGCGCTACTTCACCCAAGTAGTTGTATGCAGTCAATGAGGTTCACCATCCTCCCAGTTTTCTTATCCCAGACCTCCACAGTGTGGCTTCTTGTTTTACTCACGTACACATGTTTGTCCACCGCTAACCGTGATATGCAAGCATCACTGCTGACTCGACCCAGCTGCCTAAACAAACAGATAACATCTTTAAGAACTGAACAACATCACCAAGAAATTCCACCAAGAAGCGGTCGCTTAACTGACATGTAAAGCAACCAGGAACTACAGTTCGCATGTCACATTTAGGCAAATACTATCTATCCATCCTAATTCTTACTAAACTTGTCTGCTGCTTTTAACATGGAAATTATCAGAATCTCTGATAAACTCTCTGATCTGGACATTATAGGAACTACACTTTTGTTTCATGAGTCTTACCAAATGGCAAATTCCCATCAGCTAACCAACAAGGAGTGCCTCGGGTTCTGTGTTTAATCCCTTACCTTTCTCAATATACTCAATTTCACTGGGCCTAATTATAAAGGGCTTTCCAATAGGCTTTTCTTATCTGGGCATGAGATAAGCAGCTCTAACTGTCATTCCTACCTGTGGTAATATTGTGAATACAGCAAGCTGGGTGACTCCACAATATTAGCATATATTATCCCTGGCTTCCGTCCTGTGTCTTCACTGGACGCTACTGCCACGACTAGTAAATAGTAAATAGAACCTATTAAGTGATACTGTCTACACTGGATGCAGAGCGATGCCTATTTCTAGCATACTCCATGTGCTTCTGAGAACAGGACAACTGGATTTCTGAACAGGACAAGCTGTCGCATCCAGTGTAGACACGGTGTCAGACTGCATGCCAAAACACTAAACACTAAACGGAGCAAGAATTACTTTTCTCCAGCCATACAGTGTACTTGGCACCAAAGTATGTAGAAACCATCTTTTAATTAACAGGTATTGCTTATTTTCATTAGTTACACAGCATACCATAAACAAAACATTATAAACAGTTACTTTCACATATCTTATAAACCTAGGCAAAGAAAAAAGGCACATATGAATTTGGTATTTGGGTGTCCACATACCTTTTAGTGTACTGTATACAGTATATTTACTGTAAGCAGAAAAGTCAGTTTACGCTTTTCTACAAGAAGAAAAACTGAACCTAATGCTTATTGTGTTACATTGACAGGTGTAGTTGTGCTTGTTTTCAGAAGGGTTAGGGGTACTTACGGGAGGAGCTGTTTGGGTTTGGTGTCTATGCTGCTAGAGACGTTGTAATCCACTGTGAGCCAGATCACCCTGGTGCCACAGGCCGCCCACAGCGTTTTGCGCTCCTGAGGGTGATTGGAGGGGCCGATACACATCAGAGGAGTGTTTACATCACTAACCTGGAGGGTCTTCACTGGACCTCCATTCTTTACCTATAGTCAAAAAACGTCATATATATCAGGCGTACTGTTTAGGGGTTTCTTATACTCATCAACACTGGATTTATTTGATAAGCAACAACAAAAAATAAATAAAATAATAATAATATTATGAAATCTTATGAAAAATTATTCCAATTAATAAAAAAGTATATATATTTTAACAAGAATATATATTATTATTCCAGTGATGGCAAACCTGAATTTTCAGCATTTCATCCATATATATTTTGTTGAAAAACAATGTGGGGAAAACTAGATTGTTTTTATTTTTTATTTTTAACATGAAACACTTTGAATCTAGCCTGGATGCCAGCCCGAACCCCACCCACAACATTTTTTGGTCGGAAGTTCGGTCTGGACTCGATCCATTGAGGAGTAATTATGCTTGGTTCAGAAATCGTCGGGCCAATCAAATTGCCAGGGCGGGCTTTATACGATGATGGACAGATAATCCATCCAATTACGTAATCATCACGTCATCAAACGTATTTATTTCAAAAATGCTTTTCGTGTTTGCAAGTAATCCGCGAATCCTTAAATTCTTTCTTTTAATTCTTTTTAACTTTCAAAGATCGTTAACACTCGTTATTTTTTTATATACGTTTTCAAGAGTGCGTGCAGTTGAGTTCTGTTGACAACTATGCCTCGCTCAACATACGTCACTTACTGCGTTGCTCTGATTGGTTGTAGGTCTATCCAATTGAGTGCAGAGTTGTTGTTTTTTCCTGGTTCGGTTAAGACACGCCTCATCATCAAACCCCTATGGAGCAGTATCAGACTCACATTCTGACTAGAATATGAGTATGACGAAGTCAGGCTACTTTGAAACTAATTGACTACACTAACTGTACGGTAGAAATTATTGTTCTTCTGAAAAATGTCTTTTAGTGAGGCACCATGGCTAGAGCCCAGGAGGAAGCCACACTCCTGGTGGAGTGTCCTTTCACCCCTAGGGGGCATGGCAGGGGTACCTTATACCTGAGCCTGGTAAGCCAAGACAATGGCGTCCACTATCCAGTGAGACAACCTCTGCTTGGAGAGAGCCTTTCCCTTCAGCTTCCCACCTTAACAGACAAAGAGCTGGTCTGAGGTCCTGAAATACTGCGTCCTGTCTACGCAAGCACGAAGGGTGAGTACTAGACAGAGCAGTGCCAAGGCTGGGTCTGCCTCCGAGGACAGTGCTTGCAGGTTCACCACCTGATCCCTGAAGGGAGTGGTGGAACCTGGACATATCAGCCGGATTCAAGATGAATAAAGTTGCCGCCGAATTACAGCATACTTACCACTGAATGCCCTACCCTCTTATGGAGGCCAAACACGGAGCGCCGTCTTCATGAGAGGATTTGCTCGCTGAGTGCAATGGTCAAGGGAATATGTTGGGGGAGGAGATTAACCTCTCCCCCTCTAACAGGGTTCCAAGTGGGGTGTGACCCGGGGGGGGGCGTGAGACAGCGGGGGGGGGGGGCTGGGGGATTGATGATTTCCAGAAAAAAATACAAAAAATAGTTGGCAACAAAGGAAGGCCAGCAGAGGTGCCAGCGCAGGAGAGTGGAGAAGTACCACCGTCGGAAATGCCATCGCCTGCGAAGCGGAGTGGCCGTTACACCTTGGGTGTGCATTATATTTCTAATAACTCAACGGCCTGAAGTCAATTACTCCGCTTATACTACAGTTATCTCACCTGGAAACATTGTTCAGATGATGCATTTTAAGACGTTTGTCAAATTTTTGTCATTAGAACGCTCTTGTAGGTAGGACTAATTTCTTATGCATTAATCCCATGCCTCTGTAGCTAATTCCAAAACATAATTTTAGAGTTAATAACTGAGATTTAAGCCACTGATCACTGTCAGTTATTAATGCAGTTGAGAGATGGGGCTGCATGTTTTTTCTTGTTATGAATTGTATCCTATTTTCCGTTATTACAGTTAACTACTCGCGGTGATATGGAACTGTAATGCTGTCAAACCTGCTGGGAACTTACAGTTTCACGCAATGTTTGTATATTTTAACCACCTCCGAGGATCGTAGGGGTCGCGAGTCACTCGCACCTTTATTTTGGGGGTCGTGGGCTGAAAAGTTTGGGAACCCCTGCTCTAAGGAACCTGATGACCAGATCATGCTGTCCTACCATCTTAGACTCCACAAAGTCACAGCCACATAAACCTTCAGGGTGAAAGGAGACAGCCTTCATTCCAACCCTTCTTGGAGGAAGGAGAGCACAGACTTGATCAGGCATTTTCTGGGATCTTTTTGGTGAGAAGAACACTAGGTGACGAAGAGGTTCTAGCTGAAGTGATGGTAGCCATCACCTGAGGTGGTAGAGTACTCAAACCTTTCATGTCCCGTCCAGGACCCACAGGTGCAGGTTTCAAAGATCGGGACGTGGGTGCCAGAGGGTGCCCCGTCTCTGAGAAAGGAGATCTTTCCTCAGAGGGATAGGCCAGGAAGGGGCTGTCGCAAGGAGCACCAGTTCGGAGAACCAAGTCCGGCTGGACCAAAGAGGCGCAACCAATGAGGCGCAACTGATTCCTGATCTTGAACAGGAGCTGTGCAAGAAGGCTCACTGGGGAAAACGCATACTTGCGAAGGCCCCGCGGCCAGCTGAATGCTAGGGCATCCGTGCCGAGGGTCGCCTCGGTCAGGGAGCAAAACCAGCGGCAATGGGAAGTGTCTGGGGAGGCAAACAGATCTACCTGTGCCTTGTCGAACTGTTCCCAAATCAGCTGAACCGCATGGGGATGAAGTCTCCATTCCCCAGGATATGGCCGAAGTAATGAGAGCTTGTCGGCTGCACGATTCAGCTCTCCCGAGATGTGAATGGCGTGAGGCAACCTCAGATGCTTCTGAATCCATAAGAGGAGATGGCGTGCAAGTTGCGACATACGGCGGGAGCGCAGACCACCCTGATGGTTGATGTACGCTACTGTCGCCATGTAGTCTGAACGGACCAGTGCGTGTTTGCCCTCCAGCAATGTCCGAAAATGGTGCAGAGCTAAACGTACGGCCAGCAACTCCAGGAGCCTCTGGCAGCATTCCCATTTCACATGGCACCCCAGCCCGTGGTGGAGACATCTGTTGACACAACAACATGCCTGGAAACCCAGTCTAAGGACGCTCCGGCCTGTAGAAAAGAGAGGTTTGACCACGGGGTAAAGGTTTGATGGCAGGCCCGAGTGACTAGCACCAGGAACGTGCCCTGTTGCCATGCCCAGATATACACAAATTTACAGTTTCTATAAATAAACTCTATATTTAAAATTTTAACTAAATTCTATCTGCCCCGTCTCTTTATCCTCTGGTCTTTGCTTTGGTGTGGCTGGTAAAGTGAATGACGTGCTCCACACACCCGTACCAGTTGGTGGCTGTAATATATGCACCAAGTTGTATACAATGCCAACCAACAATAATGTAAGAGAAGCTTCCCTCATACACAGTGATGCCGCGAAAATCACAATCAAATGGAGTCAGACATGAAAGACACACTCATTAGAGGCTGACATTTTTTCGGGAATACCGCGGGTCACGGGAATACCACGGGTCACGGGAATCCCACAGGATGGGAAACAAAATCACTATGCATCACGGGATTGGGACGGGAAAGGATGTTTTTTCGTGAGATTGGGACGGAAGAGGTTTGAAAATCCACTCCTGTGTCACCCTCTAAGGGACGCCAGTAGGGTGGCGACCTCCGCACGCATGACAGGGGCATTGCCACCCACCAAGGTATAGCGGACTCTACCGGGGAGGAGACTGGGATTGGAAAGATTGGGAAGCTCTAGCCAGGCTCCCAAAAACTGAACTAGCGGGGTCATTGGAACTACAGGCGTGTCAACGGTGGGGCAGCGATGCGGAACGACTGATGAGGTCCAGACATGGGAGGCGTAGCGTCCCGGTGTGGGGGGGTGTCAAGTTCCGCAACCTGACAGACGAGGCCAAGGAAGGACAAGGTTTCTGCGGTGGCCTGCTCTGACAAGTGTCTTGCGACAGAGGGGGACAAGAGTGATGAGGCATAGAGGCCTTTTGGGGCTCGGAGGAAGGGGAGTCCATTCTTTTTTTATAGGTTTTAGGGTGCCACCGACCGTGAAGCCAGTTGCGGAGGAAGAACAAAAGATCTGAGAACTGTTGGGCGAAGTCCTCAACCGCACCGCTGAAGAGCCCAGCCAGAGCCCAGCCTGGGATATGGGGGAGTTGAGAAAACGAGTTCCTCAGCCTCCTGCATATCAGCCAGGTTGAGCCACAGATGACATTCCTGGACCACCCAGGTGGACATCACCTGACTCCGAGATCGTGCAGTGACCTTCTTTGCCCGTAGAGCGAGGTCCGTGGCAGTGCACAGCTCTTGCAGGAGCCCTGGGTCAGCACTGCCCTTGTGTATGTCCATTTGCACCTTTGCCTAATGGACTTGAAGGATACCAGCACATGCCGCCCCCAGGAACCAATCATCCAGCCTTGAGCGGGGGAGGGCAGTAAGCACCACTCCAACCCTATGCTCTCAGTTGCCCGGGCAAGCATGGCCATCAGCTCTGGATTGGATTCGGACCACCCTGGCACTCCCGAGGGAAGCAATGCAGACGAATCCTCATCCCCAGAGGAATCAAGCCCACCTTGTGATGCTGTGAGTGAAATAGCATAATCCGCCGGAGCCCCAAATGAGACACTGGGTCCCTGAGAGGAACCATGCTCACTCGGAAGCTTCACGGCTTGCGATGTGGAGGGGGTGTGGCCCAAGGAAGACTTGCTGGGTTGTTCCACACCGTAACCCTCAGATCACCCTGGCCACCAGCCAAAGTATCCCCTCTCGAGGAGGAGATTGTGGTACTTATCTCCACGGAGGTCATTGAGTCTTGATCTTAACACCACGATGGCCATGTTCTTGCAATGAGAACATGACTCATCCACGACCGCTGCCTGAGCGTGATTAAAGCCCAAACACGCCAGACAGCACTCGTGACCGCAGATCTTTTAGAAAAAAGGAAAGCTCTCTTTAGAAGTGCTGAAGCGCCCAGGTGAAAACACGAGCTGCGTGCAAAGTCACTGCACAGACAAGCAGCAGGACCGTGAACCCGCTGAAACGCGTTGTCACACGAACACCGACTGAAGAGAGACACTCTTTGCTGTTGAAGACGAAGAAAGCACATAAACACTTCGGCTCCGAAGCAGAAACATAATGTGAGATTGCACTCATGGCTCCTTTTATACCCACGCAGTGGTGGCGGAGTTTGCGATGCAAATTGCGCAGACCCATGGTATTTTCATACCATTTTCTAATACTCTGAATGTTCAGCAGCCATTACTCTAGTCTTTGGTATCACATGATCCTTCAAAAATCTGCAGAACAATCTGTAGAAATGAGCTGGTCAAGAAACTTATCTTATTATTATAAATGTTGAAAACAGTTGAGATGCTTAACATTTTTGTGGACATTTTTCAAAAAGATCTTTTTAGGATTCTTGATAAATAAAAAATACAAAAATATATATTTTTAAATAGTACGGTAATAATATAAATGTCTTTACTGTCACTTTTCATTAATTTAATGAATCCTTACAAAATAAAAGTATTCCAAACTTTTGAATGGTAATGTATGCAACAGTGCAAAACAATTATATTACAGAATTTACAATTGATTAAAGAAGGCATTCTAAGATGGTTCTCAAGTAAACATGTATAACTGTGATATACTGTAAATATTGAAATGCTTATTTTTCATTATTTATAATTTCAATAATTAATACCTTCAAGACTGAATCTTCATAAATGACTAGTGTCCCATTTGCTGTCCCGACCAAAAGGTAATTCTTTAAGCATCTGAAAAATTGAAACATCATTCTCTCATCTTAAGGTACATCAACCAAGAAGTTATGTCACTTCTCACTTAGAAACTTAGATGTAATCACCTGTGCTGGTCAGTGTGAAAGTACAGTGATGTCACAGAGTCATTCACACTCTTCAGACAGTGCAGAACCTCTGCGTTTATAGTGTCCATGATGAAGAGTGAACCCGACTGTGTACCAGCGACTAACCAGTCATTGCATGACCCTGGAGCTCTGATGATAACCATGCAGAGGACAGGACTGCTGTCAATCTCCTAAAAGTGGGTTGGAACACTGTTAACTTGACTGTTAAATGGATTGACAACCCAAAAATAAAAATTACTGGTATATTATCATGTTCTCCCCCTCATGTCATTCAAAACCAGTATGACTTTCTTTGGAAAATGTTTTAAAGTATTTTATGTAACTCAACAGTTTCAGTTCTCATTGTCTTCCATTGTATAGACAAAAAATACCATACAAAAAATACAAACCCAAAACTGTTTGGATACCAACATTCTTCAAAATATCTTCTGTGTTCTGCAGAAAAAAAATCATACTGGTTTGGAACGACATGAGGGTGAGTAAATGATGACAGAATTTATTTTTGGGTGGACTATTGCTCTTAAAAAAGTTAATTTCTCAAAGATTGTGGGTGACATCTAACTTAAAACGATGATAATTATTACATGTACTGTAGAACACTAAAATGATGATGATAGAATCATATTTGTTTAGATAAAATAGTATTTAGCAAGAAAACTTATTGTGTATTTACAGTATAAGGCCCCGTCCACACTACTACGTTTTCGTTTAGAAACGAAGACCTTTTGCTACGTTTGCACCTCTCGTCCAGACTAAAACGGCAAAAACGAAGACCTAAAACGGAGAAGTTTAAAAACGCTGCAGACCCGTTTTGCGTTTTGAAACTCCGGAGGGCGTTTTAGTGTAGACGGGTCAAAACGGAGAACTTTAGAAACGGATGACGCAGACGCTCGGCTCTCTGATTGGGTGTCATCAGTCATGACGTATCATTCCCTGGTGCTGTAACGTTAACTGCCTACATGCGCCAGAGGAAAGCTATTATTCCAGCGATCTGTGAAAATTCCCATGCCGTGTGCAGCGGCGGTATCGACCGTGCATGGAGCGTCGGTTTTGGGTTAAGCCGGCAGTGCATGGTGGGATCATTTTTATCAATGAAGTTGTGTTGTGTTTACACCGGCACGCGCATGCCCAGTGTAGGTGAATGGTCACGTGATCCACGTTTTCAGTCGTTATAATGTGGACGGAGAGCGCAGCTAAAACGCTGGTGTGGACGGAGATCGTATTCGTTTTAATTATCCGTTTCTAAACTAAAACGCAGTAGTGTGGATCATCCTAAGTCATTTGTTGGGTAAACAGTCTTTTAAAGCTCTTTAGTACCTGGTTTAAGCTCCCCCCAGTCTCCAGATCCAGTGATGTCACACAGCCCATTTTCTGGCTACTACTGCCGCCCCCGATCCACACACGTGTATTTTTCTCTCCGTTTGCCCCTCCACCTGCACTGGAGACAGTGAAACACTCGCCTGGCAAACTCATCAGAGTCAGCTCTCGCATAAGACAAAGCATCTCTGCAGAATTCAGACGATCTAACACCTAAAACATACACAGAGACACAGAATTACTCAAACGTTTGCACTGAATTCACATTATAATGAGCAGAGAAGTGGTTCTTTCTCAGATGTAACCAATTGTCTGACCTGAGTAGATGTAGGTCTGTCCTGAGGGTTTTCTCTCAAACAGTCCCTCATTAAAGACTCAAACCCTGGCCACGGAGAACAGTCGTAATCTTTAACTGGATCTATATCAGTGATTATAGAGAGTTATAAATATTAGTATATATGTAGCAAATTAGCTCTAAAGAAATATTAATAATCAATCATTATAATTTGAAAGCTGAGACTTTGTTTCATATCAAAAGTAACAGCACAAAGCTTATTGCAATTTATCGGATGGGAGGTGCGCAACAAATGTTTAGTGAAGTTTTGTTCACACATCGAATGAAAACAGTATAGACTGAAATATTCTTGGGATTTGAGAATCAATATCTATTCATCAAAATGAGAATTGATAAAAAACGTACTCGGTTACTAATGTAACCTCGGTTCTCTCTAGAGAGGGAACGAGTACTGCGTAATAGCTTACGCTATGGGGAAAACTCTTTTCATCGAGACATTGAAGCCAAAAAAATTATCCTTAATTTTTAATCAATGTAAAGCGCTTTGCAGCAGCAAGCAGACCTTAGGCGAGACAGCTCGCGCGCCTATTGGCTGTCTTGCGGCAAAAGCAGCAGCCTATCGAGAGCAGCTCTGCGTGACGTCATGACGAATGGGGGCACTTCGCGCCAATTTCGTCACGTCCCGCCAGAAAGGGCGTGGTCTCGCCCTATAAATAAGCTCGATATCCTGCTATACACTGATTTTTCATCGCCGAAGCGAACCAGAGCGTATTCCAAGCACGGCAAGATACGCAGTACTCGTTCCCTCTCTAGAGAGAACCGAGGTTACGTTAGTAACCGAGTACGTTCCCTTACGAGAGTATCTCTCGTACTGCGTAATAGCTTACGCTATGGGGAACACAGTGTAACACGCCGTGCTGATAGGGATCCAACACCACAGTCCCAGGGGCAAAGCCCGGGGCGCATATAGTGCATAATCACCATACACTCACAGAGAGTAAAAAAGGAGAGGCTGGAAGCATTTCTCCCTATAGATAGGCCCACAGGGGCACCATATGACCGTTAAACCACGCAGCCAGGGTGAAAGCATTCAGCCTGAACTGGGTGGCCCTACTTGTGCCAGTACTCATGGAGCTGCTGCATCAGTCTGAACGATGCGCAGGCCAAACACTCAGCGTCTGAGCCGCACAGCGGGCAGACAGCACTGAAGTTTAAATAGCCAAAAGCTTAGCTTGTAAGGCAGGCACCTCCAGGTTGTAGTATTTTATAAATGTAGACGGCGAGGCCCAGCCCGCGGCCGTACAGATATCTTGCAGGGTGACCCCGCTAGACCATGCCCACGACGAGGCCACGCCTCTTGTGGAGTGCGCCCTGACACCCAAGGGGCACTGCAGGCCCTTGGAAGTGTAAGCCAGCGCAATGGCATCGACTATCCATCTGGATAGGCTCTGTTTCGAGGCGGCAAGTCCCTTGGAACGCCCACTGAACGAAACGAAAAGCTGCTCGGTCTGACTGAACCCAGACGAGCGGGACACATAAGCTCTTAATGCCCTAACTGGGCAAAGAAGATTCGCGTCGCGTCCTCCTCCTCATTGATAACCGGAAGGGCAGACAGGGAAATCACCTGGGCCCTGAATGGTGTGTTGAGGGATTTCGGCACGTAGCCGTGCTTAGGTTTGAGTATGACCTTTGAGTCATTAGGCCCAAACTCCATACATGACGCGCTTACAGAAAGCGCCTGTAAGTCCCCTATACACTTCACTGAAGCGAGAGCCATGAGAAACACCGCTTTGAAAGACAGGTGCTTCATGTCCGATAACTGGATCGGCTCGAATGGGGCACCCTTCATGGCCTCCAAGACCATGGAAAGGTCCCATGACGGGACTGAAGGGGGCCTGGGAGGGTTTAGCCTCCTGGCTCCTCTTAGGAAACGCACGACAAAGTCGTTTTTCCCTAGCGACTGGCCAGACACCGGTTTTGCAAACGTTGCTATGGCCGCCACATAGACCTTGAGTGTGGATGGGGTCCTGCCCTTATCCAGCAGCTCTTGAAGGAAGGACAGTACCTCCGTAACCCCGCAGTCCACTGGCGAAAAGCCTCGGGCTTGACACCAGGCAGAGAACACTGACCATTTCGAGGAGTAGAGCCGTCTAGTAGACGGAGCTCTAGCCTGCGCGATCGTGTTCAGCACTCCCTCTGGGAGGCTAGCGGGTACCCGTTGATGGCCCATGCGTGCAGGGACCACAGATCCGGGCGAAGATGCCAAATCGAGCCCTCCGCCTGAGAGAGGAGGTCTCTCCTCAGCGGCACAGGCCATGGAGCAGCGCTGGTCAGCTGCATCAGGACAGGGAACCAAGCCTGGTTCGTCCAGAGCGGAGCTACGAGCAGCACTGGGCATCCGTTTTCCCTAGGGATGCACCGATACCGATACCAGTATCGGTATCGGGCCCGATACTGAGCTCATGTACTTGTACTCGTACTCATAAAAATGCCCCGATACCAACAACCGATACCAGGCAGCATGTGTACAGTGTCAGAAATTATAATGGGGATAAAAAAAAGAAGGCTGTATATGAAATAAATGTATCTTATCAGTGGAATATTAAACAGAATATATTAACGCGTCGCCTATATAACTATATGGTGTGCAAGCTGATAAGAGAAAAACGCGCAGAGGATTGAGCGCGCTACGACACAGACGCGCGAGCAGGTCGAGCGCACCCCTTTTTCACAGACGTCAGTGGAAAGTTTGTAGTTCAGTCGGATGTCAATGGCAAATCAAGTAAAACGAGGCATGTAGCTTATTATTAACGTTAACTGACGAGAGAGAGAGAGAGAGAGAGAGAGAGAGAGAGAGAGAGAGAGAGAAAAGAGAGAGAGAGAGAGAGAGAGAGAGAGAGAGAGAGCGCACTTCTGTTGAATGCTGTTGATTGCGGATCGTTCACTCAGCACGTGTTATTTGGATTAAAACTAAATCGTATATGTAAGTAAAACATGAACTGTTACCTTACTTATGTTTAACGAGTGGTTGCCTACATTATTACAGGACATTTGCAGGTCAAGAATTTCCATGAACTTCAAACATCCACAGCGCGCGCCCCGAAAACCACCAGACAGCGCGCGAATACTGAATGGAAGTCTTTCACGCATTGCGCTTGTACGGAGGAATTCACACAAAACTATGTAAAAACACCTGTCTTGGCGAGTATCCTAGTAAAAGTCTGTTATATCTCAAGTGAACGTAGACAGTATAATTCAAATGGCGTCCGTGCGTCCGGCCTTAAAGGGGCGGCACTTTAATAAATCTGCTGCTGTGTTTTAATGTTAATCAAACAAAGGACAAATAAATTACTCTCTGCTATTGGCTAAATAGGCTACCTCTATCAACTTTACAAAAAGATCCATATATATTTAATTTATACAGTAATGAATATGCAGTGCATGAAATATATGTTTGTTGAACTAATTAAGTTTAAATTTAATAAACAACTAATATGATTGATATTATTTTGGTTTCTCTACCAATACATTTAAAAATTACAAATGCATGAATTGAAAATTAATTGAAAATTAAAAATACAGGTATCGGTTACAGTATCGGTATCGGCGAGTACCAAAAATGAAAGTATCGGTATCGGACTCGGTCTGGAAAAAGTGGTATCGGTGCATCCCTAGTTTTCCCTGATTCGTTCCAACACCTGGGGCAGGAGCGAGACCGGGGGAAAAGCGTACAGAGGACAGCGGGGCCAGACATGGGCCAGCGCGTCCTTGTTTTTCGAGAAAAACTTCGGGCAGTGAGCGTTTTCGTGGGACGCAAATAGAGGCCAGATGACATGACGGTCCTCGTCGCTGAGTTGGGCGCGGCACGAGCCACAAGAAGGCATCTTTAAAAAGACGCAGCTCTTTTAGGGAGAAGTGTGTGTTGCGTCACGTAAGCAAACACGCACTCTCAACAGAGAAATAGCAATGCAATAGAAAGGATATAATACGCCGGAAAGCGCAGCAGGTACGGCGGCTGAAGGCAGCGAGGCCAGCGACTCCAGGCTCAAGGCACGTCCCGCTGAAGGCTACAGGTCGACGGCGCGGCTTCTCAATCCAGATCCAGCGATGCGTGAGCTTCGCTGAAGAGTTGAAAAATCAGTGTATAGCAGGATATCGAGCTTATTTATAGGGCGAGACCACGCCCTTTCTGGCGGGACGTGACGAAATGGGCGCGAAGTGCCCCCATTCGTCATGACGTCACGCAGAGCTGCTCTCGATAGGCTGCTGCTTTTGCCGCAAGACAGCCAATAGGCCCGCGAGCTGTCTCGCCTAAGGTCTGCTTGCTGCTGCAAAGCGATTTACATTGATTAAAAATTAAGGATAATTTTTTTGGCTTCAATGTCTTGATGAAAAGAGTTTTCCCCATAGCGTAAGCTATTACGCAGTACAAGAGATACTCTCGTAAGAGAACGGGAGATTAATATCCAGCATGTTACCTGGTAGTTTTCCTTGCACCGCAACCTCATCAAACTCACTGGGAAACTTCATCCCATCAGATATCCGCTCGCCGTAGGTCAAAAGGTCATACAGGAGCAGACCGAATGAAAATACATCTGCCTGGACATTATAGATGACATTACCTCGGGCGACCTCGGGAGCTCTAAAACCTGTGAGTGTTTAAGATCAACATTAGAATATATAAAAGTAAAAATCCTGTTTGTTTGTTTTATTACTGTTTCATAGAGTATTATGGGAAAGTAAGAGGGACCTGGTGTCCCTTCTGAGCTGCAGACGCCCATACTACAGCAGTACTGTGCTATCCCGTAGTCTGTGATTTTAGCGATGAACTCAGCATCCGTCTTCAGGTTAAACAACAGAACGTTGTGCGGCTTCAGATCTCGGTAGATAATCATTGAAGAGTGCAAATATCTGTTTGGATACAAAACGTATCACAGATGCTGCCTTAAAGCTTAAACTTGTTTTGAACCCTGAACATTCCTTTAAAGGTGACTAAGTTTTGCGTGTTGTGTAGATGGGGTACCCACCTGAGACCATCTGCCACATGCAGTGCTATCCTGTGCTGTAGTTTGCGGCTGAGACTGCCATTTTCACGCTCAAACAGTGAGTCCAGAGAGCCATATGGGGCGAGTTCCATCACGAGAATGTGCGGGTTACAACCGGCGGCCAAAAGCCCCACCAGACTGGGGTGACACAGTCGGCCAAGTACTGCCAGTTCCTGGGGACAAACCATTTTCAAGAAAAGACATCAACAATGTACTAATGCTGGTACTAGGACACAACATGTACAGCTTGCTTATGTCCCAAGCAGGTGCAAGCTAAAACTTCCTTGCTTTCTTTTTCTATCACATATTTTACCTGTCGTACCAGCCGATGAACATAAAGCGCTGATACATGTTTATTAAAAATCTTCACAGCAACTTCTTCGTTCTTGTACACAGCTTTATATACAGACCCGAAACCGCCATCCCCTTCAGAAAAAAAGACTGTTAGTTTCTAATTGCATTACTTTCTTTCTTGACAATCACAAGGAGTCCTACAGACATTACTTTTCGTGTCTCTGGCTATGGGTTCATTCATGTACTCACCCAACAGATACTCTTTAGAGAGCTCCATCTCCAGCTGCTCTGGATCCAGTATGGTGCTGGGAAGATGGTCGCTCAGTACCAGGTCCGGTGAGATCTGAGAGATGGGCAGAGTACAGCTGGGGTCTTCTGGGTTCACCAGCAAACCATCTTACAGACACGCAAACAGTCAGGACAGCACAGGTGGCATTTGCACCATTTTTATACAGCAGGTTATCAATCAAATAGTTGTGTTTCAGAATTTGAACAGAATGGACAGAGACCTGCGCTGATGTTAGAGAGTAGATCTTCCAGCAGCATCTTCTGGCAGTTTTGTCCATCACTAAAGCTGTACATAGCCCATTTCTTAAGCAGTGTCTCCCCAGTGCCATGGACGTCAGTGGCGAGAAGGCCTGGAAACCATTCCTCCAGCAGAGAGTCAATGTGATCCACCACATGCCCAAACAACACACGACCTGCATAGGACAGAGACTTCAACATTGTTGTCCTCATCATTGTCATCAACACCATCACATCATTACAACCATCACAATTATCAAATCACCAAAATTATCCTATCAAATGCATCACTGTCACCATAAACAGAGATTCTAATTATTAAACCAAAACCACCTGCATGTAATAAAATTGAATACTGTCTAACACTTGATGGCTGCTCTGTCAAGTCTTTGTCGTCGGTTAGGGACCTGGGTGTGCCTTTTTGATACCAATCTTTCATTTGAAAGCCACGTTTATAACATCTGTAAAACAGCATTCTTCCATCTTAAAAATATATCTAAATTACGTCATATTCTCTCAATGACAAAAGTGGAACAGTTAGTTAATGTGTTCGTGACATCAAGGCTAGATTATTGTAATGCTCTACTGGGTGGTTGCCCTGCACACTTAATAAACAAACTACAGCTGGTCCAAAACTCAGCCGCTAGAGTTCTTACCAGAACCAGGAAGTATGACCATATTAGCCCGGTTCTGTCAACACTGCATTGGCTCCCTATTAAACATTGTATACAGTTTAAATATATGTCACGGTAGACGTATGCTCTGGTTCCTTCTAGTCTTGTGTTTATGTTGTTGTACGAATCCACGTGTGTAGTGGGCGTGAATGTATTGTCATTACCTAATCCTTTCCAGCTGATTGTCATTTCATCACCAGCTGTAATCAATCTCTCCACTCCATATATACTCACCGCTGTTTGTTCATCCTTGTCAGATCGTTGTTTGATGTCGTTCGTGTTTGGTGTTCCGGTGTGCTGTTCTGTTCCTGTTCCTTCGTCTTCGTCAAGTGGTTTCAACTGTCGTCTCACCGTCACATCATCACTGCACCTCTTCACGGATCCTGACCATCAAAGTCCCTGCGTCACCCTTCACATCTCCTTGTACTGTCCATCCTCAAACTTGTACTGTCCATCCTCAAACTGTTTATTAAACTCATTCACATGCATTTTGCTTCCTGTCGTTCAACTTAAGAGTATGACAGAACGATCTGACCAAGGAATGGAAGCAGCGAGTGCGGCTCCGAGATCCATGGAAGAATTCATCCACCACAGTATCCGAAGAATGGATTCCCAGCAAAGAGAGATTGCGACACGGGTCGCGCAGTACAAGCAATGGTGACGCAGGTGTCCGAGCTCACCCAGCAGATCCAACGCCTACAGAGTCCCACTGCGCCGGCCACACCGGCCGTTCCTCCCACACCTCCTGAGAGACCTTCTCAGTCAGAACCACGCCTCCCAGCACCAGAGCACTATTCAGGTGAACCAGCTTTCTGCAGAGCATTCCTGACCCGTTGTAGTATGCATTTCGCTCTGCAACCTCATACAATCAATACTGAAAAGGCAAAAGTGGCGTTTGTACTAACTTTACTGACTGGGAAGGCGGCACTTTGGGGAACGGCGGTGTGGGAGAATCAACACCCATGCTGCGCCTCGTTCCAGACCCTCGCCGCCGAGATGAAGAATGTTTTCGACCGGGCTGTCGCAGGGAGAGAGGCAGCCAGATCGTTGGCGGAATTACGACAGGGAGAAGGATCTGTTTCCGATTTTTCTATCGAGTTTCGGACCTTGGCGGCGGAGTGCGGCTGGAACGGAGTAGGCGCAGTGGGATATGTTCCTGCATGGGCTGGCTGACCACGTCCAAAGGGAGATCTATGCCCTGGATCTACCAACCACACTGAACGGGTTGATTGACTTAGCTCTGCGGGTGGACGCTCGGTTGTCTAGGGTCGAGCGCCGGATCCCGTCCACCCGTACCTTCGGAGGAATCGACGTTCCGCGATCCAGCGGCAGGGACGTGGTCAGCCCCGCCTACGAACCCGAGCCCATGCAGGTAGGTCGAGCTCGGCTTTCCCGGGAGGAGAGGGAGAGGCGGAGGTCCCAGGGCCTCTGCCTGTATTGTGGAGGAGCGGGACATTTTGCCTACAACTGCCCGGTAAAAGGCCAAGCCCGATAGTAAACTTGAGGCTACTATCGGGTGGGATCTCCCCCAGGAAGACCTCATCATCGATTACATCTACCTCCACGCTCCTCCCGGTAAGACTAAGATGGTCAGTCCACCAGCACGACTGTCAAGCACTTCTGGACTCTGGGGCTGAAGGTAATTTTATGGACCACACTTTCGCACAGAAATTTCAGATTCCCCTCAGACCCCTCACACAAAGGATCACAGTTCACGCACTTAATGGACAAGAACTTCCCAACATTTCCCTCTCCACTGTAAATATTACCCTCATCACTTCTGGCAACCATTCAGAGACTATTTCATTTTACATCATGGATTCACCTCTGGCACCCGTCGTCCTTGGACATCCGTGGCTCATCCAACACAACCCCCGAGTGGACTGGCATCACAAATCTGTGCTGGAGTGGAGCAAGGAATGTCATAAGTCTTGTCTCGTGTCTGCTTGTCCGTCTGTTCCTGTCTCTGTGTTTCAGGAGGAAGCAGGGGATTTGTCTAACGTGGCCACGGAGTATCGGGACCTGAAGGAGTAGTTCAGTAAGTCTCGTGCTGCTTCTCTTCCTCCGCATCGTCCCTATGACTGTGCAATAGATTTACTGCCAGGTAAGTCTCCGCCTAAGGGCAAGTTATATTCACTTTCTGTCCCAGAAAGGGAGGCTATGGAGAAATATATTTCTGATTCTCTAGCAACCAAGTTCATCCGCCCTTCCTCTTCTCCAGCGGGGGCGGGATTCTTTTTGTGGGGAAGAAGGACGGTTCTCTGCGACCTTGCATTGACTACCGAGGGTTGAACAACATCACGGTAAAGAATACTTATCCTTTGCCGTTGATGTCTTCAGCTTTTGAGAGGTTGCAGGGAGCGTCCATCTTCACAAAATTGGATTTGCGTAACGCTTATCATTTGGTTCGCATTAGGGAGGGGGATGAGTGGAAAACTGCATTTAACACCCCCAGGGGGCACTTTGAATATTTGGTTTAGCCGTTCGGTCTATCCAACTCCCCAGCAGTTTTCCAGGCACTGGTCAATGACGTGTTGCGAGATATGATCGATCAGTTTATATATGTCTACCTGAACGACATATTGATTTTTTCTTCTTCTCTCCAGGAACATGCGCAACACGTCCGACGAGTGCTTCAGAGGTTGCTAGCGATTTTCATGCACAGTCTGTCCCTTTCCTAGGATACATCTTGTCGTCTGAAGGAGTGCGTATGGACCCTGAGAAGGTTAAGGCTGTGGTGGATTGGCCAAGCCCAGATTCCCGCAAAGCCCTGCAGAGGTTTCTGGGATTCGCCAATTTTTACCGGCGTTTTATTCGCATCTTCAGCCAACTAGTCACACCTCTGACTGCCTTGACCTCCCCCAGAACTACGTTCAGGTGGTCAGACACAGCGGAAGCTGTGTTCTCTAAACTGAAAGGCCGCTTTGTTTCAGCCCCCATCCTCATCGCCCCTGATTCCTCACGTCAGTTCGTGGTGGAGGTCGACGCGTCAGAGGTGGGAGTAGGTGCAGTGTTGTCGCAACGCTCTCCAGTAGACGACAAGATCCACCCTTGCGCGTTTTTGTCTCATCGTTTATCTCCTGCCGAACGCAATTACGACATTGGTAACAGAGAGTTGTTGGCAGTCAAGCTAGCGTTGGAGGAATGGCGCCACTGGTTAGAGGGGTCAGGGGTACCCTTTATCGTCTGGACCGACCACAAGAACCTAGAATACATTAGAACCGCTAAAAGATTGAACTCCAGGCAGGCTCGGTGGGCACTTTTTTTCGGTCGTTTTGATTTTTCACTATCATACCGTCCGGGTTCCAAAAACATCAAACCCGACTCATTATCTCGCATATTTGATTTTTCCGAACGCCCGTCTACTCCCGAGTGCATTTTACCCGAGACGTTATTTGTCTCAACACTCACATGGGAGGTCGAATCGAGGGTCAAGAAGGCCTTAGAAGGGGTAACGCCTCTGCCCGGTTGCCCACCGAACCGCTTATTTGTGCCAGAGCGACTTCGGTCCAACGTCATCCAGTGGGCTCATAGTTCCAACGTGGCTTGCCATCCAGGAGTCAACAGAACTAGTTTTTTAGTCAAACAACGATTCTGGTGGCCACTTATGGCTCGCGACATTCACAGTTTTGTTTTGGCTTGCTCGGTTTGTGCCACTGGTAAGACTTCCAATCGACCCCCGGACGGGTTACTTCAACCGCTGCCGGTCCCTTCGAGACCCTGGTCCCATATCGCTCTAGATTTTATTACCGCCCTCCCACCCTCCCAGGGTAACAAAGTAGTTTTGACTGTGGTGGACCGATTCTCGAAGGCGGCCCATTTTATTCCCTTACCCAAATTACCCTCAGCTAAGGAGACAGCGGTAACGATCGTAGATCACGTCTTTCGTTTACATGGCCTTACGATGGACGTGGTTTCCGACAGGGGACCCCAGTTTGTGTCCAAATTTTGGCAAGAGTTTTGTAAATTACTGGGGGCGACGGTTAGTCTGTCCTCAGGGTTTCACCCCCAGAGCAATGGCCAAACCGAGAGAGCCAACCAGGATTTGGAAAGAGTGTTGCGATGTTTGGTCTCCAAGAATCCTTCCTCTTGGAGTCAACAACTGTCTATGGTGGAGTACGCACACAACACGTTACCAGTGTCGGCCACGGGCCTATCTCCGTTTGAGTGTAGTGTAGGTTACCAGCCACCTATTTTTCCCAGTCTGGAATCCGAGGTTGCGGTCCCCTCTGCTCACGCGTTTGTTCAGAGGTGCCACCGCACTTGGACTAGAGCCCGTGAGACTTTACTCCAGGTGGGGGCGCGCACCAAGGCCAAGGCCGATCGCCACCGGTCAAAGCCTCCCGTATACGTCGTTGGTCAAAAAGTGTGGCTTTCTACCAAGAATATTCCTCTTCGCTCCGTCTCTAATAAACTTGCACCCAAATTCATTGGCCCGTTTCCTGTCACCAAGATCATTAGTCCGGTGGCAGTCCGCCTCAAGTTACCTCCCGCGTACAGGAGAATTCATTCCGCCTTCCACGTATCAAAGATCAAACCCGTATTTCATTCTCACATTAATCCGCCCGCCCCGGTTCCTCCCCCACCGCGACTCGTAGATGGGGAGACCACATATTGGGTCAATCGTATTCTGGACTCTAGGCGGAGGGGACGCGGATTTCAGTACTTGGTGGACTGGGAAGGTTACGGTCCGGAGGAGAGAAGTTGGGTACCTGCTAGAGACATCCTGGATCACTCCCTTATCGATGATTACAATCGACAGGTAGGGGAGCCTGGGAACGCCAGGAGGCGTTCTTAGGAGGAGGGGTACTGTCACGGTAGACGTATGCTCTGGTTCCTTCTAGTCTTGTGTTTATGTTGTTGTACGAATGCACGTGTGTAGTGGGCGTGAATGTATTGTCATTACCTAATCCGCTCCAGCTGATCGTCATTTCATCACCAGCTGTAATCAATCTCTCCACTCCATATATACTCACCGCTGTTTGTTCATCCTTGTCAGATCGTTGTTTGATGTCGTTCGTGTTTGGTGTTCCGGTGTTCAGTTCCTGCCTTCTGTTCCTGTTCCTTCGTCTTCGTCGAGTGGTTTCAACTGTCGTCTCACCGTCACATCATCACTGCACCTCTTCATGGATCCTGACCATCAAAGTCCCTGCGTCACCCTTCACATCTGCTTGTACTGTCCATCCTCAAACTTGTACTGTCCATCCTCAAACTGTTTATTAAACTCATTCACTTGCATTTTGCTTCCTGTCGTTCTACTTAAGAGTATGACAAAATATTGCTGTTTACTTACAAAGCACTAAATGGTTTATCTCCCCAGTACTTGAGCGAGCTCTTAACCCATTATAATCCTTCATGTCTATTGCGATCTCAAAATTCTGGCCAGTTGATAATACCTAGAAGATCAAAATCGACTGCTGGCAGTAGATCTTTTTCCTGTTAAGCACCTAAACTCCTAACATTGTCTGGGAAGCAGACACACTCTGTCAGTTTAAATCTAGATTAAAAACACATCTCTTTAACCTGGCATACACTTAGAACACTATACATTCCTATTATTCAAATCATATAAAATGATTATTAGGCTGCATAAATTAGGTCAGCCGGAACTGGGAACAATTCCTATGACACCTGATGTACTCGCTACATCATAAGAAGAATGGCATCTACGCTAATATTACTCTCTCTGTTTATCCTGAGGTTTACCATAGTCATCCTAATCCGGGCCGTGTCCAGATCAGATGAAGGACCTGCACTTAGACACGACGACAACGCAGCCCTGAAGTGTTAGCAGAGACTGTGTCAACTATCCCATAATTGCTACTGTTGGATATAAATACTTGACCATATTTATAAAAGTAATTTACTGTATGCACAATTTGCAAAGCAAGGATTTTGGACATTGGGGTTAGACCATCACTACCTCTTAGATTCACTTAAAAAAGGTTAGAAAAGAATACCCCTAATGGGAAAGTAATTTCTGTCACTGCTCTGTAGGTGATAAATCATAGAATATATATGCAAAATTCAGAATTATAATACTTATAAGTATAAATTTACCATTAATTAACCATTATTCACTATAATGGTCATCCCTATTATCATCACCACCACCACATTCATCACATCACGTCCATCATAATCAACACCACACCACCATCATCATCATCACCATAACATCATCATTACCATCATCATGTCCAATATACAATTATCACCATAACACATCATTACCATCACTTTACCATCAGAACATCAACATAATTTACAATCAACACCTTTACCACACTATTATCACCCTCACATCACCATCATCATTGCCATCACCTCCATCAACATCATAACTATCATCACATTTTTATTATGACTATCATTATTCATCACCATCACATCATCACTCCCACAACCACATTATCACCAACATATTTACTATTACAGTTTATTATTTTCACCATGACATCATTACCTCTTTTAGTCCCCACCATCATCACCATTACATTACTATTGTTAAATCACATTAGTCATTACTGTAGTGTTTAAAAAGGCCCGAACACTGTGATACAACCATGTCCCTCTCTTACCTTTGCGAGAGCAGGGCACAGTGATCTGGATGAAGCTAGCAGAGTTCTCTTCTAGAGACAAGGCCTCCACTAGACAGTACGCTTCAGTAGACCAGCTCAGATAGATGCCCTTCCTCCAGTAGATCCGGTTTGGTCTTGATGCTTTCTCTGCAGAATACACACAGTTTACCACCTTACATCCCGTTCATTTGGTAGACTTTTAAAGCCTAAACACCTTACAATGCATTAATTTTTTTATACATTATATTAGTATGTGTGTACCTTGGGAATCAAACCTATGACCTTGCCATGGCTAGCCCAATGTTCACCCAGTTATAGGAATCCTTTATACTGACTTTTATCCTATATACTGAAGTTTGTGTTGCTTTACCTCTGCCGTAGAGCAGGAAAGCAGACACTTCCAAAAGACGGCTGATCTGTCTGGACCAGTATCCCATGGGGAAGTACGGCATCTCATAGAGCCGAATAATCACCTCTGAATTCTCACAGTGAGGGAGCTCAATCACCGGCCTGTGATCTGACAGTCTAGGCATATACCAATCACAAAAAATCACCACTATACAACACTTTTTATAAATGTAATTAAAAAAAAGTCGGTAACACTTTATTTTACGGTGTCCGTGATACATAGTAATTACTTAATTAATTACTTAGTAGTAAACATTGTAATAACATGTAACAAAATGTAATTAACATTTAACTAAGTTATGGAACATCCTGTACTTACAGATTGTTATTACACTCATGTATTAGGCAGCTACTCTTACACATATGTAACAGGCCGAGTCGGTTACATACGTGTTACCGACTTGGTACAATGTAACAAGTACTTAAATATGTTACTAAGGTAAAAAGCCTGCAGTTACACATGGTCGTTTTGTACCTTCTAAAATAGTGTATCAAGGTTGTACTTAAGTGCACTTCATGTGTATCTACATACCTTATCCATCTGAATTAACCCTCTAGTTTACAGCTTAAAAACATGCAGTAGCTTCTTAATTACATTCAATTTACAGAATATTACACAGGTATAAGCTACGTAAAATAAAGTGTATCGAGATTGTACTTAAGTGTACTTCATGTGTATCTACAAACCTTATCCATCTGTACCTTACTTTCAATTAGGCCTAACTCCCTAGTTTACAGCATAAATGCATGCGGTAGCTTCCTAATTACATTGCAATTACATAATATTACACAGGGATAAGCTACGTAAAATAAAGTGTATCGAGATTGTACTTAAGTGTACTTCATGTGTATCTACATACCTTATACACATGATCCTGATACACTATTTTAGAAGGTGCAAAATTACCATGTGTAACTGCAGTCTTTTTTTCACACCTTAGTAACATATTTAAGTACTTGTTGTTACATTGTGTAGTACAAAGTACGTTCTTATATAATTACATAGTACCAAGTCGATAACACGTATGTAACCGACTCGGCCTGTTACACATGTGTAACAGTTGCTGCCTATTACATGTTTGTAATTACAATCTGTAAGTACAGGCTGTTCCATAACTTATTTACATGTTAATTACATTTTGTTACATGTTATTACAATGTCTACTACTAAGTAATTAATTAAGTAATTACTCTGTATCACGGACACGGTAAAATAAAGTGTTACCAAAAAGGCATATCGCTACCTGCTAGGTATAAGTAACTGGTCATCTCCAAAGGGCAAGGCTATTTGAAACTTCTCCAAAAGTTTGAAGTACTGAGTCAGATGATTCTTGGGGAAACAGCGACTTTTGTCTAAAAACTTCTCTACAGTGGAGCGCTGCACTACTCCTCTAGAGCTGTCCCACTGATCAGTGCTCTTCAGTGACAGTGTCTGTTCATCAACACAACAGATAAGACGTTACTGCTGTGAACGTGTGAATTTGTCCAAAAAAGGAGTAAGATGTGAGTGTATAACCTGTGAGATGACGTCACAAAGCCATTGTGGGTCAATGAAGTATAAATCTTTTAGCTGAAGCACTGGATCATCAAAGTGCAGCAGGACACCTGGAGACAAATACAGACAAGAGGGCCTATTTACTCCTGCAAGGATCACAATTTAATACAGGTGTAAAACAATTTGTGATCAGATCACTCAAGCTACATTTGGAAGTTGAAACGCACATCAAATTTGTAGTGTAAACACTAATCCGTCGTGATGCTTCAAGTGACCAGTGACTGAAAAAGTGTAACTAATTTAGTATTTAATGTGGTAACATTCTGCGAGGGAAACAATGATGATAGAAATGGCATTTTAAATATTTTTCTGGCCAATCGTTTTTTTTTTTCAGAATTTGTCACATTTTTTAATCATCTGAAATAGTGGTTGATAGATATATAGCGAAGGCTTACATATCAGCCGCTATTTGCCAATTTTTATTATTGCATTGGCAGATACATTTATCTGTTTGGCCAATGAGTCTGACATTTATTTTGACAGTGCATGTGTTGCATGGATCGCGGTTATATCCACTGACACAGCGGACAATCTGTGGGTCGGAAGGGCCAAGTAATAAAAAAACAACAACATTTGAATTAATGGTGGGTGGATCGCTGGTGGAAGAGAGATAAATCATTAATGTGTTAATTTTTTTAATTTTTTAATTTATATTTTAAATTTAATTTTTTTATTAATGGAATACACAAAAGGGTACAGTCCAAACATGAACAATCCATAACCCTCAGTAAACCTTGACCCACCCACCCCGAGGAGGAAAATTAAACAGAAGTATATTTCCAAATTACAAAAAAAAAAAAAAAAATATATATATATATATATATATATATATATATATATATATATATATATATATATATATATATATATATATATACATTAAAAATAAAATAAAATAAAAAATAAATAAACAATAATAATAATAATAATACATTATAAATAAAAATATATAAATAAAGGGAAGAATAATACGACTAATGTGTTGATTTTAAAAGACACCGAACTCTTATTTCACGGTAAAATGCAACAAACATGCGTCACATTTTTACTTTCATTTTCAACAACAACGTAGACTCACCTAAAGGATTATTAGGAACACCATACTAATACTGTGTTTAACCCCTTTTCGCCATCAGAACTGCCTTAATTCTACGCGGCATTGATTCAACAAGGTGCTGAAAGCATTCTTTAGAAATGGTGGCCCATATTGATAGGATAGCATTTTGCAGTTGATGGAGATTTGTGGGATGCACATCCAGGGCACGAAGCTCCCGATCCACCACATCCCAAAGATGCTCTATTGGGTTGAGATCTGGGGCCTCATTTATAAACGTTGCGTGCGCACAAAAGAAGGCGTACGCCGCTCTCTACGCAATAATTGGTATTTATAAAAAGCAAACTTGACGGGAAAATGTGCGGTCCTTCACGCACGCTCTGACCCAGGCGTACGCACAAAAACGGGTGAAATGAGAAATGGCGACACCGTCGGCAGATGGAAGAAACACGTGAAAGTGTGAGAGAGTGTAGACCGTTATGTTAAAGAAATGGCAATACTGCCTCTCATAAATAAAATGAAGACTTCACAAAGCAAGTATTAGCCTACTATTAACAGCCTAGCCTACTACACGAACACCTGTTTGATCGATCTGCAGTGTAAAACAAACAAAATCAAACGAAGATTACAGAAATGCAAATTAACACATATTTGCAAAAAGAAAGGTGAAATATGTTCTGCAATAATATTGGCATGTTATGCAATTCATCCTCATAACACATCTGTAGCTTGTCAGATGCAATCAAATGGATGGAAATAAAATGCCATTAGGCCTATGCCATCACAATAATGGAGCGCTAGACGCTTTTTTGCATCGACTTTGATGTCCGACCATTTCTGTTTTATTTCGGCCACGGTCCGAGGTTGTGAGGCTGCAGCATTAACGGCGTCTGCACCCTTTTGCCACTCAAGTCCCTTTTTGGCATTAGTAAAGCCCACACTGTGCCCTCCAAACAACATTTTACTCCTCTTTTCCACCTCGCCAACGATAATTTCTACTTGACATTGAGTGAAGTTAAGTTTCTTGGTTTTTCCTCTCTGTATTTGCCATGATTTCGCAATCGATGCATATTAAATTGTGGGCATTTCACGGACTATTTATGGGCAACTATGGGCGTTTCACGGACTATTTATGGGCAGCTATGGGGGTGACATGAAGCCGCAAAAGCTGCGCTACATTTAGAATTGATTGTGATTTATTAAGGAAAATCTGCATAGGATGTGCGTGCGCACGGTTTTATAAATCCGAATATTGTTGTACGTACGCACGTCCTATGTTTCATCCGTACGCCACTTCTGACGCAAATCCTACGCAAAGTTTTATAAATGAGGCCCCTGGTGACTGTGGGGGCCATTTTAGTACAGTGAACTCATTGTCATGTTCAAGAAACCAATTTGAAATGATTCGAGCTTTGTGACATGGTGCATTATCCTGCTGGAAGTAGCCATCAGAGGATGGGTACATGGTGGCCATAAAGGGATAGACAAGGTCAGAAACAATGCTCAGGTAGGCCGTGGCATTTAAACAATGCCCAATTGGCACTAAGGTGCCTAAAGTGTGCCAAGAAAACATCCCCCACACCATTACACCACTACCACCAGCCTGCACAGTGGTAACAAGGCATGATGGATCCATGTTCTCATTCTGTTTACGCCAAATTCTGACTCTACCATCTGAATGTCTCAACAGAAATCGAGACTCATCAGACCAGGCAACATTTTTCCAGTCTTCAACTGTCCAATTTTGGTGAGCTCTTGCAAATTGTAGCCTCTTTTTCCTATTTGTAGTGGAGATGAGTGGTACCCGGTGGGGTCTTCTGCTGTTGTAGCCCATCCGCCTCAAGGTTGTGCGTGTTGTGGCTTCACAAATGCTTTGCTGCATACCTCGATTGTAACGAGTGGCTATTTTAGTCAAAGTTGCTCTTCTATCAGCTTGAATCAGTCGGCCCATTCTCCTCTGACCTCTAGCATCAACAAGGCATTTTCGCCCACAGGACTGCCGCATACTGGATGTTTTTCCCTTTTCACACCATTCTTTGTAAACCCTAGAAATGGTTGTGCATGAATATCCCAGTAACTTAGCAGATTGTGAAATACTCAGATCGTCCCGCCTGGCACCAACAACCATGCCAGGCTCAAAATTGCTTAAATCACCTTTCTTTCCCATTCTGACATTCAGTTTGGAGTTTAGGAGATTGTCTTGACCAGGAATGCATTGAAGCAACTGCCATGTGATTGGTTGATTAGATAATTGCATAAATGAGAAATTGAACAGGTGTTCCTAATAATTCTTTAGGTGAGTGTATATCTCTTCAGGGAAAACCAATCAAGTAAAACAATGCCTAGAGCACCTACAAGTGGTCATTATATAAAACACAAAGGAAAAAACCTACATGAGATATTGCTTAATAACTTAACAGCTTTAACTAAAAATATACACAAACTTAACAGAAAATATTCTGATAAGTGTTTTCCAACATAATATGGAAATAGTAACGTGTTTAAAGCCTAATTTTGTGTCAGGCACTAATTTGCAGACTCTCATTAAGCTACGCAGTTGAGGGGTCCACTTGTTTAAGCAACAATGGAGGCAAAACATATCAGAGAGAAATTTCAAAACAGAGAGTTAACCCTCTGGGGTCGGCTATCGCGGAAATTAATATTTTATATATTAATAGAATAAAAGGAAATTAATAATTTAAGGTCATATGACCCAGGGTGCTGAGTTCTTGTGAATCATTTTAAAGCTAGATGGTGGGAATTAACATAGAAATATAATAATTCAAGATGTTTAGTTGTGTGATATATTACATTTTTGTAATGCATTTCATTTTAAGATGAAATAAGTTTTATACGTAAGAAATCTGTTTAATAGTATATTAAATAGGTTCAATGTGACTTCCTTAAAAAAATATATAATTCATTTTCAAATTATGTAAATATATATATATTATACATAATATAAAATATACATAATATACACAAATATTATGTAAAATACATATACCTTCAATTTCAGCAATTGTAGTAAAAATACATCTATACGTGAAGTGGCCCATTCACATATTTTTCAGCCATAAACAAACCTTTAATTTCTACAACTATAAAACTAAAAGCTACGGATCAGCTTACAGATGGCAGAGCATTGAATAATATTACTACATAAAACAAAAAGGAAGACCAAATAATTTGACTCACTATCCACGATATAAGCATGTTTTAGACCACCCGATATAAATACATCTAAGATAAACATTTTCCAATAATACAGACAAGTTACCATGATATCATTGCCACAAAATATAATTGACTGTGTCTGCTTTAATATAAAACACACGTTCATTGCAACCGCTTCACTAACACAACACACTAATTTAGACACATTTAAAATAACAGTATACAGTTAAATAATAATCTAATTCAACTATGATCAATTTTCTAGCACTTTAAACATAGTAATATGTTTATTTTATTTTATTTATTTTAATTTATGTTTATTACTAAAAATAGTAATCTAATAATAGAAAGTCAATGCACTTGACAATTGTAGGTATAGATTTAATAGACTCATGATTAAAAAAAATCCCTTTTCACATTCATCTTGACTGAGGGGGGAGGATAGTTAGTTTAAGGGTGCATCGCCCCCTCATGCCGCCCCAACCCCTTGTGGTGCCTGCCCTGGAAACACCCAAATATTGGACATAAACAGCAGCAGGAAGAAATCAGAAAGAGATTCAGGAGTGAAGCAACTCTCACCGGCCTCACTGAGGAAGTGGATAGCGTGGGGTAACTCTCCCTCCTCTAGCTGCAGCTGTGTTTCCTGTATGATCTCCAGTAATCTGCTGTGCCTGAGCACTGGGAAATCAGCGGGCACATGTAACCTCTCCTGCTGTACTCTCCTCTCCAGCTCCACATAACAGTCTGGAATCAGCTGCCCCATTACCGGCTGCCCCTGGATCTGCCAATAGCACAGACATGATTCATTAAATAATAGGTTCTACAACAAAGTGATATAAATAAGCTTCAAAACACGAGAAACAACAACTACTATTAGATGTTATTACTATTTCCTATTGCCGTCGAAATGGAAGATGGGGCTCAAGTACATAATAGGCGAAAACCAAAGAAGCAATTAAATCTGCCCGGATGATACCATGCTGGACCGGGGAGATGTCGAGGAGACAGTTAGCTTGGCTATGATCATCCACAAATTGCATGACTTTAGGAGAGACCATTAAGATCAGCTGAAATAAAATATGGAGGATATCCAAAACACCAATGACCAACTGGAAGAAGCTAAACGAATCGTGGCTTGGAGAAATCGCATAAACTAAAAGCATATCAAATTTCTTTAACTTCAGACACAGTTAAAAGCCAGGATAACAGACCAAGAAGGCCATTCGTGATAGAACAATATCAGGATCTACTGGGTCGTATAAGGGGCCAAGAGCAATTTGCCATCTATGATCACTTTTGTTGAAGATATGCTGAGGGATGATTACAACGCAGAACAAGTCTTGCCCGGCGCTTGCCCTCCGACTTCAGAGAGAAACTGCTGTTTCTTCAGCGCTATGTGATCACCCTGAGGAAAAAAAAATTCATATCTCTTGGATCATATAGGCAATGCGGATCAAACACAGGCGTTTTTTTACATGCCAGCATCTGTCACTGTACATAAAAAAGGTCAGAAATCAGTCATTGTGAAATCTAATGGAATATTATTTTTATGGTATGCCATAAAATGCTTTTTTTTCTTTTATTTTATTGTTAGTACATTTTACCAGGGGGGGGGGGGGGTCTTATATTCGGAATAATACGGTAATATGGCTCAGATGAAATTCTTAATAATTTTGAGATATCTTTTTTTTTTTTGATAATTCTTGAACCTTTGAATCTACCTACATTTTTTTGCAAGAAACAAAAAGAGAATGCTATCTGACATAACTGTTGAATAACTAAAAATTGCTATTACAAGGAGTAAATGAGTCAACAGGCCCTTTTTATCTCAGAATGTTACAAATCCCTTAGATAACCACTGACACCATGTGTTACTTGCCACCTTCAATTACAAGACATTAAAAGGTGGGGTTCCCTCCTTCGTGAAGGGAAGCAATTATTTATGTTATACCGAAGGAAGGAAGAGAGACAAAACTGAGTTTGGGAATTTCAGACCTATCAGTGTCCTAAATATGTTTATGTGCCTATGTGCCTTTTTCCCAACAATATTTTATAGGTCTCTCCAATTGCATCATTATTTAAAGCATGTTATAGGTGATGCATTAAAGAAAGTAGAAAACTCTAGGCGACAACTTCCATTAGTCAAAAGTCTTGTGGACACATATTTAGTATGCGTTTTGTGGCCTTATTTCAGAAATTTCAATTTTTTTCAATAACCATGCATAAACAATATTCTCTCAAAAATACAAACATGTACATACATGTTGCTCACATATTATGATAGCCCCGTTTGTGCTATATAGAGCAAATTTACACCTTTGCCATTAACATATTTATAAATAACTGAAAAAAGCACAAATGTCAGTGCATGTCAAAACATCCCAAGGGCCCCAAAAACACCTTGGTCCCTAGAGGGTTAAGATTAAGGGTTTTTTCCCTTTTTTCTGGACTATAAATCAAATCTTGTAAAAATGATCAAGTAACAGCCACATCCTGTAGATCGAGTTGCTGGAAAAGGTATGGGGTTAACAAGGCAAATAATTTCCATATTATACTTTATAAGAACGTATGTTAAGGAACAGACAAAAAAGAACTTGTATGGCTTCAGAAAAATGTATATAGAGCAGACTATTAGTATTGACTACTTTAATGATAACTTTATGGTGTTTTATTGGTTAATATCATTGATAATATTTGCTAATAAGTGCCATGAAAAACTGAATTTGTAAATCACCTTAAACTCAAGGACCTCTCTGTAGATGGCCCTGCGTAACTTGTTGATGGCCTCGGACTCCTCACAGGCACATAGCATGTGTTTCTCTTTGATCACTGGAAACCCGGGCTGAGACAGCAGCTCCTCTCGCAGCTTCAGAACACACTCCTGTAGCTGGCTCTCTTCACACACATCTGCATGAGTTCCAACCACAATCACAGGGCACTGTCCAGCTACAGCCTGAGAGAAAATATGCAAATCATGTCATTTTAAAACCTAAACCAAATGTTCCACAGAAACAGTTTGGTCTGGTTTTGTATTCATAGTAAAAACGTTATATTGACGTTTTGATGCTACCTAAAGCAAATCTACATTTTGAACATTATTTCCAAAATGGTTGTACACAATTCCTGCCTCAATTATAACATTTCTGAAAGTTTATGTTAATCTAAATATTTAAACTTACTGAATGTTTTGGTCACATACATTTTTAAAATGTTAGGTGTGCTTCCTACAATGTTTTTAAATATTGAAACTATATAATTGCACAGCTCTCTATATAAAGTTGGATGTAGATCTAACTTTATCCAAAAACATGCAGTACTTAACTCTCGTAAAGCTGTATTACAAACCTCAACTGCTATATTTTTTTAATTATCACAAAATGTAACTAGACTGTTGCCCAACTCTTTATATAAAGTTGGATATACAAGTACGTCCAACATTAATGAGCACTATATACTAGGGGTGTAACAGTACACAAAAATGACGGTTCAGTATGTACCCCGGTTTTAAAATCACGGTTCAGTATGTTTTGTATTAAAGGTTACAATTAACAACAGAGCCTAACGTATTAAGTTAATCAGCCTTAGGAAGGTCAAACAAATGAGTTATGGAAATGTTGTGAAAAAAAGTGTTTTTTTATTTTATTTAATTTTTTTTACATATTGACAACACTGTCTTTTCAAATGCAGCTCAAGGCCTCGTCCCCTTTTTTGCATATTTCGCGGGCGGAGATTATTTAAATGAGTAACATTGTGACTTCATAAGATCCAGAAAAAAACGTGTCCCCCCTTGGAAAGGGGATTCTAATAAATAAAAGAGCTCCCTTTGGAGTGGACTTTGAGCTTTGTAACCTTGCAGATCTTTTTTATGCTCAAACAGCAACATTATACATTAACTAAAGTTGAAAAAGTGAAAAAGCATAATAGGACCCCTTTAAAGTTCATTCCTCTAGTGAACTATCGAGCTGTGGAAGTAAATGTAATGCCACATGACATATTGTTTACAAGCTGCTCGACATCTTTCAGGTGAAACACTGAGCGATTACATGAGATGTTCATTCATGTTTATTTAATTCTATAACTAGTAGTAAAGAGGAAGTGATGATCACGTTCACTCGCACTCTATGATGCCCATTGAACTGCTGCGCTTTAGCAATATATAAGCAATATTATAACATTTATTACGCTGATGCAACAACAACCAATCAGCTGTGCTATGTAGATAATTACATGAACGCTACCAAATGAGTTCGAACTATCAGCCTGAGCCATCTAGAGTTTGATGCCAGAACTAGGTCATTATTGGATGGTAGGCATATATAATGTCTTGTGAGTTTTAAAGACGCATCAACTGAAACAGTATAGACTAAAAGTTTGATTTTGGAATTTAAGAATTGATATTGATTTGTCAAAATTAAGATATTCAAAATTAGGAGTTTCAAATGAATTTCTGCACGCGAGGTGGTTAAAACAACGCAGTATTTGTTCAGTACACGTGCATACCTAACCGAAAGACTTGTACCAAATACTTGTACGTTACACCCCTACTTTGTACAGCATACCCCGACTGCTTAATTGCTTGTATCGTCATGAAAATGTAAACTATATTAATCGCACAGCTCTAATCTGCTAAATGTAGTTAAATGTACCATGAGTCATGACATAATGTACATAATGTGCATATACTGTACATAATGTAAAATTGTTGTAAAAGCATTCTGTGCTTGATGAAAGGAGTAAAAGGTTAAACTTACTTTAATGTTAAAGAGCCAGGGTTTTATGGTGTCTATCTCACTGGGTCCTTTCTTCAGGTCGTACAGCACTAGATAGAGAGCCCTGGAGCTCATAAAGTGAGGGTGAAACCCACTGCACTCTTCAGCACCTGCACAATAATAGAAAGATGAAAATCAGCTATTTCCTAATGATATTTTCCCACAATTGATTTGTTGCAAGCATTGTGTAGACGCTCACCATATAACTCCCAAACATTCAGCTGCATGTTCCTCTTCTCTTTGTGCCTGACGGCCCAGTTTCGGACGCTGACGCCGATGGGGTGCCGATCAGATCGCCACTGAGATGGCTTGAGTCTCATCAGCTGCTGAATCAAAGAGCTCTTCCCGCTACACGGGCTGCCCACCACAATGAGCTTCATGCGGTTATACGGGACAGCTTTCTTCAGACGCTGCTGCAAGAACCTGTGAGAACCACAGCGATCACGATACTGCTATTTAGAGGCCGAAGGAATTTGTAATTAGAGGGAGGGACATAAATACTCTAGAGAGCTTCTATTGGGTAAAACAATTGAAGACGCCCCTTAGTGCAAGATGAGTTCTCAAAATGTTTTGCCCTTTTTCCCGGAAGAGAAATACTAAAAAGATTAAAGGATAATTCCGGTATTTTGCACTTTGAGTCTATTTTCTAGTTTGTTTTGGATGAACTAGAGTGGTGGACACAGAAATGTTGACGATGGGTCCTGTGTCGACTTTTTGACTCTTTTAGAATCGCCTCTCAGCGCTTCGGATAGTCTGTCTATGGGCATGCACAAACATGTCCTTAAAACAACCCTTAACGTTCGTTTTCAAAACTGTGACACTCACCGAGTGGTTAGTGGTGTTCATTGATGTTCCAAAACAAGTAGCGTAGCGAAATACAGTTTCTGTCGTGTTTTATTTGGCATTTTGTAAAATCGCATGATTTCTGTTGGAGGATTCATTGCAATAACTAGTGCAATAAAACACGACAGAAACTAACCACTAACCACTCGGTGAGTTGCACAGTTTTACAAAACGAACGTTAAGGGTTGTTTTAAGGACATGTTTGTGCATGCCCATAGACAGCCACTCTGAAGCGCTCAGAGGCGATTCTAAAAGAGTCAAAAAGTCGAGACAGGACCCATCGTCAAAATTTCTTTGTCCACCACTCTAGTTCATCCAAAACAAACTAGAAAATAGACTCAAAGTGCTAAATACCAGAATTATCCTTTAAACACGTTATTAACGGCGTCAATTATTTTATCGCGTGATTAACGTTCTTTTTGGCCTAGCAAAATTTGTATTTTTTTTTAGTTTCAACAACTAGTAACGTTAAAAAAACTTCAACACCACACCGGATCTAGCTAGACTGGAAACAAAACAACAGGCACGCGCACACACTTGTTTTGGCGGCCAAAGACTAGTAGGCTAACGTTACGTTTTGAGTGGATGACGAGCGCAAGACGCCGAAATGGATGCCAATAAGATTCTGAATGGAAAGTTTACTTTCAAAAAGTTGCCAAATGGTTCCAATGACAAGACCAAAGTGATCTGTGTGTTTTGTAGTTGTGAAATGAGCTATCATCATCGCAGCTTGTCCAGTCTGAAATACCACTGATGGACACACACACACACAGCTGATGTGAATTTTCCGCCCTCTCGTCAAAGCCAGGTGATAATGGATGACTTCAGACAGAAGCACATGGATAACCCCAGCTAAGAACAAACTTACTGCCGATCCACTTTTCCATGTTGATAAGAGCATTAAAATGAGAAAAAAAAATAATGGGAGAAAAAGAAATCAATGGACATTTAGAATAGATAAAAATGTGCGATTAATTACGAGTTAATTGTGGCTATGACATTAACTATGACATTAATGCGATTATTCGTGATTAAATATTTTAATCATTTGACAGCACTAATTAAAATAATAATAATAATAATAATAATAATATTTAAACTGATTTAATAACTAATCTTATAAAACTGCACTATAAAAAATAATTGAACACTAAACACACTATAATGCAAATCCCGGGGTTTACATGCAGAGGTTTAAGTAAATTCATAAGAAGAAAATACTGTTTGAAAAATTTGATCTTATGTTATCATCTGCCAATACTGACCAAAAAAAAACTAAAACAAAAAAACGAATAAAAAACAAAATACATTGGCAATCATCAATTCTAAACAATACAGATACGTTCACTCAATTACAAACAACAAAGTATTTTCCTATAAATGGACGATATCTAAATGAGACTTGGACCTGATAATGTCTTTGGTTTTGCTTCCGATGTGTTTGAGGTCCAGCTGGAGCTGCAGACCATCTAGAGGAAGATCCCATAAATGAACCAGCTTTCCCATCTCATCCGGGAAAGAGCGCAAACTTTTATTCTGACTGACATCTAGAGACGTCAGGTCCTCCAACATGCCGATCTGAGGAGGGATCTAAAGAACAAAAGCACAAAGCACTATTTTTTAACAAATATACCCTTTCAGGCACAAAGACGGACCACAACCACAGTGTTTCATTGTATCAGAGCGTGATAAGAACTGTACCTCAGAGAGTTTATTGGAGCTTAAAAGAAGTTTCTCCAGTCGGGCCCACTTGTACACCGGGCCGCTCAGGTCGAGTGTGGAGATGTGATTATGACTGAACATCAGCTCTCTCAGGTTTACACTGACCCACACAGCTGGACCCTGAAGAACACTAATGCTGTTCTTTCTCATGTCCACCGAACGCAAACTAACAGACAAACACACGTGTCAAAAGAGAGTTATAAAGCGGTATAAAAAGGAAACTTCCAAGTTTAAAACAAGTTAGGCTTTATTAAAAGCATCTTTAGCCAGAGTGCAAATTATACAATTATTAAGACTTTAGAGGAGGTGATGATTGATTAGGAATTTCTGCCAGTAATTTCAGGACACAATCTGTTGAGACAACCAAAACTGTCTCATGTTAGATTGTAACACACAATGTTTAAGTCTTAGTTTACAAAATCTTTTAACATTAACTGTAACCATGGTATTGTGGCAGAATCTTTTTTTTTTATCTCAGGCTTTGTACAACATTTGAGAGTGAAATTCAAGCAATTTTCACGGGCTTTCAAGTGCTTCACACTTTTCCAGTTCTTCAAAGTTCTTAATGTTTTTGTTTTTTTTAATGTAATGATTTGTAAAACTAAAAGTTTTAAGATGTAAGAACACATACAGAAACTACTACTTTGTAGCAAAAAAACACACTTTTATTTAAAAAAAGACATGAGTTTTCCACTATAACCAGTATATGGTGGCAGAGGAGAACTTATTGACTTTCCATTTCAACTCCCTAATATTTGGAAAACAAGTAGTCACAAAGTCTGACGAAAAAAAACACTTTTCCTCAAATAGTGACTGAATTACACACAAAGCAAGTAAAGAGTGCTTCTTTTAAAGAGTGCTCTTCACTGGAAGTGCGTTATTGCAGACACAACGTTTTTACAAACTTAAGAATAAGTTAAAAATATTTTTAAATGTAAAATGTATTAAGCATATCACAGGTGTTGTTTGTAAATCAGAAGTATGTATTGTTATTATTATGTAAATTTGAGAGAGAGAAAACACACTTACTATGGCAAGTTCATGATTATTTCAGGAACACTTGTAAAATTGTTCTTTGATAATTTAATTGTGGTTATTTTTGAGGGAAGGTGTGACAATGAACCTGTATGAAAACAAGACTGTTAATAACAACAGAAACAATAAACAGAATCACGATTTTCCATCTCACTTTTCATGAAACAACATTTAAAATGTGTAACGTGACACATTTGATTTTATCCATTTATTTTGATTTATTTGATTCGATTTTTGAGAATTGAATGGATGGTGAAAAGTAAGCACCAAATACCATTTGTGACCAGTTATTAATGCTGTAACTATATGTGTTAATGTGTATTATTGCAATGTTAACTGGCATTAAATTACAGCTAAACTATTGTTAAGACTTTACAAAGGCTGCATTATTTACAACAGTATCCTAAAACAGGTTTTTATTGTTAGCTAAAACTAAAATAATAAAACATTGTTTTCCATTAATGAAATAAAGAAGACATAAAATACAAGTATTTAACGAATAACTTTAAAACTTAAAATAAAAAAAGTTCATGAAGTTGTAGTAATTATATAGAGATATAAAAAAGTAATATAAACGATAAATGAATAAAAAGAAAAAGAAAACTGAAAATGCAAAAAAAAAAAGCTATAATAGCATATAAATAACTTTAAAATAACACTGGTCTGAAACAATTACTAATAGAAGTTTGCCTATTGACTAACATTAACCAATAGCTCGGGCAGCATAGCCAAAAATATATTCTTCTTCAAGTTAATATATTTTGGATGAAATATTACAAAATCATTTTTAAGACAGTAAAATCAGGAATTTTAATTCATGTTTGCTTTAAAGAGTTGGCAGACTTACTGATTTGGTTAACAGAAGCTGTGAAAGTTTCCATCTTGAGACATTCAGTGAGGAAGTTGTCGGAAACCATTTTAACCTGATTCTTACTGACATCTAAAACTTTCAATTCAGCCAGACAGAGAGGCAGAGACAGCTCTGATATCTGATTGCTGGGGGGGAAAAAGTTTCCTGTTGATTTGTGCAAATCACTTATGTACACTCACCTAAAGGATTATTAGGAACACCATACTAATACTGCGTTTGACCCCATTTCACCATCAGAACTGCCTTAATTCTACGTGGCATTGATTCAACAAGGTGCTGAAAGCATTCTTTAGAAATGTTGGCCCATATTGATAGGATAGCATTTTGCAGTTGATGGAGATTTGTGGGATGCACATCAGGGCACAAAGCTCACGTTCCACCACATCCCAAAGATGCTCTATTGGGTTGAGATCTGGTGAATGTGGGGACATTTTAGTACAGTGAACTGTACAGTGAACATACTGGATGTTGTTCCCTTTTCACACCATTCTTTGTAAACCTAGAAACGGTTGTGCGTGAAAATCCCAGTAACGGAGCAGATTGTGAAATACTCAGACCGGCCCGTCTGGCACCAGGACCACACCCCTAAATGCATTGAAGCAACTGCCATGTGATTGGTTGATTAGATAATTGCATTAATGAGAAATTGAACAGGTGTTCCTAATAATCCTTTAGGTGAGCGTATATCCCCAAAAATGATAAGAAGAAAAAATGACAGCACCCCAGCCCTCTAGAAGAACCACCATCCCATGACATACCCCTCCAGCGAGAGCTCCTCCAGTTTGTCCGTGGCCTGACCCAGCTGGAAGGGGAAGACGGTGATCTGGTTGAAGGAGAGGTTGAGCTGGCGTAAGGATGAACTGCACACAGTTGGGTCGAGCAGCAGAAGTGGACCGATGCAGTTGTGTGACACATTGAGCACGCTCAGAGCGGGCAAACGCAGGAGTTCTCCAGGAAGCGACTGCAACTGGTTCCCTTGGAGATCTAGACGGGTTAGACTTCTTAAACTCTAAGGAAAAGAAAATAACAATTTTATATATGCAATTTATAAAATTGTAATATTACAACTGGGCCACTGTTGTAGGTAACTAGTTATAGTTAATAACTCTTGTAAAAAGAAATGCACTTATTTGTACTGAATGTGCGCTTGTAGAGTACTTCAAATCTTAAAAGTATACATATATATATATACTTTTAAGATTTGATTTCTTATATATATTATGTGTGCGTGTAATATATTTAAATATATAGTTTGTATTTCTGTTTTAGTGTTCCATGTTGTTTCAGTTTACGTGGTTGTGTATTACATTGATCCTGGTATTATTTTATGTGTTCCCTTTGTGGATTTATTATTTAAGACTGTTTGCACTTCCATTGCTGTGCGCTTACTACAGCAACTCTTGACATCTCTACTGTAAATTACATTTTAAATCATTGATTCATTTTTTTGTGTGCTTTAAAGAAATACATCGATTTTTTGACTAACTAACTAAAGCACATACATTTAATTATAATTTTAATTGTAGTGTGTTATTTGATTACATTTCAAGTTAATATACTTTGACTGTACTAAACTGGAACTTCCTTAAAAAATGTGTAATTACAAATATATTTAAATACATGACGCACAAATTTCAGTGAAAATAAAGTACACTTTAAGCTTATTACTATGACTACTTAAGTGGGTGAAAAAGCACTATAAAATTCAGATAATTGCATTTAATATAAATTTAAATTATAATCAGTGTTATTATATTATCATTGATAGCACATCAAGTCAACTAAATGAAAATGAGAAATGTTGCTTTGGCAACTAGCTGAAATCAAGTTTAATTTTTTAAAATATTTTATTTCATTTCAGTTAAGGTTTATTTTGTGTCAAGCAACCCTGACTATAATACATTTTCTATAATTTAAATTAAGCGTCCGAAAACATTACATTCAGTTCTTATTTACGAATAAAAAATTTTAAAGTATATAATTTCCATAACAGGAACTCTTTTTAAAAGTATGCTAAAGTGTACTTCTTTTTCAAAAGGGAACTTAACATCATTTAATTTATGTTCAGCTTCAGATCATAGTACTAAAATCGATAGTAACTAACGTTCACAGAAACATTGAGATTAGAATACATTGTAGAAACGTTACAGAATGGGTTTCGAGCGCTGTTTCACGTTAACTTTGACAACGACACACTAATTTAATAATACTGTCCACACACCTGACAGAGAACACTGGGAAACTCTGATAGACTGTTTTTGCTCAGATCAAGCCGAAGAAGGTTTTCAATCTGTCGCTTAAGAGAGCTCACGCCCATCAAACAGGACAGATTGCTTAGCTCATTCCCTGATAGGTCGAGCAGACGGATGGGGTCTTTGTCTACGGCCAGAGGAACTGCACCAGGACTCGGGCTTTCCTCTGTAGAGAACACAACGGAAGACACAATGATCGGGTGAAATTGGTAGGACTGGTTCACATTTCTGACAGCTTGTTATACAGTACGTACCTCTAGTGTTGTGAGAGTTAAACCGCTTATACAGAGGGATGCTTGGATCTGTCTCACGATGACATCCCTGTACAAAAGTTATTAAGTTAGAGACCCTCCTTGTTAAAATCCAAGCACACAGCCCACCAAAAGTGCATCTGTTCGATCTGGTACCTCTGAATTGGCACGTCTACGTCGACTGTGATTTCTCCAAGCAGGGTTTCTGCCCACTTCTGGTGAATCGTTGAAGGGCAATAATCCGTCACTCCCTACCAATGGAACAGCACATTCATTCTTTCAGATAATAATATTGTGTGTATTTGTAATTTTCTTAATCAACTGCAATAATAATTTATGTAAACATTGATTCTGCATAAATCAATAATTATTAATACATCCAAACTTTTTTTATCATATATCATGAGGTTGAAAAGGCAATGCAAATCAAATGAAATGATTTGGTGTTTCCATGAGAATCATCTTACCGTCACTCTCCAAGTCATCAAACATGAAGACTAAGCTTTCATCTAAGGAAATGTGCGAGTCGTCACTTTCCTCATCCGTAAAATATCCGAATGTGCTGACATCACTCTGTAATCTACTGACTCCCAAAAACTCTTTCCTCCTCTGGAGTGACGCGATCTGTCTGGCCAAACACTGACCTTTACCTTAAGAACGCAAAGAAAAGATGTACCATCAACAGTCAGGCTAGATATTTATATGTAGAATTAAATTCCCCACATACTTATAATAGTAGTAATAGTCTAGAAGCCACAAGTCAAGTGATTTCCTTGAACTGCCACTTTTTTTTAGCCTGGGTTTCCCCATACTGCCTTACCGCAGCGCGATTCAATTCACGCTGAAAGGCAGTCTGGATACCATGGCCAGATTTTTCGCCTCATTTAGGGAACCAATCACAGAACGGGATCACAGAACGGGGAGGGAACAGCAAGACGATGACGACATATGTTGGCTATGAGCATTTGATAGACATTCTTAGCACCCAATAAACAGCGCCGGGCATTCGTAAACCACGCCTCAAATACGAGAAAATGTACATGTGGTTCCCAGACCCAAGTCTCAACGAGAATTGGGTCTGGCGTAAGCCAGGCTAACTTTTTTTGTGAATCTTGTAAAAACTTGTGTTCCTTTACTAATTTTAGGCAGTAAAGACAAGCCCCGTGTTTTTTTAGACAGAGAATTTTAAAAAAGTGTTACATTTGATAGAATGTGCACTTCATAGCGCCCTCAAATCTTGAAAGTATATATAATATATATATATATATATATATATATATATATATATATATATATATATAAATAAATACTGAAAAAGTGAAAAAGTTACATATGGCACCTTTAAGTTTCAATAGAAATTAAAGTATATTTTAGTTTACCATAATTGCTTGTCATTACCAAGCGGCAACATTCTAATCTGAAAAATGACGCCTACCCGGAAGTGCGAAAAACTGCAATACATGTAAAATCCGCTAGGGGCAGGTCCCAAAAGGGAGCAAATGTCCATAGAAAAATGTCCGTTTTCACAGCATAAATTCATGTTTTTACAGGTTGGTCCCATGGACTTTTATTGTATTTTTCGATAAGTTCCGAGTGCCTGACAACTGTGAGGGGGTGAATTTTTTTCGAACTCGATCATAGATCGTTCGTTTTTTCTAACTCGATCGTTTTCTTAGATCGTATTTAGATATAAAATGTATGACAAATAAGGTTGTGGTTAACTTTGATTGACAGCTTGATTGACAGCTGATAACGGGCTGCGCCGAGTGGAATTCCTGAAATTTGACGTCTCGGCCATGATCTGACCCAACACATCATACCACCTCTGTGTCCTTTCTGAAAAGATTTTCCAAGATGGCGCCCCCCATAAACGGCCTCAAAACCGTTCTTCAGAAAGTCTATGGGTGACGTCACAGACGCTTTGTCCATATTTTTTACAGTCTATGGTTGAAATACAATACTACTGTATTTCAACTGTACTGAAGTACAATACTACTGCCGAAAGCCAATGGCAACATGGATGAAAAAAGGCGACAGTGGCAAGGAAACAAACTCCATCAGGTGACTAGGGTTGCCACCTGTCCCGGTTTTACCGGGATTGTCCTTCTTTTTAATAACCTGTCCCGGGAAATTTATGCACTCTCCCGGGACACTGAATGTCCCGGTTTTCGAAAGCTACGTGAATGTATGTTCAAAACGTGTTGCGCGCCGTGCGCATGGCAAATGAGAGACCTTGCGTGTGTGTGCTAGTGTGCGTGTGTGTCTCAAGAAGTGCGTGCCCCTAAAAGACTTGCATTGCGCATGTAAGAAGCGCATGTAAACATCCAACCCACCCCCCCCCCCCGTTGGCTGCCGGTCATCGATAGCTAATGCACCCAGTGGTTTTCTCAGTGTCAGCTACCAAAGCAGCATCTTGCTCCCAACTCAGGGAACTCAGGTTATATGCGTAATATAACCGTAAAAAAATAGTTGTGCTAGTGAAGAATTTAGTTGTGCTAGTGAAGAATTTAGTTGTGCTAGTGAAATTTTTTTCTGTCTTTCTCAAAACATGTTTAGAACATTACATAGAAATCTCTATTGAAGAATATTCTGAAATTTTTATAGCAAATAATGACCCCAGAATATGTTTGTCAAATACATGCCAAACCTCAGACAACATTAGGCATTGCCAGATCATGTGAGACTCACTGTTCTTGTTGCTTGTCGGAGATTGAGTCCTGCACTCGGAGAGCAGAGCGCTGAGCCACGTCGCCTTCATCTGTCCGAGGCGGAAGCTCCCGAGGCACAGGGCGCTGTTGGTGCGGTCCAGGCCCAGACGCCTGAGCAGGAGCGTGACCACAGGGTCCTCACCCCTCCTGACACACACACTCAGAGCTCCACGCAACTGCTGCTCATGAACACCTGCAGAAACCAGCAGCTCCAGCAAGGCTAGAGGAGCCCCCCGATCACACACCTGAACAAACACAGCAACATCTTCTTCAGTGCTAGGAGTGACAATAAAGATCCTGGTATGATGTTAGTCAAGCTTTCTTGAGTAAAGGCAGAGGAATGAGTCCAACTGGATGCTGGACACTGGTGGTGTTTGATGAGAGACACCCTGATATGATTGTAAAGCGATTTGGGTGTACTGTAGTACATAGTAAAGACTTATAGAGATCGATCCATCCATCCATCATCCTTCCATCCATTGTCAAATTTCATCCATCCATCCTCCATCAATCGATCGTTCATTCATCTATCCTCCATCCCTCCATCCATCTGTCCATCAATCAATCGTTCATCGATCATCCATCCATCCATCCATCATCTATCCATCCGTCCATCCATCCATCCATCAAACATTCATCGACCATCCATCCATCCATCCATCCGTCCGTCCATCAATCGTTCATTGATCATCCATCCATCATCCATTCATCTATCTATCTATCTATCTATCCATCCATCCATCCATCCATCCATCCATCCATCCATCCATCCATCCATCCATCCATCCATCCATCCATCAATCGTTCATCGATCATCCATCCATTCATTGAACATCCATCCACTCTAACCATCCCTTCATCTATCCATTCATTAATCGATCGTTCATCGATCATCCATCCATCCATCCTCTCTAACCATCCATCCCTCCATCTATCCATTCATTAATCGATCGTTCATCGATCATCCATCCATCCATCCTCTCTAACCATCCATCCCTCCATCTATCCATTCATTAATCGATCATTCATCGATCATCCATCCATTCTCTCTAACCATCCATCCCTCCATCCATCCGTCCATCAATCGATCGTTCATCGATCATCCATCCATCCATCCTCTCTAACCATCCATCCCTCCATCTATCCATTCATTAAATCGATCATTCATCCATCCATCCTCTCTAACCATCCATCCATCCATCCGTCCATCAATCGATCATCCATCCATCCTCTCTAACCATCCATCCCTCCATCCATCCGTCCATCAATCGATCGTTTATCGATCATCCATCCATCCATCCTTTCTCACCATCCATCCCTCGATCTATCCATTCATTAATCGATCATTCATCCATCCATCCATCCTCTCCAACCATCCATCCATCCGTCCATCAATCGATCATTCATCGATCATCCATCCATCCTCTCTAAAATCCATCCATCCATCCGTCCATCAATTGATCGTTCATCGATCATCCATCCATCCATACTCTCTAACCATCCATCCCTCCATCTATCCATTCATTAATTGGTCATTCATCCATCCATCCTCTCTAACCATCCATCCATCCATCCGTCCATCAATCGATCATTTATCGATCATCCATCCATCCTCTCTAAACATCCATCCATCCATCCATCCGTCCATCAATCGATCGTTCATCGATCATCCATCCATCCATCCATCCATCCTCTCTAACCATCTATCCATCCATCCAATTAGAATTAAACAGGCTGTTGCCATATTGCCAAATGTGAAAAGAATAAAAACAGTAACAGTAATGAGTAAGGACGATTACATAGTCAACGCATCGGTATGCATACGTGTCCGCAAGGCTACGCATTGCTACGCTTTGGCCGCAATTATACCTCGATGCGTAACCAAATGTGTCGTCCTAGTTTTTGATACGCAACGCACCGATGCACACAATACTATGCGTTGTCGGTGGGGGCGACATTGCAAGTATTGTACAAGAGGAAAAATTATGCGAGCTAAATATACATCCGCATTTATATATATATATTTTTTTATTTTATAAAGCACTATTAAAACAACGTGATGTTGACAAATGTGCTGTACAAACCATAGCCTGTAAAAAATATGGACAAAGCGTCTGTGACGTCAACAATAGACTTTCTGAATAACGGTTTTGAAGCCGTTTATGGGGGGTAAGGGGTATGGGTGGCGCCATGTTTGAAAATATTGGGAAATCCTAACCCCGCCCACCTTCTGGCCAATCCATATATGGGTAAAAGGGCAGGCTTTGTGTGAGACTGAGCAGGCCCGTGGACGCACCTCTTCAGTCAAGCAGCCTCAGCTATCTGTAACATTACTATTGCGACTGCGAGTGTACACAAATATAAGTAAACACTTTGCAGATTAAATGATGTCCTGTATAAACCAAAATGACATAGTATGTTTTTATGTTTCCACTGTTTGTTCGATCGCGCCCACGCCACATACACACACACACACGCGCGCGAGATCACGCCTGCACCTCTCTCTCTCTCACACACACACACAGTTCGATCGCGCCTCTCTCTGAGGCGATTTAATGCTAACTGTGCAGTGCCACTGCCCACAAACATTGATGCTAAATACTGCTAACTACGTGAAATAGTAGTGGAATGTCACTTACCGGAAAAAATGGAGCGAAGTCCTCCTACAGTGTCGGTTAGTGCAGTTTATAGCAGAGCAACCCATTTTATGTACGATAACATAGGGGTCTACGGACATTTGCTCCCTTTTGGGACCTGCCCCAAGCATATTTTTGCATGTATTGCAGTTTTTCGCACTTCCGGGTAGGCTTCATTTATCAGATTAGAATGTTGCCGCTTGGTACAAACATAATAAAATTGCATAATAAAATGTTTTTTCAGACAATACAATGACATATAATACAGTACGACATATAATCGTAACTACACTCCAATAAAATAGAGTTGGAAAATGCCTGGAGAGAGGTTGCAACCGCGATGGGAAAGACCGTAGATAAGGTGAAAAATAAGATATGGATGGTGAATGCCCGTGATAAATTTACTCTACTACCTCCTGTTGCGTGAGCGGTGTACTGCATTTCACGCATCGCCCGTGATGCCCGCGTCTGCTTGCGTCCACTGTTTAGACTATGAAAAGGAGCGCGTCGCTCACGTCGTTTGCGTTGCTTGCTCGCGTTGACTATGCAACAGCCCTAAACTATGATTATTCATTGTTGTAAATATTCCTTTAAGATTCATTAATCAGACCTGATATATGAGCGAATCGCTCTTTGTTTTCTTGTTGATGTCAGCGCCCAGCTTAATGAGACATTCTGCCATGTCCACATCTGCGTCCTCACACGCTCTCTCCAGCAGCATGTACATGATCTCAGAGTCCGCCACCATCTTCCACAGGCACAGGCAACTCATTACCTGCAACTGAAGCCCAACCCAATTGGCATTTATCAGTTGATTTGTTTGAGTCTAAAACCTTTTTGTTCAATTTTCTCACTGGATCTCGACGCTGGTCTGCCGTCTTCTCCCGCAGGACCTGAAAGATCTCCTTCTCGAAAGCTTCTTTCTGCAGGCATGCTGCGGCACTCGAGCAGGTGTCCAACAACTTCCACACCGCCTGAAATCCCTAATGGACAAAAACACACTGTTAGGAACAACAACAACCCTATTGATTTTGAACTGATAATAATTGTAGTGAACTACCTTTAGAAGCATGACTGTGTCCTCTTTGTGTTGCCGTACAGAGCTGACCAACACAAAGGCCAGGACAGGCACCATCGTACGGGACAGCTTCTTTTTAGAGATGAGGTGAAACAGGAGACTAAGAGCCCAGTAGTGAATCTCTATAAAATGGTGATGAGTTTCCATTATTATACAGATGTGTTTTACATACCCTACCCTCCGAAAGATGTCTAGCATATTTTAAATTGCTTTTTGTGCATTTTTTTTTTTTAAACCTTTGTCAGTCAGATGGTCTCTTCCTATCTTAGGGGCCATACACAGAATGTGTTTTTATGTTTAAAAACGTGAGACACAAGGAAGTTGAAGGAAAACTTAAAGGGATAGTTTGCCCAAAATGTTGTAATTCCCTCATTATTCACTCGCCCTCGTAAGACTTTCATTTATCTTCAGAGTAAATAATGACAACATTTTCATTTTTGGGTGAACTAACCCTTTCAGGTCTAAAGACACATTTAAAAAAGTTTAACTTTTTTTAACATGAGCACCGGCTTTTTAGAATAATATGTCATAGGAGAGATTCTTCAAGAGACACAAGCGCAATGTTTAAACACATCCATCTAGCATGTTTTTGTAGGACGACAACGGAAATGCAGCACAGTGGAACTCAAAAACCCATTCTATGTGAACGGTCCTAACCTAAGTGGGCAGTTTTTGGCCAGAATAAGCAGCAATGTGGACCAGACCTTATGTCGACACTGAAGTCTGGCTGGGATTAGAAGTAGAGGCTTGTGATCTCCTGGAATAGTGGTCAGACTCACCTCGTTCCTGTGGAAACATCTGCAGCGTATGAAGAGCCGTGTCAATCGCCCCCTGCTGGCACATGAGGTCAACAGCTCCAGAACAGTCGGCTAGCGCTGACAGTACGCCAAGTCCACACTCCTGAATCTCCTTACTACTGATAAACTAAACACAAACATCAAATGAAACACTTCACACATTTACCTAAAAGTTCAATAAAAGACACATTTCAAGTACAATGTTAAAAAAGGAATGTTATGGGTCCAATACAAGTTAAAGTCTGACATAAAAAATGTTTTGTTACAGTAATGAACTCACAATGGAAGTCTATGGGGAGAGGCATTCAAGAGGGTTTAAAACAGAAATGTCAAGTTCATATTTTTGTTTAAGAGCATATATTAAAGGGATAGTTCATTCGAAAATGCTGTCATGCAGTTACAGTACTCGCCCACTGACAGATTGTTCCAAACCTATAAGACTTTCGTTCATCTTCAAAACATATTAACATATAGTATAAAAAAAAAAACTGGTCAGGTTTCATTAAATATTTATTTATTTGTGTTTTAAAGATGCACTTTGAAAGTGTAAACACCAGTGGATGGGCCTATGGTGCAATGATGTACAGGTGAAACTCGAATTATATCGTGCAAAAATGATCATTTTGATGATTATGGCTTACAGATTTCAAAATCTCAGAAAATGTTAATATTACATTTACAATTTAAAAAAAATGATTTTAAATACAGAAATGTCGGCCCTCTGAAAAGTATAATCATGCAAATGTATATAGTTATATGTACTAAATATATTAGTTTCACCTTTTAATTTGAATTACTGAAATACATGAACCTGTAGTCGATGTCTTGGTCAGGAGGCAGGCGTATGCAAATGTACAGTATTTGCTCGTGTGTCGTCACAGATATTGCAATATTAAAACAAGACGTTTTTGAAAGCTTGATTAAATAAATGCTTTGTTTATAATGCGGAGGACGTTTTAAGCTTTGAAACTTGCAGGATGTTTTAATGGCACATAGACTTCTTATATGTCAAAAGATCAAGGCAAATTTGATTTCTCATGTCATGACCCTTTTAAAGGTAGGGTAGGTCATTTCCAGAGAGGCTAACAATAGCAAGCTAGCTTTGAAAGCATGAGATCTCACACACCCTTCAGAGCGTCTCTAAAGCTACGCCTCCTTCAAAACACACGAACACACACAGCAGAGAGACAGTGTTAAATTACCTCAAGTCTCACAGCACATAACATTACAATAATGATGAGCGTAAACAACTTCATTTTTCACAGAAACGCAAACATGAGAACAGCTCAGAATGTCACGGACGGAATGCAATGATTGGACAAACATTTTTTGATCCTGAGACTTCAACGGAAGAATATTCCATGTTTTAATATTTAGACCATTTCTACTATTGACTGCTATCAAGACATGAAGAGATTCAACCAGTAAACAAAAAGTGTTTATAAAACATATTGCCTACCCTACATTTAAATCTACTAAATTGTAACATCATCATTAGAAATGTGTAATTACAATTATATTTAAAGTGCCCATATTATGGCCTTTTCATGCAGTGTGTAACGTAGCTGTCTGTGAATGTACAGAAACGATCTCTGCAAAGTCGTAAAGTCGAAAGTGCACATTCACATTAGTGCTCGTCTAACGTATGCACTGTTATTGATACAGTTCCTGCATGTGCACTGCAATAAATGAGAAAAACACACATGGGTTTGTTGATCGACATGTAAATGCTGATGGTGAGGTATTACAGCTTGAACATCTCATAATGTTCCTGAGTAGTGTATCACTGAGAAACACTGAGTCCTGCTCGAGTCGTTGCGATGGAAGTTCGGGTTAAATAACTAGTTCTTCCAGTGTTTCATCATCGCGCTTTAGGAATCGCTGAGTTTTAGGAAGCCTCCGGAGCTGAAGTTCAGTTCTGGCAATGTTTGTTTTGTTTCCGACAGGCGCTGTACGCGTTAGACCAATCACAACAGACTGAGCTGTCTGACCAATCAGAGCAGAGTAGCTCGCGGAAATGAGGGATTTAGAGAGTGAATCATTGAATTATTGAATTGGCTTACGAAACAAAGCATTTACCCTATTAAGTGCCTCTAGATAGACAGTGTGAGCTCCCTCCAGTACACACTGGTTCTTCAGGACCCGCAGAGACACACCCACCGTGTCAGGATCCGCTACAGAGTAGCCATGTTCTCTTAAACTCCTGTCTGTGTTCACAACAAGGCACAGTCAGAAATCACAAATCACTAAATGATAGTAAGTAGACAGACAGTGTACCTGGGCTGAGAAGAACTAAACTGGCTCTGAGTCCCTCCAGCTGAACTTCAGGAACGAAGTTGTGTGTCTTCAGAGCAATCAGGATCTGTCCGAGAACCAGGGCCCCTTCATCAAGATTGGCCCTTCTGGAGTAACACAACATGATGAGTCCAGTTTCATGTTTCGCCTGTCATACTGTCATTGGTCAGAGCTGGGAAGTGTGTGTGCTTACGCTCCCTGAAAGAGTGTGTGAAGTAGTTTGCAGGCACTTTCACACACGTCACTGGAGCTTGCATGTTTCCGCATCAGATCCACAATGTTGAAATGGATGCCAAGTGACAGCAGCAGAGCTCTCATCCTTCCTGAAGTCACAAAAACACAAACTCAGCGATGTCTGAGAGACGTCCCTCGTGAAGAAGAAGCATAGGTTTAAAAAGAGTATTTGTTATGGAGATAATATACTTAAGTGCAAACTGATTTTTTTGGACACGTTATCTGCAATGAAATTAAAATGTACTATGATTTAAATTTATATAAAACTCAATAAGTTGAGCTTTTTTGACCCACTTAAGTAGGACCTAAGTACATCTTCAAAATTAATTTCATAATTACTTCTATTGTCTTTGAATATGGTTGAAATATGCATTCCATTTATATGCAATATAATTTAAATGTAATTTCTATTGAAACTTGTATGTCATGTATTTAAATATATTTGTAATTACAGATTTCTAAACATAAAGAAAAAATCTATTATCTTTAAATGTAATATCAAATAACACACTACAGTTCACATTAAAATGATAGTCAACACATCAAAATAAGTGTAATTCTTCAAAGTATGACAAAAGATTATTAAACAATGATTTAAAATGTACTTTAAAGTAAATCTGTATTTGATTTTATTACAAATTGTACTAACAAGACGTGTTAAAAAACAAGAATCTGCAAGTACAGCTTATTAAAAATATACTTTTAAGATATGAAGTACACTAAGTATGCATTAAATACAATTAAGCACTTTTTTCACAGGAGATCATCTATCTCTGAAAAAAATAGTCAGTTTTTTATTGTTTTGTGTCACATTGGCCAAATACTTATATATAAAGAACTAGTATATGTAAAGTTGTCACAGTGTGGGTTTTGTGTCTTGTCTTGTTCAGTGGTTCCTTGTCTTGTCTATTAGGCTATGTTTACACGGAAACGAGCTGAAGAGAAAACGCAAAAGTGGCGTTGCGTTGTCACTTTTTATTCTGCGTTTAGACGAGCGTTATGGAAGGGAAATCTGCGTGCATATGGTGACGCAAATGTGTGTGAAATACGATGTAGTATGCACTCCAGGCGGCTAGGTGGCAATGTGAAGCACTGCAACACAACAAACCAATGTCTGAGAATATTTTGTACAACTGCTGAAAAGACTCTTGTATGTTTATCAGAGCTGCTAGGGCAACCTGAAGGTCCGACGTATGGAAATAATCCGACATGTTGGTTGTTATTTTCCTGTACTAGCGCATGCCTGTGACGTAAACGTGTACGCGACAAGAGCCAACGTGAGCAGATTTGCGTTTTTACCGTTTAGACGGGAACGCGACAGCGGAGCGTTTTTGAGATTTCCACTCTTAAAGGTGCTCTATGTAACAATTAGCGGCCTCTAGCGGTGATGTTTTAGATTGCAACCAATTTTTATAAGAGCGCTCGTGCTCGTACTCATAGACAATACCGTCTATTACGCAAATATCTCGGCGAATACTAGCGGATTCGGAAGCACATATATTTCTATATATAAGTATTTGGCCAATGTGACACAGAGCTCGTTGGGACCATCTAGTCGAGCTGAGAAGAACCATATAAGTTCCATAGTTTTTGGTGGTGTTTTCGCGGAGATATTAGCAGAAAACCATCGGGCGCGCTGCAAACTTGCGGACGCCGGTGACGTCACGATCTCAGAAGAAATCGCTCGTATCTCTAGAACGCAAAGACCCAGAGAGCTCAAATTCGGGGGAGGAGGTCCCAGGGGGTCCTTGCACGAACACTAGAGTGGCGGGCCGCAAATTTTTTTTTTGCAGGGTGGTAGGGGAAGACTCATTAATATTCATTCCCTGATTGGTCTTAACCCCAGTGACGGGTAGGTTTAGGGCGGGGTTAGGAGTAGGTCATCAGACCCCCAGTGACGGGTAGGTTTAGGGCGGGGTTAGGGGTAGGTCATCCGACCAATCAGGGATGAGTTCCCCAATGAATATTAATGAGTCTTCCCCTACCACCCTGCAAAAAAAAATTTCGCTGGCGGGCCTCGGGGATGCCCCCTACCGGATCGCCGTTCGCTGGGACCCCCGATTTCGAACGGCTATAACACGGGGAGCCGGGCGAGTTGGACCTCGGGGGTGTGCTCGTTCGGAAGGCCCCGTCCAGCACTACGAACGATTAGAGTCTTGGGAATATTGATCAAAGATTGACCGAGATATAAGCCGAAAAAAGTGCGCCTTTAACCAGACGTAACTCCCTGACCGTCTACAATGGGCTCTATGCACGGCGGTATTTCCGTGAAGGGTTAGGATGCTCGATAACTTCCGCCGATCGAGAGTCCAATGCAATACCAAGAATTTATATGAATTTTATACTCCATGTTCTAAGAAACGTAGTCACAAAACAGACAAACAGACATCCCTCGTTGTGTTTATGCTTCTTTTAAAATTATATTAAATAAACATACTATATATAAAATTACATCTAAACATATGAAAGTTTCGTTTCAATACGAGAGACAGTACATTTTGAAGACTCTGCCATAATCCCGTTTCCTCGGTTTCCTCCGTTTAGTCTCCCCAACGAAACGGAAGAGATCCTTGCGTCAAATGCGGAACTTATGCGTGCATATAGCCTATAGACTGTATATAAGGAATTAGGCTCGGAGCGCGCATGCATGTCACATCCTTGGATTTCGCGTAAAATCCGACCCGGAGATTCACATAAAAATTATGATATTGGCCTTCAGAGGTATAGCAAAACTCGACAAGTGGATCTTTTGCAATGTGTGATTACAACCCCTTCACACACAGGCAATAAAAAATGATTCATTTTAGTAGAAAAGTTCCACATAGCACCTTTAAGGGTGGTTTCACTTTTTGCTTTTTTAAGCCCCAAAACGCCGTCGCCGTGTAACGAAAGGCACATCAAAAATATTTTTACCTTTTCACTCCTATCGTTCTCGTGTAAACGGGCCTTAGTTATCCCAGGTGTTTTCCATTAACCACGCCCCCTTGTTTTCTTGTCTAGCTTGTTTGTCCCTGATTATTTAAGCCCTGTGTTTCAGCCTTGTCTTTGTGAGTTCTTGTTTAATGTTTGACTATTAACGCTAGTGTTGGTTGTTCCTGTTCTTGAATCCTGTTCCTGTTCCCGAGTCCTGTATCCAGTCTGTATAGTTTGTTGTCTGTTAAATAAAGCGTGTGCTGCATTTGGATCCTTCCTCATCCCTGTTTTAACCGCACCCCGTTACAAAAGTATGTACATAGAAAATAATATGGACAAGCAGGGGAGTATAATCGAAAAATTTGATTCAAACTTACATGACTTGTATGAATTATAGAAGTAAATCATTGTTACTTCATTAGAGAATGGTGGGAAATTATTTCTCATAAGATTGTGGGCAGTACTAATTTAAAAGCACACGCATCATACAATATCTGGGCAACTTTAGCAAATTATCTTTGACAGACTGTAGTACTATAATTTGGTATCCACTGATTCTAATCTTATAAAGGATAAATGCAAAATAATCCAGTTAATTTCGGAGATAAGAAAATACCAGTCGGTGGATTACACATGCCATATAATGAGGTTATGTAATAAAAAACTCTTTGAAACTATGATTGCATACTCACTGTGGTGCTGTATTAGTGTGTGTAGTGTGCAGGTCGCAGCCTGAAACACCCCCACACTGGAGGAGTGCAGGAGCATCGCAGCCATGATGAGTGTGTGAAGAGGAGGCCTGTGTCACAGAGAAACTAATCAAAGATTCAGAATTACAACATCACAACCTGAGCTCATTAACATGTGACCGCCTACATTTAAATATCTTCACCCATTCAGTATTCAGCAACTTGACTTGCCCAGATGATAAGAGTTGTTAACTACACAAGTATGCAGAGGGTCATAACCTCTATAGAAATATAATAATAATGTATATTATGTTTCTTTTGATTTTTTATTATTGTGTCAAACTGCAGGAATAAAAAAAACTGATCTGCATAATAATCATATTGTTTGTAAAACTATTATAAAGGTCTCAACCTTACATTCTCAAAGGAATTCTGGGGAAAAAAAAGTTAGATAGCACAGAATAAGCAGGAGTGCTCACCTTCCTTCCACTTCCACATGGTTGGATGTGTTGCAATGGATCAGCAAGCTGTTTAAGGCCCAACATGCCACTTCCTGATTGGGCAACGAGATTAGTTACATATCCACATTAGTAAAAGCAGAATATTGAGATGATAAGATGTTTTCTGCACTGTCACCTGTACTGTGGCGTCTCCAGCATGTCTCTCTAAAGCCGTATAACAGGCCTCTCTCCACACCAGCATCTCCTCCGCTTCGTTCTTCACCAGAACTTTCTGTTGCACCTCGTCCTCCTCACACTCTTCCTCCAACCCTTCATTCTGTACAATACACTCCACTGAGACAAAAACAAAACAAACAAGATATTGTCACCTTGAATCATGACTTAATATTAAATTGTGGCCACAGTTTAACTTCATTAAAGTAAGGAAATTAATTAGTTCAATGTGGCCACAATATATATCTATGTAAATATTATTACAATTTAAAATAACTGTTTTTTGTAATTATTTGAAGATATTTTGAAGTCTAATTTATTCCTGTGAATTTTCAGCATCATTACTCTTCTTCATTATTACTTCTTCTGTCACATGATCCTTCAGAAATTGTCATAATATGCTGATTTGCTGCTCAGTTATTATCAATTATTATTGGTGCTGTTGAAACTGTTTTTCCTGCTTAATATTTTTCAAGGAAACTGTGATACATTGTTCAGGATTCTTTGATGAATAGAAAGTTTGAAAGAACAGCATTTATATGTTTGTGGCATTATTTGAATTTCACATGTAAATGAGTGTCACGGTTCATTTTGGTTCATGTTTCATGTCTTGTCATGTGATTCCCTGTTATAGTCATGTGATCCTGCCTTGCGTTCCCTTGTCTTATGTCTCACGTTCTTATTGGTTCATTGAAGCATTGTTCACAGGTGTCCCTTGTCTTGTCATTAGTGCTTGTATATTTAAAGGGATACTCCACTTTTTTTGGAAATAGGCTCATTTTACAACTCCCCCAGAGTTAAACAGTTGAGTTTTACCGTTTTTGAATCCATTCAGCCGATTTTTTGATATTTAGAAGAATATCAGTAACCAGACAGTTTCTGGTCTCATTGACTCCCATAGTATATTTTTTTCCTACTATGGAAGTGAATGAGACCAGAAACTGTCTGGTTACTGATATTCTTCTAAATATCAGAAAATCAGCTGAATGGATTCAAAAACGGTAAAACTCAACTGTTTAACTCTGGGGGAGTTGTAAAATGAGCCTATTTCCAAAAAAAAGTGGAGTATCCCTTTAAGCCCTCATGTGTGCCTTGTTACTTGGTCAAGTATTGTTACATGTAACCACTGTTGGGAAGTTTATGTCCATGTTTAAAGGGGTCATATAATGGTACATGCACTTTTACAAGCTGATTGTACTGAAATGTGTGTTGGCAGTGCCTGCACACAACCGTCATATAATGATAAAAATCCATCCAGTGATTTTGTTTTAATCTCCTTATATGTTTTCCCCTGCTTCAAATCGAGCCGTTCGAGCCTGTGACGTCACAGGCTCGCACGCCCCTCCCACGATCGTTGATTGACAGTAGCGTTTCAACACAGACCCGCCCTCGTTCGTGAGCCAGCTGTCAATCATGCGCGCGCGGACCGGTGTCGCGCTGAAAAGTTCGCTGGAGCAGCACTGTCTATGAGCAGAATGAAGTCTAGTGAAGTGGTGTTCTCTTGGGTGCAATAAGGAACACAGCAGTCATTAATGTTCCTAAATCCGAACCGCTGAAGACGCAGAGTGGCTGAGTTTGCTTTCGAAGGGAATATTAGCCACGATCGACGTCAATGCTTTCATGTTTGCGCGAATCATTTCACACACCAGACGGCTTTATAAACGAGGAGTATAAAGCTGGTTTTGCTAAGAAGCTGCTCCTGAAAAAAGGAATCGATACCAACTATTCGTGTTCCTGCCATAGGTTCCTGCACGTCCAGAAGAACTGAAGTGAGTGTAGCGTTTTATTAACCTTTATATTCATATTTATATTAATCTTTGCAAATCGCTAGCTTCACGATGAATGTGTCTAAGGTTTACACTCAGGGAACATTATGGCATGTTTTCTATGTACGACGTTCTCAATATTCATAATCCCATGTTTATAATGAACAACGCATTATGCTTTTTGTGTTATTGTGTTACAAACGGTGTACGCACAGAACGGAGGGGCGGGGTGAGCAAAGCTCATTATCATTTAAAGGCATATGCACTTAAACGGCGTGCTGACAACAGAGCTGTTTTTGACCAGGTAAAATAAGTGTTTTCTTACAATACTAATGAGAATTTTTAATTAAAGTATATTACAAACTTTAAATTTAGACCCTAAAGAATCATATTAGCTTGTACAAAAATGGCATTATATGACCCCTTTAAGTCTTGAGTTTCATGCCATGCTTTTGTCTTATGTTTGGGAAATAAACTGCACTTGGGTTCTACAGTCAGCTTGCTTTCAGTGGACATTTTTTACAATCAGGACTAGTCACTGAAAATGCCCAGTCAACTGTTAATTAATGATGGATGGATGGATGGATTTACAAATGGATGGATAAATCTATGTACAAACATCCTGACAAATAAAAATCATAAAAAAGCAGCATACATCTCAAGTGTGGGCTCCATTTCTACTGTACTCATGTTGATAGTAGTCATGTGTACTCACCGAGCGCGCTCAGACAGGAAAGGGCTTGGATCTGCACTGTGGCGTTCTCAGGATACGAGACGCATGCTTTCACTGCTGCTTTATGGACACCATTCAGCACCAATATATTGTAGTAGCTCTCTGGTAAAAGTCAAAAACAAGACAACACAACTCAAAAAAGGTGTTCAAACTAAACAACACTTTTTAAATGTTGGACGAACATCCTTGTTTCAACTGGGCTCACCTGATGTCAACTTCCGTAACAAACAGCAACCAGCCTCCTGTATCGCCTCAGAGTCGAGCCACATCTCCATAGCCTGGCGAGCTAGGCTGTAGCATTTAACGCTTTTGGACATCAGAATCTCAACATTGCTGGCTAGATCCGAGAACAAGAAGCTTATTTAGTATTGTTAAAGTAACACTATGTAGTTTTTCAACCTTCATAATATATTTCCAAGACCCTTGTGATGGTACATCGACTTAAAATAAGTTAAATGATATTTCTGCCATAGCCTGACGTGGTCTGTATCGCTTTTACTGGCACTATGTAACTTCGGGTTTCGGGTAGGAACCCGTGCACAAAAAGAACTACAAAATTCGACTGCTTTACGTCAAGCGCTACAATAGTCATTATTTCGTTTTTCTTCGTTTCTGATGTCGCAATACATCATCCTTTCATGAAATCATGTAACATACTCTACCTTGTCTGTGGACATCGTTCATTGTAAAGCCGGTGCTGGATAAAGAGCGAGCGCGCGTGCGACGGTAGGCTAAATTATTTACGACAGCGGCAATGGACAATTTAGTTTCCAACCAGTAGGGCGACCGAAGAGGAAAAGTTACTTAATGTTACTTTAATAGTGATGATCATAAAGCACTGAGTGAGTGTGTGTTTTACCCGGAGCAGCCAGTGGTACGAGGACCCTGAGCACTCGCAGAACCACATTCTCACTGTCCATGAACCGCCTCAGCGCATTCAAAACAACATCATGGTCCTTCTTCTCAACGAACTCCACCAGATGATCCTCAGAAACTGACAACCAAGCAGAACACTTTAACAATTCAATCATTTATTCAAATCTTAACAATAAAAGCCAAGTCAAGTCACCTTCATTTATACAGCGCTTTTAACAATATAGATTGTTTTAATACAGTGATAATAGTAAATTAAAGTAACAGAGATTGTTTTGGCTTTACAGCAGCACTAGAATAAAGTTATTGTCCAGCTAAAGTTAGTTTTTGATTGATTGACATTAATTATTAACTTAGGGGCCGCTTATAAAACAACATTTTAACTGAAAACAGAAAACTTTTAATGTGTTCTGGCACAGACAACAGTGTTTTGTGGCTCGAGAACGCAAACTTTGAAACAGGTTCCAAGGTGCAAGTTTTGAATAATTTTGAAAAACGTTATCATCTCCATGTAAACTTCAAAAACATGACTGTGTGAAAACGCTGATGGCGTACACATGCGTATCATGTGTTTAGTCTATAGGTATGCACTTTTGAATATTTGTGTTTGGAATATTTGAAATTCTGTGAATTCAGACATTTTAATTGTTCAAGATTCTGTGTTGTATTATTCAATTCAAATTTAAAAAGAATGCATAAAACTTTAACAATATAATTGTATAACATGTAATCAAACTAAATTTGAACGATTCCTTTTATTTTGCCAAGCAATGTCTTGCACATCAAAGGCTTACAGTTTAAATTAAAAATGGGCGAAATATTGTGTGATATTCCTTAAAAAAAGTATATAAACTGTATTATATTTTTATTATTACTTTGAGAATTAAATTCTGCTGTCCAACCGTAATACATTTCTGTTCTAACTTTTATTTCGGAGGGCTGTAGTAAAGACCTAGATAAAACTATCATCAGATAAATATGTAATCAAATAAAGAGGTGAAACCTTTGTGGACTCCAGATCTGGAGAAGTCGTTTATTTATTTATTTATTTTTATTAAAAAACACTCTTTTAAGCTTTAATATTCAATGACACGAAGTTTACAACCCTACTTTTGATTTATTCTGTTCAACTAAGTTTATTACATTTTCCCAAATTATGTGACATTCCGCATTATACATTAAATTCCATTTCCATGCCATTACTCTTGCGGATCTTGAGGGTCTCATTGCTGATACTCAGAGAGATCTGTAGCAGATCACAGTTACCTGTCTGCAGCAGAAGCTGTAAAGCAGCACATCCCTGTAACTGAACCTCTTCTCTGTCACTGAACAACCTCATGGCCTCCAGAACCAAGAAAAACACATCCACTTCCTCCTCGTCCAGAACCTGCATCACAATCTCACCTGACCCACAAATAAACATCCATCAGAACCACATTTCACCCACAAACACCGAATATATCACTTTCATTTCTGGAGGGGAGTGTGAAAATGCGGCAAAATGTTGGTAAACCTCAAGTGAAATGAAACTATTCTAACCATCATCAAAATACGTTTGTGTAAGGGGAGTGTGGCTATTTCATAATAGAGAGGTGCAGGTATGACATCATTTTGTAGGCCAAACCGTGGAAGCTTGTTCATTTTAGCACTTCCGTTTCCATCTTCCTGTAGGTAGACAATGTTTTTTTTTTTAGTTTTGGTTAAATGGCTGAAATGAGATCTTTGTTGAAGACAAGCTCAAGACACTTTCACGTTTTATTCTACGACATAAAATACATCAATATTACCCCACTCATGTTTTTTTGAAGCTGTTATGTGTCTTGAAAAGTGGCTGAATGTGACTAAAGGCTGTCGAGGAGATTAAACGTCATCACGCTGAACTGGTAAACTCAGTCCGCTGTAACAGCATCGGTATGCTTATAATTGTGCTCTTTTAAACTATTTTAACTCAAACGTTCTGGGAAAATGTTTTTAGATAAAACCGTGGTGTAGTTTGTTTATATGAATGAATGAATTAAGCATTTTTATATAGCGCTTTCATATGTACTTCTGTACACCCAAAGCGCTTTACAATCATATAAGGGGTTCTCTCCTCAACCAGCACCAGTGTGCAGCATCCACTTGGATGATGCGACGGCAGCCACAGTACAACGGCGCCAGTGCGCTCACCACACACCAGCTATAGGTGGAGAGGAGAGAGAGTGATAGAGCCAATTCAGTGGATGGGGATTATTAGGAGGCCATGATTGGCAGGGGCCAATGGGTGGAATGTGGCCAGGACACCGGGGTTACACCCCTACTCTTACGAGAAGTGCCATGGGATTTTTAATGACCGCAGAGAGTCAGGGCCTCGGTTTAACGTCTCATCCGAAGGACGGTGCTCTTTGACAGTACAGTGTCCCCATCACTATACTGGGGCGTTTGGACCCACACAGAGCACAGGGTGAGCACCCCCTGCTGGCCTCACTAACACCTCTTCTTCATAGCCTTTAGCTTTTTACTTCTGGAGACTGCATTTATGCTTCAAAACTCATAAATGTTGTGTTCATCTGTGACAATAATCTTGAAAGAAAAAACTTTTGTTGATCAGAGCTTGTTTTTAGCGATGATCCAAAAGCATATGGGAAAAAACCTATTGTGTTTTTGTCGAGGGAACCAGTGTGATGCGAACTGTCGGTTGGCCTACAAAGTGACACGTGCACCTCTCTATAATACACAAGAAGAACTCCATGTATGGGATATTTTCCCGATATCCATAGTTATAATGTACTGTCACTTATGATTGAATTATGTCATTCATTCGCAATGCTTTATGGGTTGAGATTGCTTGATAAAATACGTTAATAGTGGCCAATCCTGTTCCTGGAGATCTACCTATATGAGCCGTGTTTCCACCGCAGGAACTTTCCCCAGGAAACAGGGACTTTGGGATTATACTCGGTGTGTTTCCACCGCAGGGATCAGGGTCTAAATGAAGTTTCGGGTAAAAATAAATTACTGTTTCGTGAGGTTTTTTTAAAGTTCAGGAACTTTCAGGAGTGGGACTTGGGCCCTGAATATGCTGATTGGTTGACTCCACGCAGCATTTTATTTCAACCACCACTTTTAAAAGTCTGTGCAGTAAGAGTGGTTTACTATTCGAATCAACAATGGAGTTTAAATAATACGACCAATGGACCATTCAGATCTAACCCTGGTTAAACACACCTGTCTGTAATTATCAAGTGCTTCTTAACTAGCTGATTCAGTTGTGTTTTATTCAGGAGATGAAATAATTGTGAAAAATACGTCAGGAACCAATTTTCTATAATGGTTGTATATACAGCATCATGGAAAAGCAACCTGAAGTCTTACCTGACTTAAGTAGCAGAGCCAGAGCTCTCAGGCCCACCATCATCATCTTGGCATCATTACGATACACGGAAAGCACCTTAAGAATCTGCCTATGAACAAACATGCAAACACTCACAGAAACCTGCTGAACATGGATAGCAGCAATGAACTTCATTATTCATTAAAAACCAGTTTGAGTATCTTAGACATCATGACATGTTACAGCAAAGGAGCAGTTTCAACTGTTTACAGTTGCACAGTTGGCTTTCAAAACTTTTTGCTTCTTCAAAATCTTTTTCTTGTATGCTTGATCCTATAACAACCAAATTATTAAAAAAAGTGATAGCTATAGTTGTTCAGCCAGTGTTACATGTTTTACCCCTTCCTTCTCGAGAGGACATATTCCACATTCCATTCAAACTGGCAGTTATACGTTTCAGCCAATCATGTTAAGAAGAATAGCCTGGATTACATCCTACCTGTCAGATTGCTGTATTTTTTTAAAGTGCTTTTAAAAGTTGTATTTCCTTCTGTTTTTGTTAAATAATCAGTTCAGTACAAAAAAACCTGATTAGAATATACAATTTGAAATACCATATAATAATATGATATGCCACAAGGTTCAGTCTTGAGCCCTTTGTTGTTCTTCTTCTACATTCTCCTTTTATGTGATATTATTAGGACACAGAGCTCTACGTTTCATCTACACCAGGATCTCACAGTCAAGGCCATTAAAAAAATGGATGGCCAATAATGATCTTATGTAAAAACAATAATAATAATAATTTTGAAAAAGTACTTGTCACTGGATCTAGTGCTTCTAGATATAGAGCTCTTATTTTTCTATTGTTCACATAGTCTACAGTTAAAACCACATTTCTAATGTCTCTTCAACAGCATTCCTTCTCCTCAGAAATTAAGTTACAGAATATTCCTGTAACGGTCACCAGCTGGAGGGCTCTTGAGAGCCACCAGAGGCACTCCACATCAGACTATTGTCATTCCTTCACAAACTACATCTCCCATAACTCACTGCCCGGACTCTTCATCCATTATCACATTCACCTGTGTCTCATTATCTTGTTTATCTCACCCATATGAGCCTGGTTTTGTCTTTCATTATCTGCGACGTCTTGTTTAGTGTTACACTGCAATTCCGAGCATGTCTCTTGGTTTCGTATTTCTTGCCTGTCCCGTGGATTACTCTTTTGCCTGTGTTCCCTGCCTTGTTGTGTTAGTTTGTATGGACTGCCTGTGTGTTTGACCTTGTCTGTACTTTGTATTACCCTGTTCAATAATCACAAGAAATTTGTAACCCGGGGGCTGTTCCATAAATGAAGCTTAGAAAAGCGGGGATTAAACTCCAAAACCGGACTTGAATGAGCCTAACAAATAAGTTGGGGCTAAAGTGGTTCCATAAAAGGTAATTGAAGTTCACGCAATCTCACTAATTTGATCCAGGTTTATCTAGTCTAGATAATTGCGTGTGCACGCGTTTCTGAAGCAGCCCTAGAGGTCGATCGTGGATCAAATCGATCCACCATCAAACAGCGTATATTTTGTGCTGTTTTATGCGTTTGTGACATGTTTTTTCCCCCCTCAGTGCAAAAATTACATTTAACAGTTATATTCTCCATCTGTAAATGTTAGAAAAGTCGTGCAAATGTATCCATTTTGCTGCTAATCTTCATATTGAACGAGCGCTGCTGCGCGCATGCGCGCTAAATAGGAGCCCAATAATTCTGACTAAAATATACATTTTGCTTGGAAAATTAATATGCGATATTTTATAACACTAGATATATCTTCTAATTATAATAATTTCTCTTTAGGATGTTGGATAAGTTGCAGTGAACTTCTAGCTCATTACACTCATATATTTTATACTTCTAATTTAAAAAAAGAAATTGACAGAAGTAGCCTAATTTAGGGAAGATTTTTTTTAAGAAACTAAATATATAAAGATACAAAATATAGTTTTGGGTATAGGACCTATGCTACTTTATAAAGATGATGTATACTTATTTAGAATGCTGAGAATTACAGCTTTTAATGCAATAATTTTTTTGAGAAAGCAAGAATCCCCTGTTTTAAATGAGTGATTTAGTTTCTAAAGTACATTATGGAGAGGATAACATTAAATTAAGAACAAATGTATACATTTTGAAAAGATATGTGCAACTCTAAAATCAAAGAATATTCCATAAAATAAAGGAATATATATTGGCCTACATTAACTACATTTTTATGTAACCTTCCCTTTTTTAGTTATTTGTTATTTTATTTATTTACTTATTTAATATTGAATATTTGATATTTAAATAATATTACTTGAATAACTATTAGGAATTATGTGTCATTCCTTATAAGAGTTTGATATATGTGAATGTTATATTTTTATTAATATTTATTTATTGTTTTATTTATATGTATGTGTTGGTATTATCACAAAAGAAAAAAAGTAGAAGGAAAAATAAGGAATATTTATTGGGGGAAAATATGATGTCTTGAAAAGGAACTGTCCATTTGTATAATTGTGTTAAATGTGTTTGAATTGAAAGACATAATAAAGTACATACTATATATATATATATATATATATATATATATATATATATATATATATATATATATATATATATATATATATATATATATATATAAGAGACAGTGTAGAGAAAGAATTCTCTGATAACCGAGGCACTCCTTAATTAAAATGTCTTTATTACAAAAATGACATGTCCTAAACGGACAACTTTAAAACGCCTTATATATGTGTCTATATTGTCTATATTGTAGCCTTATTTAAGTTGATTTTCTGTATACTGTGTATTTATAAAGTCCAATAATGTTATTAGAGAGTGTCAGTGGTAATATCATTGTGTTCTTGTCGGTCAGTGTTGAGGATCTGTGTTACAACTGAGGCTTAGCCTGACAGTTAGCCTGCCCTGGACCAGGCTAGTTTCCCAGCATAAGTTGCCAGGGTAACTGAGTTTGAACTTTTTTAAGTTTGATTTATGAAACTGAATCTACCAAAAATAAGCCTGACTAACCGATATAAGCCTGGCTTATACTCTAATCTTGGTTTATGGAACAGCCCCCAGGCCACTTTGAGGCACCATTGACTTCCATGTTAGGAAATGTGTATATATATTATGGAAGTCAAGGGTGCACCAGAACTGTATAAAATATCTTCATTTGTGTTCAGCAGAGCAAAGATATACAGGTTTGGAACAACCTGAGAGTGAGTAAATGATGACAAAGTTTAAATTTGGGGTTAACTATCCAACACTTTCTCTGTAAAGCTCTTCTGGAACAATATGTACTGTACTGTGTAAAGTACTATAAAAATTAACTATTTTATATCCATCAATACTCCTAGTCAATCACTTTTATTCTTAACCAGTAGAACAAATGAATTCTCTTTTACTTTTGTAATTTCAGTTTTATAGAATGATACAGAGAGTGTCTTTTTCAAAGATGGCAATAGTCTATGTAAACAGGAATGTATGGCCATATAAGCTCATAGAAATGACTCAGGCTTACTTGTGCACCCCTATAAACTCATAGTCCACTGGGTTGGTCAGACTATCCAGAGTGGTTGGACAGATCTCCATCAGACGACACAGCAGAGACCAGCCAACCTGCAGTACGATCAAAGCAGTAAATCACTCTTTTTCTGGATCCTGAATCACTTTTCTTAGTCAATAAAGCTTTACACCAAAAAATATGTCACAAGTAACAGTAAAAACATATATTTTTTATTTATTTTACTTATCCTTATGTCCTTCTAAACCCACGTGACTTTTGCCTCATTCAGACTGTCAGTCCAAATCTGAATTGTGTGCATATTCGATTGGAATCCGATCATATTTAGCAAAAAAAAAAAAAAAAAAAAAAAAAAATTAAAAAGGTCACATGAAATTCATTTGTGGTTTGAAATCACGTGACTTTCAGCATGTTTCTTATAACAACGTCTGCTGTTTTTTTTTTTTTTTTGGAAAATTTTATTTTGCTTTTTTCAAATACAATAACCAACACCAGACACAACACATAGAAGGAAACAGCAACAACCACAGAATGACAACAACAACAAAAGAAAGAAAAATAAAAGAAAATTAAAAAAAAAAAAAAAAAAAAAATCAACGAAAAAGGGAGATACAATGTAAGACAGTTAGCTTTCAATTAACAATTAACTATCAAATCAAGTCATGTGGTACTATATTTATATAATTCAAAAAGGGTTTCCAGATTTTATGAAATAAGTCACCCCTGCTTCTAATTGAATATGTGATCTTCTCTAAGGGTACACAGCTGCAAATCTCCGACAACCACAATCCAATTGGCACATCAGTGTCTTCTTTCCATTTCAAAGCAATACATTTTTTAGCTATTATTAACAATATTTCAGTAAACTTAATAGCTTGTCTGTTTCGGATGTTAGAGTTGGTAAAATAATAAACACACCTCTGGATCCATTGGAAAATCAATTCCATGAATACGTAATATGCTATCACATACTTGCACCCTAAACACCTTAACTGTAGGACATAAGCAGGTGGAATGCAAAAAAGTCCCCTTTTCTGAACCACATCTGAAGCAGAGGGGTGAAATACTGTTGTTAAATGTATGTAATCTAGATGGAGTGTAGTAGAGCTGGTGTAAAAAATTAAACTAAATGAATCTATACCTAGAATTCAAGGTTGAGGTGACCCCATCTTTACATAATTGACCCCACAGGTCCCCATCTATTCTTACCCCCAAATCCTGCTCCCATCTCCTTCTGGATTTATCTGGGTCATCTAAAGGCTGATTTGAGATCAGACTCAGAGCTTCGATTGTTTATAGTGGTTTATCAGAATAACAGAGTTGCTCAATAAATGTCAAATCTGGTATCTTAGGATAAGTTTTTGCTTTGACTCTTAAACAATCTCGTAATTGCAGATAACTTAAGAATTCTATATTACTTAAATTATATCTATTTTTTTACTGTTCAAATGACATTAAAACATCACCATCAAAGCAATGCTCCAACAGTGTAATTCCTTTGTCTGCTCATATCTTAAAATGTTTGTTTTGATGACACATTGGTAGCAATCTGTTACCCCATAAAGGTGTTTTAGGGGAAAGAAAGTTACCCTGTCCCAGCAGAGACCGCAGTTTATACCAAGTCTGAACTGAATGAATAATCATGGGGTTATTAGTTCTTGTTTTGATCAGTTTGTCATCCCATGCATATAAAATATTGACAGGACATTCTTCTTTTAACTCAGATTTCTCCATATTCAGCCAAGAGGGAAGGGGGGTATTAGCCCAATAATACATCTTAAAGTGTAAATTGCAGGTAAAAATTTTCACGAAGATAATGCAATGTGCTTACTAAATATAAAGAAAAGAACCGCCCACCATTGTTTTTTTGTATATTTTTTATACCAAATGCTGAATATAATGAAAAGTTGGTTCGTTTTACAGTGCTTTTAACCACGCCCCCTCCTTCCACTAGCTGGGCGTGATGTCATAACAGGGACTCCAAGCTTTTACTGTCTATGCTACAAGCCTAGAGTTACGTTATATTGGAGACCTAGCTAGCGAAAATGGTTAACTATTGTGCTTGTGCGGGACTTACGAATACATCAAAAACGGGGGAGAGGCTCCACAAGTTCCCCAAGGACAAACGGCTGATTCGTGCCTGTAAGTGTTAGCATAACTTACCCGAGGTAGAGCTTAGATCGGCCCAAAACATCAAGCAAGACCCTAACGTTACCCGAGCCCGCTGTGTCCGAGTCCGGCCCGACACATAAACTGTAATTATGAGCCCAAGCCCGGTTTAAACCCGGCTATTTTTGAATACGTGGATCGTTATAACTGACGTGCTCAACTACTTTCTTATATTACTTTCTCCCGACCGCAACATTCATGTTTTGTCCCGCTCCCGCCCGCAAAAATACTTTTTTTCTGTACCTCCAAATACTTTCAAGTTAGCCTACGTGTCGCCACCATACACATCAGCATACGTGCTCCTGATCAATTGTTTGTTATTAAAGCATTAACACACAAACCACTGTTATAACATAAAAGAAATAGAACTGACATGTTAGAAATAGAAACATGTTAGAATCTAACGCTGACATGTTAGAAATAGAAACTCTGCCTGTAAACCGTTTCTATTTTGTTTTAGATGTTCTTATTGATTTTCTGCAACAGATGAATAAAAATGTATTAGTTTTTACGTTTTATTCAGATATTTCTAGTTTGCGGGAGTCCCGCAAATCGTTTTATTCTCCCTCAAACAGCACACACAGAGTGAGTGCATTACTGCCCGCAGCTCCCTGTTATGACATCATCACCCAGTTACGGTAAAAAACACGCTACCTTTGAAGAAACCCCAATAAATGCTATTTTAACGCATTTTAAGACAGAAATTTTTAAATATATCCATATTGTGCACTTTAATGTACACATTAATCAGTTGTGGTGGTTAACCTGCAATTTACACTTTAAAATTGGGAGGTCTCAGTCCTCCTTGCCTATAATCCAAAGTCAGTTTATCAAGGCTGACCCTAGGGGTTTTACGATGCCAAATATGATCTTATTAGCCTATTAAGAGAATTGAAAAAGGAATTAGGGATTAATATTGGAAGAGATTGAAACATGTATAAAAATTTGGCCAAAATATTAATTTTAACTGCATTTATTCCACCCAGTAATGTGAGTAACGTCTGCGGTTTACGAGAAAGTTACATAAACCACGCATCAGACTAAAATGGATTTTTCAAGAAATGCGATTTGAATGGGATTTCAAACATGAATGTAGCTCAAAACAGAATTGTAAAATTGTAATTCATGAGATTTTTTGATGATGTTCACTTGCTAAATATAATCACATTCAGATCGGATATGAACAAAAATCAGAACCAATGCCATAGAAACCAATGCATATATAGCATAACCAATCAGATTCCATTCAGATACACAAATAATGGGATTTGGACTGACAGTGTGAACGTAGTCTTTGTTTCTTCCAAGAACTGTGTTTTAAATAATGTTCATGTGGTTCTTTTCCATAAGTTATTTTTAACCAGTGACCTCTAAAAGCCAAAAACACCATAAAAGTCCATGACTTGATTTGAAGCACTCTTGTGTTCAATTTAAATATTAAAATCGTCACATTGCGATATGCAAGAACTAGTCATGGTGGACGTCAAAGATTTAAAGATGATTCAAAGACGTCGAGTTCAAAGAGGATTTTTTACATTTGAACATGCCCAAGTGCAATTAACAAATGGATTTTCAGCTAATTAAAGAGGTCATGAATTGAGTAATCAAAGTTTCCTTGATTTTTTCACATGTAAAAGGTCATTTTACTATAAAAAGTAAGTTTCAGAACTCAAAACTTCCCCCGTTAGTCCAAAAACAGCTTTTACTGAAACCAAGCTCCGAAAACGACTCGTTTCGGATTTTGTCACATTATGACGTAATAGTGCGAGGAAAGGCGGATCAGATCAAAGGCTACTTCTACATCATCATGTCTTTGGCCCCGCCCACTAGTGCGTTAGTGAGATTAGAGAGAAGAGAGACACAGGATCACTGGACTACAAATAACTATACCTTCCAAAGGAATGTGGTTATCTATTTTCAACTATGTGAATGTCTCAGTTGAGAATTATTTGTTTGTTTCGGTACATTTCACTGTGGGTTCATTGGCCAATCAGTCGCAATTTCGGTGCAGGCTTTGCAAACAGACTTTTACTGTAAGATATGGACCCGACAGTAATGCCACAACATGTAAATAACTGTGTTAATTCTAATGCCTGATCTGTGATCAGAGATTTCTTATATCTGATTCATGTACAGTCAGATGTTCTTTGTCTCAAAATCGTTTATTGCTGTTTATCAGTAAATCAAGTCAGTGACTAAATAATGGGGTTAGAATCGTTGCATTATACCAAATAAATAGATTAAGATTCACAAATAAATTTAAGGAGTTTCACAAAAATGTATAAAAATTCACAAATAAATAAAATGAGATTTGAAAGTAACATTTTTTTTTTTACAAATGTTTTATTATTTTACAAACACAACTCTGCCTGCATTTTTTTGTGAACCGCTTTCTGTGCATTTGTAGCTAAATCGCTGCACACATTAGTGAATAGCTCTTTTGTAAATGCCCTCACGCATCTGTGGATTCTGAAACACTTCTAGCGTCGACATGCAGACAAATCCACAAATAAGTGGACTCCACCCAACATTTACTCAAGCCATTCAGATAACGGCCACATTGAACAATGGAAAAAAGTGCACAATGTCTAATTTTATGGTATTTTTTTCACGCTTGAGAGTCTCACTACCTATTCCCTTACATTGTGAAAAAGAGCAGCGTGAACATTCTTCTCAATATCTCCTTTTGTGTCCCACAGTAAAACAGTGTTAATCGATATTTTCATGATATCTGCATCTGCAGTTCTTTGTCATGCTGTATACATAATGTAATGTGGGAGTAATACGAGACAGTTTCTCACGAGTCCACTATAAAGTTTTCACTGCATTCACCACAAAATTGTTTTCCTAAAGCAAAAACGGAACGTTAATGTTATTTTCATCAATTTTCCCCAAAAAATATTGTTTATGTGGCATTAGATTAACCTCATGCACAGTAATGTTTAAAGATACAATCATACTTATGTTGGTTTAAAGTAGCCTAACTGGTTTAAACTAAAAATTTGAGTATACACAAAGAAAGTGATTTGTTTGTTCAACAGATGCTCAAAATAAGATGTTATCTGAACAACTTTTGTGAACCTAAGCTGATTTGACATGTTTTGCTGTGCAAGTGGCAAACAGCACTTTGTTTAATAATGACCCAGCAGTTAATATTGTGACATTTACAGAGCCTTAGATTAAAGGGATTTTAGGTTTTTGGTGTCACTTTGAATTATAGAACTGGCAAATTGATAGATTCACCTAAGATATATAGATTCCACTTCAAGTACTGGGTTAAATATTAAGCAATTTGCTAGGAAATTTGTGCAGCCAAAAAAAGTATGACTACCTGCTGAACTTTGCTGTTGAGATGCGATGACAGCACCAGCATCAGAGGCACATGGACGTTTTGATCCACAAACAGCTCAACTGCAGGACAAAAGAAGAACACACATCTAAAAATAGACGTCCCACTGGAAAAAGCACAGAGGGGGGTCTGAAAGTTTGCATTGCTCTCAGTCTATATGAATGTATTAAGACTAGTTTAAAGCATAGAAATGTTAAAGCACAGGCTATGATGTCCAGTTTCAGAGGTCTCACCACAGTGATCTGTATGGGACAGGAACAGCAGGTCCTGTATGATCTGGACCATAGTGCCCAGCTGCTTCCCCTCTTGAAGATTCAACCTCACCAGCAGTTTCTTCAGTCGGATCCCCAACTCCTCTTTATCAGCCATGATATCTGACTAACTGACATCAAACTGAGCTTTAAACTCCCTTCTGATCCTCACTGACCATGTGGACACAACACTGCTGCAGACCAGCATCTGTTTCACAGTGCACAAGTTCTTCTGACATATTTATGCAAATCACAACACGAGTTATGCTACAGTAAAGACTAATATGACTAATCGTTAGTTCCCGATTTCATTCTCGGCTTGGTAAAGAAGAGATCCTGGTCATGTTAGCAGCTGTGGTCCTCGCGCTGCGTTATGAATCATATGACTGCAATAATTCACAAACTTCCTGTTCGAGCACAGAGTGAAAGCAAAAAACCCGAGTCCCTCATTAAAGCGAATGACACCCAGAAAAGCGTCTTGCCGGTAGGTTACAGAGGGAGAATGCAAATATACGGATTTGAAGTTATTTTACATGCATGTAACGTATTGTTAATTTGTTAGCACGTTAGCTATTGCTACAGTATGTGTACGTGTGCATAGGACGTTCATGTTTTATGAATCAATATGTTAAGATTCTGAATAAATACTAAAATATTTAATGGAATGTTAAAACATGCGTATCAACGTAAATATGTATTTCGCGACTTTTTAATGTCGATGTATTTTGTATAAAGCAAAAGATCGGGTTTACAGTCGGTGAAACATTTTGACATGCACGCTACACTTAGTATCGCGATTTCGACTCGCGTTTATTTTCTATTATAAATATAATCGGAGTTGTTCCGTAGTTTGTTTAAAGTCTAGCTAATTCGTTTTAGCGAATCGTTTGTTCAAAGAGTTCCACAGCGAACCGTTCCTAAAATTATTCAGTGATTCATTTGAGTCCGATTTAGTAGTCTGCTATGCTAGTGCGTCCTACGTGTTCTTTTAAGTAGCAAAAAAATAATAATAAATAAACAATGTAATATAGTCATATGTTATTTTGTGCCAACTGCCAAATGCTAGCCTACTTTCGAGTCATTCGCAAACGATAAGACGAATCGGTTCGACTGAATTATTACATAGAACCGATTCAAAAGAACAATTTGTTCGCTAATCACTAAAGTGTATGTTGTTGAATATTCAAAGTCTTTTCCACAACATCAAATTGATTTCCCTGCACAGTGCATGTGTTAAGGAATCTCTCATAAATAGTGCTATGCAAGAATTTTAGCAGGCCTAAGCCAAGTACCACCAATATTTAATTTGCAAATGTTAACTGTGGTTTGAGGTGTGTGCAATGTCAACGTGGTCATTCTGGGTTGGGCTAGGTACTGGCTTTTGTTGATCATGTGATGATCTCAAGGTGTTTTCTTTGTCTTAGGAGAGAATGTGCGTAATCTCTAGAGAATGGAGGAGCTGATAGGAGACAGGAGAGTTGAGGACGAAAGGAGTTTGATAAAAACACCATCTAATGTCCAAACCAACTACCAAGAAAATGACGTGCCCATATCCACAGATCAGCTCCAGCACGCCACGCCATGTTTCGTGTACACCCTGGCTTTCTTCTCGGCTCTGGGTGGATTCTTGTTTGGCTATGACACAGGAGTGGTGTCTGGAGCCATGCTCCTGCTGAAGAGAGAGATGAACCTGAGCTCTCTGTGGCAGGAGCTTCTGGTCTCCATCACTGTTGGTGCTGCGGCTCTTTCCGCTCTGGCTGGAGGGTTTCTCAATGGGCTTTTCGGCCGGAGAATCTGCATTTTGCTCGCTAGCTTCATCTTCTCAGCTGGAGGAATCATCCTGAGTGTCGCACACAGCAAAGAAGTTCTTCTGTGTGGAAGGCTCACGGTTGGCCTTGGCATAGGTGATTCATTCTGTAGCCTTTATACTGCAGTATGTGTAGAACTGTTTGAATCCTTCTTTCACGTCTTCTTTTGTTTTTAGGAATTGCATCCATGACTGTGCCGGTGTACATCGCTGAGGTGTCCCCTTCTCATCTCCGAGGTCAGCTGGTCACCATTAACACTCTGTTTATCACTGGTGGGCAGTTCGTAGCCAGCGTGGTGGACGGGGTCTTTAGCTACATGCCCCATGATGGCTGGAGGTGGGTACAAATGGAAGCTTTACCTCTTAAATCTATATTATATATATATATATTATATAATTTATTAAAATATAAAATATATATGTTTTTATATATATTTTATTGTGCTACAACAGGTTATTTTTTTCTACCCATCAGCTCAGAATTGTCTACTTTGAGTGGCAAAAATTCTGCAACACAATATGATTCGTAAAAAGAGCTTTTGTATTGATAATGTATTTCAAATAAAATATATGTAATTAATATAATATACAGTCAATATTAATGCAAAATATTCAAAAATGAATCTGTAGTGGCTCATGCCTGTACAGATTTCATTTTTATTTCTGTTTTAGTATTTTCAGTATACTTAAACTTATTTTATATAATTTAGTTGCCAAGTCAACATATAAATATTAAGCTTTCAATAAACTGTTATTAAATGTAATATTCTATTTTATTCCAGAGCTTTATTTAATTGAACAAAAAACATTATTAAAGGGCACCTAATATGGCATTTAAAATGTTCCTAATATTGTTCTGGGAGTCCCCAACTACAGTTTTACATGCATGCAATGACAAAAACACTTGTGTTGTCTTATAAAATGCATTTATTTTTACCTGATTTGCTCACCGACTCCCTAATGATTCGTTCAACGACTCATTTTTCCAAACCCCTCCTTTGCGTGACGCTAATCTGCGGTGATTGGTCAGATGACCCAGTCAGTTATTTTTTGCGTTAGCCCAAAGCTTAAACTTATTGATAAAGCACTGCAGTACTACAATACGCTCTATTCTTTATGACAACTCCAATAACAACGACAAACATTTCACATATTTCAACAAAAAAAAAAACGACATTGGAGACCTAGAAGCTGCGCTGAGCGTAACTGACACACACACACACACACACACACACCACACACACTTATTGAGCATGCTACAAAACACATAAAGGCAAGCAATAATTATTAATAATACTTACAGGTTGTGATTCGGAGGAGGAAGCTGATCCAAATAAACTTGGTACTGAACCTTCCTTCAGTATCAACCGACTCACGAATCCACACTTGAAAGCATTTATGTTTGTAAAGGAATCGTCATTAAAATGACGTGAACACAGCACAAGGTTCGGGTACAGTTGTAAATAGAAACTCTAGCTACTGATTCTTCACATGCTTGTCCCTGGGCAGTGAAAAAAAAGTTCGCTTTTGATTCGCACTTCAGTTAAGAACACAGCGTCTCGTCGACATCGATGTTTTCAAGTTTCACTGGTGTCTGCGACGCGCGCGCAATGAGTGGGCGTATCTTATTCAAATAACTTGTCAAGGTGACGTCATATAGATAGAGAAAAAGCATCGTTCGTCTATCGATTCATATCAGCGACTTACTTTTGAGAGACAATAAGTTTTTATACCGTGAACTTTCATATTTAAAACTTTGCAGGATGTTTTCATTCACTTAGATCTATGTTACACACTACATGAAAGGTAATTTTCAAAATTCCATAATAGGTGCCCTTTAACAGTTTTAGTTAACAATAAAAACACTGAGTGACCAGACATATTGCCAAAACTTCGTAGTAACTGCATAGCAACACCCTGGCAACCCTAATACCTATATTAACTAACTCAACTAGACCCTGCCCCGTTATTTTGCGTATGCCTTGAGCAGGAATAGAGTTGCACGATTAATCGCAATTAACCTGAAATCGCACTCAAACCGATTCGGCTCAGTGCGATTATTATTATTTTTATGCGCAGCTTGTCAGCGAAACATTTAATAAAATGTTTTTAATCCATACTCACTTCATAACGTCAGTTGAGTGTTTGAAAACATCCTTCTGTGAGCTGATGTGGCTTCTTACTCCGAATAAGGCACACAACATATTATTGCATAGTATTCCACAGTGATAAAGGCTATGTCGATTAGCTTTGAATTATTAATAAACTTTATTATCATGAAAATACCTGAGGAGGCTTGAACTCCGATAAACCATATATTGTCATAGTTGTGTTTATTAGTCATGTTTAATCAATCTTCTGTTATTGAGCTACAGTGATAGTATGATGCTTCAGACATCCTCTAGGAAAAGTACCGTAGAGTTAAAAATGAGAATGTGAGATTAAAATGATGTGCAAAAGGACTTGTTGTAATGATTTTTGCATGATTTTTGTGTTTATGTATAGATATATGTTGGGTTTGTCTGTTGTTCCCGCCGTCCTGCAGTTCACGGGATTCCTCTTCCTCCCCGAGAGTCCTCGCTGGCTCCTGCAGAACGGAGAGACCCAGCAGGCTCGGCTGGTGCTCGCTCAGATCCGCGGAGGAGTGAACGTGGAGGAAGAGTACGAGAGCATACGGAGCAGCATCCAGGAGGAGACGGAGGATTCTTCCGGTGAGGTCATGATGACATCACATGAACACTGGATTCAGTGCTTCCCATCGCAGAAAACCTGGAGAATGTCTTATACTGTAGTCAACATTTGAAGTGGATCAAAACCTTTCGCCAAACTTATACATGAATTTTAAACGATACCCGTTCTTGTCTTAGGACAACTTTGATGAACCTGTTTGATTTACTTCAAATGTTGACTAATGTATTAAATTGTGTTTCACAGCCATAGTAATAGCAGATTTGTCTGTGAATCATTCTTTTTAAGTGAATTTTGGGTGAATCATTTACTATTATTCATTTTTAATACACACACAGTACTGTCAATAGTTTGGAATAATTAAGATTTTTAATGTTTTTGAAAGAAGTCTCTTCTGCTCTACAAGGCTGCATTTATTTGATCAAAAATACCGTTTTACAAAATATTGTGAATTATCATTACAATTTAAAATAACTGTTTTCTATATTTTAAAATGTAATTTATTCCTGTGATCTAATCTGAATTTCAGCATCATTACTCCAGTCTTCATTGTCACATGATCCTTCAGAAATCCATAATGATTCTTGAATCAAAAATGATTCTTATTATTATCAAATAAATGTTAAAAACTTTGTTTTTGCTTTTTAATATTCTTGTGGAAACAGTGATATATTTTTTTCAAGATCCTTTTAGGAATAGAAAGTTCAAAGAACAGCCTTTATTTGAAATGGATGTTTTGTAACATTATAAATGTCTTTACTGTCACTTTTGATTAGTTGAATGTGTCCAAGTTGAATATTTAGTTTTTTAACCTTACTTTTCAATGGAGTGTTTTACATGTCCACAAAAATATTAAGCAGCACACCTGCAAGAAGTGTATCTTGATCATCAATTCATCATATTATACAGATCTGAAGACTGGAGTAATGATGCTAAAAGTTCAGCTTTGCTCACAGGAATAAATTACATTTTAAAATATCTTCAAATGAAAAATATAGTTTTTTAAATGTTAATATTTCACAATGTTTCTGTTTTTACTGTATTTTGGATTAAATAAATGCAGCCTTAGTGAGCAGAAGAGACTTCTTTCAAAAACATTAATAAATCTTAATTATTCCAAACTTTTGCAAATGAGGAATCCAGTGACTTGAACATGAGTAAACTGTCGATTGTGTAGAAGGATGATATAATTTGGTAGTGATGTCCTGATATATTATTGATGATGTTGTAGGTGGTCCAGTGTTGTGGCGAATCCTCACATGCGCTCCCACACGTCGAGCTCTGATCGTGGGATGTGGCCTACAGATGTTCCAGCAGCTCTCGGGAATCAACACGGTCATGTAGGTGACGAGTCACATGACTTTATCAGAGTCCAAATGACTCCCTGTAATAAGGCTATATTTCAGATTTGAATACTAGTGTGAATCATTTACTGCACACTTTACATAGTGTACTTAATTTTTTAGTAGAGTTGTTGTTCTGAAGGCATGTTCACATTAGTGAAATTTTGGCAAGATTTTGCCGGAAAAAAAAGGTCATTTGTCAATAGTGAAGTGATGCATTACTTTCAAACCAGACAGCTTTCAGTTGGTGAATTATGTGTGACCAACTTGAACACAAGTAAAATCTTTTTCACCATTTTGTGCGAAACATCGCACTGATTCCTGTTGAAATGACGATTTTGCACACATAATGTCACAGAGCAATGGTAAATGTGACCGTACCTATGTTCTGAATAGGTAACAGTGTACTGCTTACTACATACTGTGCAGTGTACACTGTATACTGCATTCTCATTTAAAAATAAGCATGTGACGCTATATACATGTACATTTGTGTACATTTTAAAAAGTTGTATGATACAGAAAATATGCATACTGTTCACATTATGCATACTGCAGAAAAAGTATGAGTAGTGTGGTAACATGCCATTTTGAACATAACTCCACTTATGTAAGAGTGTATTTGAAGGGACTGAGATGATGTGCTTGGATGTTGCAGGTACTACAGTGCCACCATTATTCAGATGTCTGGCGTACAGGACGATCACATGGCCATCTGGCTGGCGGCCGCCACTGCCTTCACCAACTTCATGTTCACTCTGGTGGGCGTTTGGCTCGTGGAGAGGGTGGGCCGCAGGAAGCTGACTCTAGGAAGCATACTAGGTGAGGATTCAGAAGCATAGACACAGACATGGGTTCCTACCATAGACTAACGAAGATGGGCGACTCGTCTCCACTTCCTTACGCTATCCCTGGAAACTTGTACATCAGTGTGTCAGTGTGATAAGATGTACCTAAATGACAGAAACCATCTTCAGAAAACAATGATTTGAAGTGTATGTAAAATGAAGTATGTAGTAATGCTAGTTTGCTGTGACTCCCTCAGGTACTGCTGTGAGTCTGCTGGTTCTCGCTGCTGGTTTTCTGCTCTCGGCTCAGGCTTCTCCACCTGTGACCTTTCACCCTACTGACTCCTCCCTCCACAACTCCACATGCTTTCATTATGGGTGAGTTTTACATATTAGTTGACTTGATTGACCTAAGGATTGTACCTGGATTAGGATTATGTCCACAAATTAGAAAAAAATTAAGACAATGCAATATACCATACAATATGTTTGAAGATAACTGCTTAATATTCAGATATATACAAATATATAAGTAATTTGAGCGTGTTACTCCAGGTCATAACCAGACACGCTGTGTTAAGAGTTCCAGCGGCGAGCAGTGTTTTCTGACACGACTGTGGCATGTGACCAAATCAATCAAACAGTCAATCAGACGAGCGTGTGGGCGGAGTCTCTGAAGAGACTGAAGTCACTTGTTTTTTGAGTTCACAGTTAAAGGGATAGTTCACCCAAAAAAATGAAAATTCCTGACCCTCATGTACTTCCACATGTTCATCTTGATTTTTAATTAAATCTGTGAGCTTTCTGTTCCTCCATTGACAGCTAAGCAACAACCACTTTGACGCATCAAAAAATTCATAAAGGATCGTAAAAAATAATCCATATTAATTGCTTAGTTTAGTCCAAATTTTCTTGAGACTCGATCACTTTATATGATGAACTGATTGAATTTAGGCTTTTATTCACATTTAAACATTCATCAACTCACACATCAGTTATGATCAACAAGCTCAAAGCATGTTTGATTGACTTGCAAGAACCAATGAGGTTCTTTCTCGTGTTACGCATCACTTTTGAGCTTCTGCAAGAACCAATGAGGTTTGTTCTCGCACCTCAAGCTGGTTCGGTTGAGCTTGCGTTTATGTTTTCACTGGTCAATGTTTTATATGTGAATAAGAGCCTAAATTCAATCTGTTCATTATATAAAGTGATCATGTCTCTTCAGAAAATTCGGACTAAACCACTCAATTTCTATGGATTATTTCTATGATCTCTTTACGCACCTTTTGAAGCTTCAAAGTTGTAGTTGCATAGATTTCATTCAAATATCTTTATTTGTGTTTCGAAAGTCTTATGTGTTTGGAACGACATGAGGGAGAGTAAATAATGACATCATTTTCATTTTGAGGAGAACTATCCATTTAAGTTTATTTTCAAGTTCATAGGTGAATGATGTGGCTTTCAGTATGGCTATAAAAGTCGTGCAAAATTATATTCAAACTCATTTTAACATTACATAAAGTACATAATCAGTGCCTGTATGTTGTTCTAGCCATGATGTCTCAGAAAATGGAAACCGTTTCTAAAATAGAATCCCCTGTTGCTCTTTGTTAGGACACAAACTTTGACTAACATGGAAAATATAACTTGTATTGTGTGTCGCCGGGTTGCTTCTGGTTAGGACACTGTGCAAGAGACTCATGTTATCAACAATACTCTGGCACTTTCTCATTTCAACTGTAAAACAGCAACTTCTCTGATTTCTAAAGCTCTCTTCGGGATTATGGGTAGTGTAGTTCTTCAGCTGGAACTTGTGCGCTTCTACTGAACTTAAAGGGTAACTTAAAAATCTTAAAAAAATTAAAAAGTCATACACTTTTGAGATAAAATGAGGGTAAGTAAATGATGACGGACTTATTTTTTTGGTGTGCACTATGGCTTTAGCTTATGATAGATGTATTTTGAACGATTTATATGCAATTGTTTATTATGTGGATATTTAGAGTCCAGTAAATTGGAATTTTTCAGAATTCAGAATGTTGTGCTCTGTAAACCTCTGAATCTTATGTGTTCTACTTGACATTAAATGAAGTGCACTGGTGACTGGAGTTTGTTTCTGTGCAGGTTCTGTGAATCCTGCATGCTGGATCCAGCGTGTGGTTTCTGCTACGGTGTGAATGGCACATCAGTGGTGGAGTCCTCATGTGTGCCTGTGTCTGCGGCCAACACTGAGACCTCTGCAGCTGGCCGGTGACACTTCTCTTCTTATTCCTGCCTTACTAGTGCACTTTGAACTTAATTGTACCGAATGTGCACATGAAGTATCAAATCAAATCAAAACTGTACATTTGCAAATGATATGATAATGAAATAAAATGCCACTTAAGTGTATTTACTTTCCCTACACTCTTAAAAACAATTTTTAAAGTGTACTTTGTTATAATGTGAAACTAAAAGTAATTTAAAATAATTGTTTAAAAATCTTTTGTCAAGAAAGATTGATGTGCACTTTTTTAATGTGTTGATTAACATAAAAGCACATGTAAAATGATTGATTGTCATTTTAACTGTAGTGTGCTATTTGATATTACATTTAAATACAGTTAATATATTTTAAATGTACTACATTGCATGTAATTAAGTGTCTGATAACATTACATTCAGTTCACACTTAAAGGATAATTCTAGTATTTAGCACTTTGAGTCTATTTTCTAGTGTGTTTTGGATGAACTAGAGTGGTGGACACAAATTTTGACGATGGGTCCTGTCTCGACTTTTTGACTCTTTTAGAATCGCCTCTGAGTGGTTAGTGTTGTTCGTTGATGATTAAAAACAAATATATCAGCGCAATGTATGATTTCAATCCATATTATTTGCTATAGTGGAACTATTTTTTCAGATACCTCACAACCGCGTATATACTTCCGCTCGATATTTGAGTCTGAAGCGTTAGCACACTCCCGACCACTTGATGGCGACAACCACTTTGCCGTACAAGGACGCTGTACGGGTGTCTAGCGCATAGACCTTCTGAGAGACGGAGAACCGAGCGAAAAGACTACAACCAAAGCCCGTCTACGGAAAGCCTGGGCACTTCCTATTAGCCCCGTTGTATCATCTTTGGTTGCAGTTCCATTAGAATTCCACTGGAGGTGATCGCGAGCGAGCGCAGAATGAATGGGAGTCTATGGAGCTAAACGGCTAAATGTATCTCTTTCTCCTGCTTGTCGTTGAATAAACGTAGATTTTATTGTTGATTCCAAAAGTCGAATGAACGAGTACTTATGTCCTTTCGATTTCTTACAGGTTAGGCCGTTGTTGGCCGGAACACGCTAGCATTCTGCGTCATCACATGTTTGAACGGATTTTTAGAACAGATAAGTGAACTTAAAAATGCAATTTTCAGCAGAGTGTATTATCTTTGCCCTCCCTTTTGAATGCAACTTTCAAATTACTTGACAAAAAATTATATCCTGAGAAAAGTGGATTTCTGGGGGTGAAACCCCATAGACTCCCATTCATTCTGCACTCGCTCGCGAGTGCCCTTGCATGGACAGAGACGTGTTACTGCAGCCAGTCCAGAAACCGGAAGTCACCAGACAGTGCCAGTTCTCCCCTTATTAGACATTCTCTGCTACAACCACATGTAAACAGACACCTTTCCGTTTCCGGTAGCGCAATAATATCAACGAGCACTGAGTCCTCCAACAGAAATCAATGGAATTTAACAAAATGCCAAATAAAACACGACAGAAACTGTATTTCGCTACGCTACTTGTTTTGGAACATCAACGAACACCACTAACCACTCGGTGAGTTGCACAGTTTTGAACATGAACGTTAAGGGTTGTTTTAAGGACATGTTTGTGCATGCCCATAGACAGCCACTCTGAAGCGGTCAGAGGCGATTCTAAAAGAGTCAAAAAGTCGAGACAGGACCCATCGTCAACATTTCTGTTCAGTCTAGTAGTTCATCCAAAACAAACTAGAAAATAGACTCAAAGTGCTAAATACCGGAATTATCCTTTAAGTATAACCTTTTAAAGTATATTATTTCAAGTACTCCTTTTTTAAAAGTATTCTAAATTGAATTTAATTTCCACAAGGGTGCATATGATTTATTAAAAGGAACTTAACCTAAATGTTAAATTTCACACCTTTACTTACTCAAATTAAGTTTCATTGAATAAACAGTCTTGTACTGTAGTGTGTTTTAGATTCATTAAGTGTTGTCTTTTTCTTGTGTTATGGAGGTGTTCAAATGGCACACAGGAGAGTGCAGGATTATACTGGGCCTATAACTACTGCCCGACGTCTTATTCTTGGATTGTTCTGCTGGGTCTCGTTCTGTATCTGGCCTTCTTTGCCCCAGGTGAGAGTTACTCGGTAGTGTTTGTAACCATCAGGAACTGTTAATGAAGTCCGAGGCGTCTGATGTCAGATTGTGTGTGTGAGCAGGAATGGGTCCGATGCCCTGGACGGTGAACTCTGAGATCTACCCGCTGTGGGCTCGCAGTACAGGGAACGCCTGCTCTGCCGGGGTCAACTGGATGTGTAACGTCCTTGTGTCTCTGACCTTTCTCCATGTGGCCCAGTACCTCACATACTACGGTACAGGACACACACACAAGACACTGAACACAACATTTAGGTACTCATACTCACAGAGTATGGAATCCAGTAATGCAATACACCACAAAACACACCAACAATTAATGAATGCAAACATTTATGAATATATATATATATATATATATATATATATATATATATATATATATATTCATGCTGGGTTGTTCTGGGGTGCGTTTCCCAAAAGTATCGTTAGCCAACTATGGTCGCAAGTTTCGTCATTATCAGGATAGTTCAACGAGTCGGTGTTTCCCGCAAACCATCGTTCCAACGAACATTAGCAAACAGCAACGCAAAGTTGTGTGTTTGGAAAGACAGCTCTCGATCTGTGGTTAGTAGCAGTTTCTTCTTTGCATGACATGGAGTTAATAAATCCTTATCTTGAGCAAAATAAGCAAGCTGACATTCAGTACAATCTGTTTTTTATTTAGAATACATAAAAATATAATTTATGTCTTTTAGTTGGAGAGTGCGCATGCGCGAACGTGCTGTAGTACGTAACGAGTTTATGATTGAATCTGGAAATTAGGCAAAATGAGAAATAGTTTCCTTGGCCGTAATTTATAGCAAAACACCTAGCATTAATTCGATGTCAAACAGATTCATTAAAATAAGTTATTTACTCCAACACCTTCGTGACATCATTAACTAACGTGGTTGCACGACCAATTTGCGACAATACGGTTTCAGGAAACAGTCGTGACTAGCAAGTTGATTTATTCGATGATGCATCGTACTATGACAGTTAAAGGGATACTCCACTTTTTTTGGAAATATGCTCATTTTACAACTCCCCAGAGTTAAACAGTTGGGTTTTACCATTTTCGGATCCATTCAGCCGATTTTCTGATATTTAAAAGAATATCAGTAACCAGATAGTTTCTGGTCTCATTGACTTCCATAGTAGGAAAAAAAATATACTATGGGAGTCAATGAGACCAGAAACTGCCAAAAAAAGTGAAGAATCCCTTTAAGCAGCGAGTTACGCCATTGTACGGGAAAACACACCCCTGTGTGGATGTTAGGTTGTTCTAGGTGGGTAGTTGCTAAGCTGTTCTGCGTGTTTTCAAGTATGAGGTTGTTAGGTTAAACCATACAGTTTCTAGGTTACATACTTAGGTTTGGGGGGTTTGTTCATTAGTAGTAGTGAGTAGTAGCTTGACTATGTAGACTGTTATGTATTCATGAGACAAACCACCAAATGCTATCAAACATACTTTACTGGTGTTCAGATCACAGGTTGATTACATCACATTTTCCACACGTGCAACTCACATCACGTGACTTAAATACCCGCTCCCAAGCATGAGAGCCAATGAATACACATCCTGCATATTAGGGGTGTAACGGTACGTGTATTCGTATTGAACCGTTTCGGTTCGAGGCTTCCGGTTCGGTACGCATACAAACCGAACGATTCCTTGGTCCTTTTTTCCTGCCGACAAAATCCCCGTTGGCGCGAGCGCGACCACCACAATGTTGCGCAACATCACATTGCAAACGTAATGAAAGCGGAACGAAACTGCGCTACTCATTATATTGTGCATCACGGTTCACGGACCGTTTATCAGTTCGGGCCAGCAACATAGATCTGTGCAGCGCGAGCTCTATGAGTTACTACTGTACAGCGCTCCAGTAAAGAGATCCAGTAAAGAAAGCATTTGAATTCGCCACTGAAGTAATAACATCGCTGCGAGATCTAGTGAGAAGCGTTCACATGTCTCTGTTATTAACCGTAGATCTCTATTAGATCAAACAGCGCTGACGTGGAAACCAGGAGAAACATTGTGCCGTGAATGAACTAGTAATAACGTTAGGCTTTAAGTCCACAGATCAGCAACATTCACCATAGTAACACTAATTGTAACCAGTTTGGCTGGAATAGTGAAATGCTTTTAAATACTTCACACATCTTTTTCCAGCACTTCAAAACTCAAATATTATATAAATATAATATAAATAAATATATATTTAAATGTTATTTTTAATGTGATGACCAAAACATTATTTATTCATCCTTCAAAAATTACCCCGATTTAAACCTGAGTTTCAAGATGTAGAAAAACTCACACTTATATAAAAAAATATTTTTTCTTTAAATAAATAGGAAATTTCTCTGGCATTTCTTTCTTTTTGCTGTACCGAAAACGTACCGAACCGTGACTTTAAAACCGAGGTACGTACCGAACCGTGATTTTTGTGTACCGTTACACCCCTACTGCATATATATACACACATTATGCCAATACACCACATTACCTCCCCCATTAAAGCTAACACACCACATTAGTTCAAATTCTCAATTTCTAAAACGTTGTGGTAATTTAATAGTCCGTTTAGAACGACGTAGACCCACTGGACTTGGAACCAGGGGTTCCGTAGGTTGGAAAGGTGGCACCTCAGAGTCAAATGTCCCTACTGAAGTTCCAGCAAATCCAGCATCTTGATCATTGGGTTCTGCATATTGAGGTAGATCATGTGGTTCAACATATTGAGCAGTCTCCTTTTCCTCCTGTGGCCTTGGAATCTCTGAGGATGAAATATGTGGTCTCAGTTGATCACCATGCCGTCTGTACACAATATCCGATACTGGATCATGTACCTTGTACGAAACAGGTCCTGTCTGCTGTGTAATCACTCCAGATAGCCACTTCGGACCTCCTTCCACTGTACTTCGCAGGAACACAGAATCATCCACAGCAAAGGATCTCTCTCTTGCACGATAGTCATGTTGATTTTTCTGCAAATACTGTTTTCTACGAACCATTTCATGAATGTTGGGTTTCAGGAAATCCAACCTGGTGCGAATGTGTCTCTTTAAAAATAAATCAGATGGTGACTGACCTGTGGTACAATTAGGAGTTGTGCGATATCGTAACAAAAATAAAGACAGTCTATCATCAATGCACATTTGTTCATTAGTCAATTTCTTCATACCTCTCTTAAATGTCTGGACATATCTTTCTGCCAATCCATTTGTGGCTGGGTGCTTAGGTGCACTCCTGGTATGCATAATACCATTCTGTTTCACAAATCTTTGGAATTCATCAGAAGTAAAAGTTGTTGCATTATCAGTCACTATTTGTTCAGGTAATCCATATGCAGAAAACAATCTCTTCAGTCTAGTAATTGTAGCTTGAGAAGTGATCTGTGACATACGAAAAACTTCAAGCCACTTGGAATGAGCATCAACAACGATCATGAACATGTTGTTCAGGAAAGGACCCGCAAAATCCACATGCAACCTTCTCCAACACTCACCCGGGAATTCCCATGGATGAAGAGGGACATGACTTGGCATCCTTTGTTCCTGTTGACAGATTTGACATTCCTTGCAAATTCTTTCTATGTCTGCATCAATTTTAGGCCACCATACAAATTTACGAGTCAGCGCTTTCATTTTAACAATGCCAGGATGTCCTGAATGAATTTCATGTAACACTGACTTGCGAAACTTGAAGGGTACAATCACTCGTGTGCCCCATAACAGACATCCCTGTTCCACTGACAGTTCATCTCTTTTCACATAGAATACCTTCAAATCATCGGGCACTTCAATTGGCCACCCCTCCATGACATAACGAAAGACTCTAGAAAGTTCTTGATCTGTTCTTGTCATTCTGGCAATCTGTGCTGCATTTAGAGGAGCTTCTTGAAGATGGTTTGTCAACAGAGTGTTGATATTTGCTGAAATGGCTTCTGTTCCTACATCTGTAATGTCAGGTAGTGGAATTCGTGACAGGCCATCTGCATTTCCATGACATTCTGCCTTGCGATACATGATATGATAATCATATGCCGACAAAATTATAGCCCACCGCTGAATACGAGCGGCAGCCATCGTTGGGAAGTGTTTATGTTCTCCAAACAGAGTCACTAATGGTCTATGATCCGTTATCAAATTAAAAGATCTTCCCCAAAGATATTGATGGAATTTTTTAACTCCAAAAATCACACTCAACGCTTCCTTCTCAATCTGTGAATATTTCTTTTCAGCAGGGGACAACGTCCGTGAAGCATATGCAATGGGATGTTCTTCACCATTGGGCATGATGTGCTGAAGCACTGCACCGATTCCATAAGCTGAAGCGTCACATGCTAAAGTCAAAGGCAGTTGTGGATCATAATGTACCAACACTTTGTCACTTGTGAGCAATTCTTTACACTTGTTGAAAGCATCTTGTTCCTTTTTCCCCCAACACCAAGTAATGTGTTCTTTCAACAGTCTATACAGTGGTGCCAACACTGTGCTCTGATTTGGTACAAAACGTCCATAATAATTTACCAAGCCTAAAAAGGCTCGCAGTTCCTTTACGTTTGAAGGTGTTGGTGCATCTTGAATGGCTTTTACCTTGTCTTTTGTTGGATACACCCCTTTTTCATCAATCACATAGCCCAGGTATTCAATTCGTGTTTGTCCCCACTCACACTTACATTCCTTCACTCTTAAGCCTGAGTCTTGAAGACGCTGTAGGACTTTACAAAGGTTTGTTAGATGTTCTTGTTCATCATGACCTGTAATCAACAAATCATCCAGATACACAATCACTTTCAGATCTTTCATCAAAGTTTCCATTATACGTTGAAAAATGGAAGGGGCTGAACTGATGCCAAAAGCTAGACGATTATACACATATAATCCCTTGTGGCTGTTGATTGTCGTATACTTCTTGGAATCATCATCCAGTAAGACCTGTTGATATGCATGTGCCAAGTCAATCTTGGAAAACAACTTTCCTCCACTCAAAGTGGCCAAAACTTCCTCAATCCGCGGCAGGGGATATACTTCAGTATTGGACGCTTGATTGACAGTGACTTTGTAGTCGCCGCATAAGCGGATTGTGGAATCTTTTTTAATAACAGGCACAACTGGAGCCGCCCACTCACTGTACTTTACTGGAGATATCACATTGGTTTTCTCCAGCCTATCAATTTCCTTCTCCACCCGTTCCTTCATAGCAAAGGGAAGAGGACGACTTTTAAAAAACTTGGGTGGAACATCTGGTTTCACTGAAATAGTAGCTTTAATGTCCTTTAGAGTGCCCAGCTCGTCCTTAAAGACTTCATGATACTTATCGAGCACTTCTTTGATAGACCCAGGATGCTTAGCTTGACTCACATATCGAATTATTTTCCAATTCAATTTTACTTTCTGGAGCCAGTTCCTACCACACAGGTTTGGACCATTCCCTTCCACTACAATTAGCGGTAACTCATTCACTTGATCCTCATATTGTACAGTAGTTGTGAATTGACCCAATACTGGAATGCATTCACCGGTGTAGGTCTTTAACTTTACTTTAGCTCCCTCCAGTGGCAAATGGGCAAACGATTGTTTATACACTTGTTGCGAAATGATGCTTACAGCTGCTCCTGTATCAATGTCCATTAACAAATCCTGCTGATTCACAATAAAATTAACTCGGAAAGGCTGTTTCTCAGTATCACTTAACATGGAAAACATTTCCAGCTCTGGCTCTTCAGCATACATATAAGCGGTTACTTTGTGCTTGTTCTGTTGTTCAGTAGCTTTACTGTTGAAATGTGACTTCACTTTAACTTTACAAGCTCTCTTTATATGTCCAATCTTCCCGCAATTGTGACACTTCGAGTTTTTAAAATAACAATCCTGAGCATTATGGTTTTTTCCTTTACAACGATAGCATAATTGTCTCTGGTTATACACAGTCTTTGCATTTACCTTATGCACTGCCGCCGCTGAATCCTCTGTTTTCCTCAGTTGCTGGGTATCTCGATGTGCAGTTTCCATGCTCTGAGTAATTTCAAGTGCTCGTGCAAAAGTGAGTGTGTCCTCCGAAAGCAATCTTCGTTGACATGCTTCACTTTGAATTCCGCTAACAAAGCGATCACGTAGAGACTCATCCAAACTTGCACCAAAGTCACATTTAGATGCACATTGTTTCAGTTCAGCAACATACTGGGACACAGTTTCATGGGGCTTTGGAACACAGCGCTGAAATCGGAAGCGTTCAGCTATTATTAACGGCTTTGGTTCAAAATGGGCCTTAAGAATATCCACAATTTCTTCAAACGTTTTATCCTTTGGCTTTGCAGGTTGAACCAGATTCCGTAGTAATCCATATGTGGACGCTCCCACAGCACTAAGGAAAGTCGCCACTTGCTTCGTATCATCCACGTCATTTGCAATCATGAACAATTCCGCTCGTTCAATATACGCGGACCAGGACTCGTCTTCTGGTTTATACTCATCCAATCTTCCGATTTGCGCCATGTCCTCTCACTTTTTATCCTCGTCGCCAACTTATGTTATGTATTCATGAGACAAACCACCAAATGCTATCAAACATACTTTACTGGTGTTCAGATCACAGGTTGATTACATCACATTTTCCACACGTGCAACTCACATCACGTGACTTAAATACCCGCTCCCAAGCATGAGAGCCAATGAATACACATCCTGCATATATATACACACATTATGCCAATACACCACATAGACTATTGCCAAAATATGATTGATATTGCCATATGGTAGTTAGGGTGTTACTATGCAGTTGCTAGGTTGTTCTAGGACATTGTGATGTAGTTGCCAGGGAATTGCTAGGGTTGCTAAAAGTAAAGCATGTTGTCATGCTGTTACTGAGTTGATCTGTGTGGTTGCTTGGGCGCTCTTGGTGGTTGCTAGGACATAAAACCGCTGTGTTGCGGTTGCTATTCTGTGTGTATGCCAGGGCATTACCAAATTTGCTTAGGTCTTCTGAGTGTCTTTGTGCATCCATCGTACAGTTGCTAGGTTGTTCTGGGTAGTTGCTATGCAGTCAATTGACCCTTCGCGTGGAGCTTGATTGACAGGTGTTCTGACCAATCATACTTCGCCATCCGCCATTTTGTCGGACAAAGCAGTCAGGAGAGATAGTAGATTAACATGGGAGGATTTGAACTTGAAAAACTGAATATACTGGCGCCTTTCCGCGGTTAAAACAACATTCCTTCTTATGTTAATTCATGTTTATTTGATGCAATAAAAGAACTAGAAGGAAGAGATGATCGGATCACGAGCAGCTTTAACGGATGCTCTACAGCGATCTGTCACGACACATTAAAGAGCCACAAAACGGTATTTATTGTTTAAATTTCTTTCAAAAAATGACCATATTTGAAAGGTGAGACTTTGTTTAATATGCTTAATATCAAAAGTAACCGAAAAGTAACCTGGTCTGTCCTGTCTGTCCGCGTGTTGTCAGTCTCCTCTCTGCTCCGCGATGTATTTTTCACTGCGTGAGAACATGGTGAGAGCGTGAGAGCGGCGTAGCTTGTCGGAACATAGCGACAGTAACTAAGGAGGGCGGGTCTTTGCGAATGGTCAATTGGGTGCACTGGTGGTTGCTAAAGCCTTTTTTGGGGGGGGGGGGGGGGGGGCTGCTAGGATGTTCTGGCTGGGTGGTTGCTAAGGTGTTCTGAGTGGTTAAGCATGTTGTTATGCACTAGGTTGTTCTATGTGATTGATGGGGTGTTCAGGTGGTTGCTTGTGTTTTGCTTTGCGGTTGCTGGGGTGTTCTAGTTGGATGGTTGCTAAGGTGTTCTGGGTGTTTTTAAGCATGTTGTCTAGCTTTTAAGCATGTTGTCTATAGTTGTCATGCTCTTAGGTTGTTTTGAGTTGTTACTATGCAGTTGGTTTGGTGTCCTAGTGATAGCTAGTGTGTTACATGCGGTTTCTTCTAGAGTATTCTAGCTGGGTTGTTGCTAAGGTGTTCTGAGTGTTTTAGTTATGTTGCTATGCTGTTTTTAAATTGTTATTGGTAGTTATTATAGTGCAGTGCTGTCAGGTTTGGTTTGGAATCACGTTTAGGTTATGTCATGTGACTCCCCTGTTCCTCATGTGATCATGTCATGTGCTTCCTTTGCTCTGTGTTATGTTGTTATTGGTTTATTCTCTGTTCGGTTTGGTCTTTGGCTCAGTGTTTAATTACTCTCAGGGGTTAGATGTGATTAGTCCATGTGCATTTTTAGCCTTCATGTTCCTTTGTTCCTTGTTCTAGCTTTATTTCTTGTAATCAAAGTGTGTTTGACTACAGCTACAGTAGTCGGGTGGTTGTTAGGAAGCTTTTTTGGGCTTGCTATGGAGTTCTAGATACTTAGGTTTAGGAGTTTGTTCAAGTCAAGTCAAGGCACCTTTATTTATATAGCGCTTTTTACAATACAGATTGTTTCAAAGCAGCTTTACAGAAATAACAGGAAAATAATGCAATGTTTTTTTCCAGAAGAAAACAGTGTCACAGTCCAGCTTGAGTAAGTTAAGTGATGTTTCATTTTTGTTGTAAAAAAGTTTCATTTATATATATAAATTTTACATTTATATTCATTTAATTCATTTATATATATATATTTCTCCGCTCTAGAGAAAACAGTGATGTCATCGTCCAGCTCAGTTTAGTTGGTGTTTATATAATGGTGTCAATGCTGGCAGATCAATAATATTGTTGAATATTAAATTAAATGTCCCCAACTAAGCAAGCCAAAAGCCAAATGCGATAGTGGCAAGGAACCAACAGTGTATGATTATGATTCAGGCAGCATTTTAGGTCAGAAGTCAGATTGGATTGGAAAATTCAGAATATTATCCAGTTCTGTCTGGTTGAAGATCGGAGTCACGCCGGTATGGAGACGGGTTTGTTGAGGATCAGTGTCGATGGCTGTCGTGTCGATAAGGCCTTCACAGGAGATAGTCGAGTTGGCACAATCTCTGCTGACACTTCAGGGATGCGTTGTGGTCGTGTCTAGGAGCAAGTCCACCATCTGATCTGGAATGCCAACATCATTTTCGAGATTATTTAAAAGAATGTTGTGGTCAATAGTGTCAAATGCAGCACTAAGATCGAGTAAAATTTATAGAGAGATACAACCACGATCGGATGATAAGAGCAAATCATTTGTGACTCTAATGAGAGCAGTCTCAGTGTAGTACTATGGTACGGTCTAAATCCGGACTGAAAATCCTCGCAGATATAATTTCTTTCTAAAAAGGAACACAGTTGTGAGGTTACTGCCTTTTCTAATATCTTTGACAGAAAAGGTAGATTTGAGATCGGCCTGTAATTGACTAATTCTGTAGGATCAAGTTGCAATTTTTTAATAAGAGTTTTAATCATAGCCAGCTTAAAAGTTTTCGGTACATATCCTAGAGACAAAGATGAATTAATGATATTAAGAAGATTATATATGACCTCTGGAAGCATCTCTTTCAATAGCTTAGTCGGTATAGGGTCTAACATATATGTTGTTGATTTAGATGAATTGAGTTTAGACAATTCTTCCTCTCCTATAGCAATGACTGAATAAAATTTTTCCTCATGGAGACTACAATGCACTGCCTGATGCGATACTGTAGTAAAATGGTAAATGGACTGCATTTATATAGCGCTTTCATGGACCAATGGCCACCAAAGCGCTTTACAATTTTGCCTCTCATTCACCCATTCATACACCGACGGCGGTGTCAGCCGTACAAGGCGCCAGCCAGCTCGTCGGGAGCAGCCGGGGTTAGGTGTCTTGCTCATGGATACCTCGATACTGGTCAAGTGACCGGGGATTGAACCACCAACCTTCCGGTTTATAGACAATCTACATGAACCACTGAGCCACTGCCGCCCCTGTAGTAGACGGTTGCATAGTTACAAGATTGATAATATTAGAGAGAAAATTATAAGTAAAGAATGTCATAAAGTACTGCTGTGCTGTTTGGAAACTTCTGGGCTTGAAGCTTTCTTTTTCGTTAGTTTAGCCACTGTTTCAAATAAATACAGAGGGATTTGTTTGTTTTCTTCTAAGAGGGTTGAAAAATATGTAGATCTAGCAGTTCTTAAGGCCTTTCTGTACGCAATTGTGCTCTCTTTCCATGAAATGCGACTGTTTTCTTTAATCTTCTTTAAGCTCAAAGGAGCAACTGTGTCTAAAGTGCTGGAAAAGAGAGAGTCAAAAGTTTCTGTTGCAACATTGAGTTATCTGGGATGCTGAGCAGATGAAACTGATTAGGTATATTATTATTAATAAAGTAATAATGTGATCCATGTGATAATATTAGATCTAGAGTATGATTACGACAATGAGTAGGTCCTGACACGTGTTGTCTAACTCCAATAGAGTTCTCTAAATGCAAATCTCAATGCATCTTTTTTATTATCTACATGTATATTAAAATCACCAACAACTAGGACTTCATCTGCAGCCAATACAAACTCTGATAGAAAATCAGTAAATTCTTTGATAATGTCTGTATGTTGCTCTGGTGGCCTGTATACAGTAGCCAGAACAAATGTCAAGCGGGATGTATCATTTACACTAGATAGTGTTACATTAAGCACCAACACTTCAAACAAATTATATTTGAAACTAGACTCAATTCTGAAGATATTACTATAGATTACAGCAACACCTCCCCCTTTGCCTTTCGGACGAGGCTCATGTTTATAACAGTAATCTTGGGGGGTGGACTCATTTAAAGTAATGTAATCGTTTGGTTTTAGCCAGGTTTCTGTCAAACACAGCACATCTAGGTTATAATCTGTGATCATATCATTAACAATAAGTGCTTTCGAAGTAAGGTATAAAATTTTCAGCAACCCAAGCTTTATCATTTGTATCATCTGTATTATATCTGTTTTTTATTTGTTGAACATCAATTACATTTTAACCCTTAAATGGGTTTGTGAGTTTTTTTTATTTCCTAATATCGGGGAACAGACACAGTCTCTATGTGATGATATCTCGGTGAAAGAGTCTCTATGTGATGGGACCGTATTGCTTCCTGACCTGAGCCCCAGAATCAGATAGTCAATGATCAACTCTGAAACTATTAGTTTAAATCACTAACCTTAATAATAGTAATGACGCTTTACTTGCCAAACACCACAATTTGACAATGTACACAAACAACTAATAAATGATAGGAATGTGGGTTTATACTTGAAGACTGTTGTTGAAATGAGAAAATGATCTTAGTTTTCCTCTTGAATGTTTCTTTTGTCCAGGCGCGTTCTTCCTGTACTCCAGTCTGGCTGTGCTGGGCTTTGTGTTTGTGCTGGGCTGTTTGCCGGAGACCAAGGGTCTGCGCTTGGAGGAGATCCAGTCTCGGTTCGGTCGACGACTCTGCAGCTGTGGAGCCAGCGGGAGTCAGGGCGTTCAATACAGCAGGGTAACGGGAGGAAACTACCACTCTGACGGAGACGTCACGGATGATGAATAGATTCTGCTCTGTCTTTCCTGATGAGATGACTCATGGTGTGTGGGATGCTGTGGTTCTCATTCCAGAGATTCGACAGAGATTCTAGTTGACTCACACTGAACTGATTCAGTTCAACTACATTGATTCTCCATAAACAAAGGAGATTTTATGAAGATGTTATCTGATAGTTCTGCGGTGATTTTATTTGCACATGTACAGATGAGCGGTGTTAGTGTTTTGTTTAATTAAGTAAATGATGATTCATGCACAACAGGACTGACTGGATTTATTATAATAGGAAGTGATTGTTATACAAATCAGCGATCTGGAGTGTGAGCCATGTGCATATACTAATACATTATTAAACTATTGGGAGTTTGTTCTTTTCACAGTGTATAGACCTATACTTTACTCTTCTTTGAAATTCTAATTCTAAACTTTGAATGAATGTTACACAAAAATGAATTGTGCCCCCAAATCTCATTCTCGTATCAAACTCTATTTAGACACACACGGTCTGAACCCCATATTTTTAAAGGTATAATTCACCCAAAATGAAAATTCTGTCCCCTCATGTCATTCCAAACATTTCAGAATTAAATATATTTGTTTCAATACAGTGACAGTTTATAGTGAAAATTAACTCCAAACAATGCACTATAAAATAACCATAAAACAAACTTGAATTTTACATATAATATGTATATAAACATTTGTATAAAAATATATATAATTTAAAATTAAAAAAAAGCAAACTGGTAATAAATAATGGCAGATTTTTCATTTTGTCTGAATTGTGGATGTGTTTTCAGGATGTGGGCAGGTAGTGGTGGTGGTGGTGAACAATCATTTTGTCCACTTAGGGCCAGATTTATGAACAGTTTGCACCAGCACAAACCGTTTTTGGTGTTACAAAACTACTGTCAGACTTTACTTAAAGACACGCAGTGAAAAATTAGTGTTTTAAAGACGTGGACAGTTATTTTTCAGATGAACTTATTGCATATGCATTTGTAGGAGTTTCCCTTTCAGACGCAAAATGTATGGGAGGAGAGTATTTAAATGATCATGCAAGGTGATTTACTAAGGTTTGTGCTAGTCAATTTACTGGTGTTTGCGCCATTATTTACCACCCCAAAAAAAGCATGTCTTAAGGCCCGTTCACACCAAGCACGACAACTATAAAGATAACGATAAAGATAACTATATGCGTCCACACCAACGACCGATAACGGTCTTTTTATTCTAAGCACGCGCGCGCCCGCGCTGCCGTTTCAAAGTAGATTACATGGTATTATAATTGTTGTTTACAACATGTCATTGAATATGTTTTTGCTTTTCTTATTGCCTTTACACGTCTTTGCCAGCAGATGTCCTCATCCAGCATGCTATGTTCCAAGCGCATCTAAACAGTGAATCTAGCAAGTCTAGTGTAATCGATCTAATCTAAGCAGTGAATTTAGCTGACGAAGTCAATGATGGGATAAAAACATCTCCCAGTCAACACCTTTATGTATATAACGCCTTTTTCACTGCAACTTCAGCAATGTTGTCAAAACTAGCTACCTGAGGTAATTTTGTTACACTATGCTAAACTGCATAATATCTCATCGTTACTTCTCACCATTTATTCCCAGCATATGACCGATTGCTTTATATCCATCTTTTTTAATGTATCCTTGAAAAGGGGGTTTGACTTGTCAAACAGTGGAGGATTTTTTTGTACCTCGACGATTAACTTCTCTGCAATGTCATCTGTCATTTTAAATGCACGAGACGTTAAAATTAGAAGGGATTTTGATTGGCTGTCAATGTTTTATCGTTGACAGCTGGAAAAAAATCGTTCTGAAAGTGATCCCAACGATATCGTTCCTCATATCTTTATCGTTATAGTTGTGGTGTGAACTCTGTTATTCTTTAATATGGAGAACGATTTTTCTCGATAAATCGTTATCTCGATTCTTTATCGTTATCTTTATAGTTATCGTGCTTGGGCCTTTAAACCTTTGATGCTTGGTCATTTTTGACCCAAAAAATGTTACATTGTGGTTTTTTATTTCTATTTTTTACTTCATCCAAATGCTACAAAACTTTAACAAAACTTGGTAAAGTTTTTGCACTTGCTGTGAACACACACACATAAACATCATAGACATGATTCGAAAAGGTTAAATGGTCCTGAAAAAAATATTCTCACACATTGTTTGAGGACAAAAATGAACGCATAGGAGATGAATTTCATCTAGTGGAAACGTTTGGTACTGCAGCCAAACAAACTCTTACTGAAAACTCATTTTTTGAGATATCAACCTCAAATTTGAAACAATTTGCTTAGATTTATGGATTTGATTTTCTCACAGTTTTACAGTGAAACGTGTTTTGGAAAATCTATATTTCATATAAGAATTTTTTGCATTTTTCACTTCAACAATAATCTGCCAAGTGTCTTCTTTAAAAAGAGACCAAACTTATGTGCTTTAAAGCATTCAATATTTTTGACCGTTTAAGTTCCATGCTCAAAAAGTGAATAAATGGATTATAACTACTGCATAAGTTTAATTCAGAACCATAAAATCCCCTAAAAATACAAATTTTCTTGCAATACTTGCAATTTAAAAATTAATGTTTATTCACACACAACGTTTCCATTTATTTTTAAAATAATAAGAAAAAAAAACGTTTTAAAAACTTTTTAAAAGCCCGACACTCCAGAGGGTTAAAACACACTTGCGCTGCTCTTGGTAGATTGTGTTGTTCATTATGGAAATGATCCGACTGAGTGTGTTCTTAATGTGTGTGTCGTCAGTAGATCATGTGCAGAACTTTACACTCACATCAGCACTTTTTTTTTTTTTTTTTTTTTTTTTTTTTGAATTGCGAGTTCATGCTAATCTGCCCTGTTCAGTAAATCTGGCCCTTGGTACTAGTATCCGTGAGACTGCAGTTACTGAAGCTGTAGTGTTTGCTGTTCCAGCGCCGCCTGGAGTTTGCAGCGCTGCATTATTCGACTGTGGAACCAGAGGGCAGAATTTCCTACATATCAGTGAGTATCAGTAAACAGTTTTACACACTCCAAATAATATTACATACTATATGTTTATGCATTAAATACCACATTTTTACTTATTATTATTAACTGGGGAACAAGTAAAAAATAGGTTCAGTGGTAATTAGAAGATGTTAGTAGAGCTTCAATCTGTGTATCAATTATTGTCAAATCAAATGTTGTTTTTTATCACTGTTTCTCTGCTGTAGTTGCAGTAATGATGCCTTTGCATGTGGACTTGAAGATTCATTGTTTGGAAATGATCAAACTTATGTGTCATATTTCATTTCTGATGCAGATTTTGTACTTATTTAGGAGTTTTGATATGTGTCTTTTTAGTATTACAGAAACATTCTGTGCACAAATAATTTTTTGTTACATGCATCAGATTAGATGAGCTTGTTACTTCTGATTCTGATGTTCTCGACCACAGAACATCTCAATAGTTTAGACACGTTCTAATGTTTAGATTAAGTTGAGTTAAAATTTTCTGCTGATAACTGTGCAATGCTATATTTGTTAATTTTCATGAATAAATCCATTTTTAAGGTGGTCATGTTAATGTGTAAGTCTGGGTCTCGGCTCCGTCGGGCTGAAACCTGTTCTGTCCCGCTCTGACCCCTGTGACCTCCGTGACCCTCATTTAGCCCCGAGCAGGACACTGATCCACAGCCCTCTGTTTCACTGACTTGCATACAAAATATTGTGTGAATATCATGTTGGTATTTTCACACCTCTTGGCCACAGGAAAGTGAACTTAATATAAGTGTGGAAATGATTCTTCAGGCTCCTCCCAACTATTCTTTCACAATTTGCGTCTGATGAATCTTGATATTGTCCTCCAGTAATATGATCATGATGTGTCTTTCTACATGGTTGTTTAAGAAAGGAAAAGCTGCACACTCCATCATTTAGGGTTAGAAGAACTGTTGCCAAACACACAGAAACATAATAATCACAGCAATAATTATCCAATCACTGACTCTTAAGAATTTGCCTATTTTAATCTGAATAGCAACTTCTTTTTCTTTTTCTTGTTTACTCGGGCAGTATTCTGTAATCTGTATCCCCATGTAAGATTTGAATAAAAGTGTTGATTGTCAACCAGATCAGAGTGAATTGAGCTGTTTTATTTTCTATTTTGTTTTACAGGAGGTTTGCATTTTTTGCAAATCTGGGATTCAGGATTGAATTTGGGATTCTAAAATGTGAATTTGTATTTTCTAGCCATAAACATAAAAATTGAAAAATGTATAATGAAATAATACAACAAATTTTGACAAAAAAAAAATGATTTCATGTTCATTCATTTTTTACATTTTTCAGTTGTTTAAATGACCTACATTTACATTAAAATGACTAATTTTGTGTTTATATTCACATTTATGCATTTAACAGAAGCATTTCTCCAAAGCTATTTACAAATGAGGAACAAAAGCAATTTTCCAAAGAGAAACCATAATCATAATATACAATGGCAGGTTTATTAAACAACTAGATTAAGAGTATGTTTACACGACAATGATGAACCAAAAACAGAAATGTTTTTCCTTTGCGTTTTTCATGTACAGACGGCAACAATCCCTGAACACAGATCTGCAAAAACGATTAAAAACACTGTATTATTCATTACAGGCCAGTAGTTGGCGATGTCACTTTGTAAAGAAACACTATGCACCTGAACACGTAATACGCATTACATCACCGGTTTCACAAATTCTGGGTTTACACTTTTTTTATTTTTTATTTTTAGATTATAATGATACTTTTTTCAAAAACTTGCACTTTGAAACCCATTTTCAAAAGTTAGCATTTCAGGCCCCCAAACCTCTGTTGTCGTGTAAATATGACCAAAACGCATAAAAAGTTTTACATTTTTAGTTTTAGTACTTTCTAGTTCTCACAACAAACAGCATGGGATTTGTGGCTTCAGTGTGTCTCAGAAGTGACAGGAAGCTGATGCGTACAGTATTGGTGTAAGTGTGTGTGTACATGTACTGTACTTCAGTGTGTGTCTTCTGCAGTGAAGGCCGGCTCTGGTAATCTGAGAGCCAGTAACTGGACACTGAAGTTTGGCAGGAGGTCAAGACACTAGAGCTCCTGGTGCCCAACTATTACCTCCATTACTAGCACTGTTATGCACTCAGTGATTTACAGCTGAAAGTGCATCGAGTTTAAGGAAACTGTTGAAGGAAACTGTTGCATGACACTATGACAATCATTGAACCTTTACACATTTTACAACATTGCACCAAAAGCCTGTTACTAAGATTTGTGCCCTTAATCTACAAGCACTTAAGTTAATATTTAAATGTGCTATAAATAAACCAATGGTATTTTATTGTAATATTTCAATGCATTGATTTGGGCTTAGAAAACAGATCAAATGAGTGAGCAAGAGAAGCTGCGCTGGAAAACACAGGTTTGTGCCCAAAACCATCATAATCAATCATCATCAAAATGCACACTAAATATATGATTTACTGCTTTGAATTTTTTTTGCTTATTTATTATTATATAAAACAATACAAATATTTATATTTACACTAACATTCTAAATATTTAGAATTTTATTGTAATATACTACAAGTTGTAATTACTAAGATAATTTAAAATACACTCCTGGGCGAAAAAAGAAAAGGGACCAAGCCATGGGACCAAGCCATTTTCCAAATGGGAAAATATGGTCTTTAAATGGTCTTAAAGGTATAGTTCACCCCAAAATGAAAATTCTGTAAGTAATTACTCACCCTCATATTGTTCCAATTAACCCGTAAGACTTTCGTTCATCTTCGGAACACAAATTAAGATATTTTTGATTAAATCTGAGAGCTGGATCACTCCTCTATAGGCTTCTAAAGGATTGAAACTTGCCAGCCCCGAAAAGTTATTAAAGTAATCGTTAAAATTGTTCAAGTGGCTCAATCTTAAGTTTATTAAGCGACGAGAGCACAAACCCCCCCCCCCCAAAAAATAACGACTTTATTCAAGTATTCATTTCCTTCACTGTTGCCCTTGAGATATTCACATAGTGTAATTGCATAGAGCTTATGTGTTCTACATCACACGTGGTCATGTGTGTGACGTTCAACCAGAAGCTCTACGCACTTACGACCTCTACCACGAGGTGCAGGACGATCCGGCTGTGACTCATGGAAGGTTAAAAGAAGCGTGGGGTCTAAGGTACTCTCTAGGAACCCAGAATCGTTCTTCAGGTCTGTATCCTTCCCAATCGACCAAGTATTCCAGAAGAACACCATGGCGCCGGGAGTCCAAGATGTCCCGGACAGCATAGAAGGCTCTATCCTCCTGGATCAGCGGAAAGGGGGGGTGGGGGGTTCTTCTGTTGGGCCAGGCTCGGTGGAAGGAGAAGAAACAGGTGGGTAGTATGGTTTCAACAGTTAGACATGAAACATGGAATGAATCTTGTACTGAGGGGGTAATTGTAGTTGATTGACTTGCCGTGTGATGGTGAAGGGGCCAATGAATCTGGGACTTAGCTTTTTGCAGGGCAGGTGCAGATGTCCCGTGTAGATAACCAGACTTTCTGCCCCAGTCTATAGATGGGAGTGTCGGCTCGCCAAGCATTGGCCTGGAACTCTCGCCTTCGAATCGGAATCTTTCTCTCCATCCGCCCGTTGGACTGAGGGTGATAGCCTGATGTGAGACTCACGGTCACACCTAGGAGGGTAAATAATGCATTCCAGACTCTTGATATGAATTGGGGCCCACGATCGGAAACAATGTCTTCTGGGATGCCAAAATACCGGAACACATGGTAAAAGAGTGTGATAATGCATAATAATTGCGGTGGGAAAAGGCCTTGAGGGGAACCAAACGACAGGATTTAGAGAAACGATCCACACTTACTAAAATACAAGTGTTACCGGAGGATGGAGGCAGATCTTTGATGAAATCCACTCCTAGGTGTGACCAGGGGCGTTGAGGAACTTGTAATTTGTCAGATTGTAAGTGGCATTGACCCTTGGAGGTGCCACAACTGGTACATCTTTGAATTGACCTTCTGACATCTAGTACCATACCTGGACACCAGAAGCGATTGTGTAACAGCGAGAAGGTACCATTGGCCCCAGGGTGACCAGTGCCCAATAATGAGTGAATGGACGATTGCGTTATGATGGGATCTGGGTACGTATGTCCAGTTAGGTGGACACCCCGGCTGAGGTTGCTGGGCGGCATTGAAGGAAGTAAGTTGTTGATCTAGGGACCATTGAATGGAGCTGACTAAAGCTGGTCGCACACCGAACGCGCAGCTCAGCGCCACGCCACGCCACGTCTAGGACAACTCTCACCTGAAAATCTGATAACATCAGCAATTTTCTGATTTCTTTAAATAAATATAAAACTAAATGTATATTCCAGCACAGGGCTAAGTCCGTATATACATTACTACTATTTGAGACACATAAATGTAAATTTAATATATAACTATGTAAATGGCGCCGTGTGGCGCTGCAGGATTTTGAACACGGTCCAGAGCCGTTGCTGGGCGCCGCGGACAGTCGCCGCCGGTGTGTGTACTCTCATAGAGAATAATGTGTTCGAATTTAAAAGACCTGGCGCTGCGTGGCGCGGCGCCGAGCTGCGCGTCCGGTGTGCGACCCCCTTAAGACTTCTTGAGGCAGAATGGGCTCAGGAGCTTCAGTGATATCTTTGGGAGAATGGAGACGAGACAGAGCATCGGCCTTTGTATTCTTAGTTCCTGGATAATAGGCGATGGTAAACTTGAAATGTGTAAAAAAGAGTGCCCATTTGGCCTGGTGGGGGTTAAGTCTTTTTGCATCCCATAGATATTCCAAGTTCTTATGGTCAGAAAAAAACAAGAATTGGTGTTGAGCTCCCTCCATTCTTCAAGAGCTTAGCATGATGGCCAGTAATTCTCTGTTGCCGATGTAGTAATTCATCTCCGCCAGGGTGAGCTTCCTGGAGAAGAAGGCACATGGATGGAGTTTCACTGGGTCTCCATGCTGCTGCAATAGCACTGCTCTGACTTCAGTAGTGGAGGCGTCGACTTCAACGACGAAGGGTTTGATGGGGTCAGGATGGATGAGGTGCGAGCATTGGTGAAGGTTGTCTTTAGCTTCTCAAAGGCTTGTGTGGCTGATGGGGACCAGGACAGAGACGTGGGCTTACCATTCAGGATGTTGGTTAATGGGAAGACAATGGAGCTGAAGTTCTTAATGAAGCGGCCATAGAAATTGGAAAATCCTAGAAAGCGCTGGAGTTCTTTGATGGTTGTGGGAGTGGATTAATTGCAGACAGCCTCCACCTTCCCCACGTCCATCTGGATGTCGTATTTGCTGATGTGCTTTGAGGAAGAGTTGATGGTCTCACAGGTGTTGCAGGACCTCGGCAACGTGCTGGCGATGTTCGGCCACACTCTGGGAATACACCAAGATGTCATCGATGTAAACCAGTACAAACTTGTTTAGGAAATCCCGGAGTACCTTGTGCATGAAATTCTAGAATACGAAGGAATTAACCAATCCATAGGGCATGACCAGGTATTCAAAGTGACCGGTAGGGGTTACGAATTCCGTCTTTCACTCGTTCACCTCACGTATCTGGATAAAGTTATAAGCGGTGTGAAGGTCCAACTTGGTGAACACAGCTTCTTCACAGAGTTGTTCCGGAGATTCAGAGTTCCAGTGCCGCAGGGACAAGGGAAGTGGATACCGGAATTTAACTGTTATCTGGTTGAGTGAGTGGTAGTCAATGCAAGGCCGCAAGCCTCAGTCCTTTTTTGCCATGAAAAAGAAGCTTGAAGCAGCTGGGAACGTAGATGGTCGGATATAGCCTTGTCTTAATGCTTCCTCAATATACTTCCTCCATGGCCTTCTGTTCTGAAATGGAGAGTGGATAGATTCTTCCACGGGGCACTGGTTCACCCGGAAACAGGTCAATAGCACAGTCCCATGGCCAGTGAGGTGGTAGTTGCGTGGCTCTCTTAGGGCAGAAAACAATCACTGAAGTGTAACATGTTGGAATTCTCACAGAATGTTTCTCTACAGGACTTTCAATGGAAGTGGAGAGAAGTGATAAAACCTTGGGAGCCACTGGAACTGAGAGTGGAAGGTGAGGAAAACATTTGGTCCGACATAGAATCGAATGCTACTTTTGCAGAGTGGTTAATGTAACTGGTTAATGTATGAGCTGGCGACAGAGCTCCGCTGAGATGAAATTTCCGTCTGACCCAGAGTCAATGAGGGCTGGCATGGAAACAGAGGAGTTTTGTGTAGTCAATAGTGGAGAGTGGTTTTATTTTCACACAGGGATCATAAACAAAACTTACTACAGGTCTCGGAGGACGGATGGGACATGTTGAACTGACATGTCCAGCGGCACCATAGTAAAAGCACAGACCCTGGGTCAGCCTCCTCTGCCGCTCAGCAAATCCACAAAGTTTCGGCTCATTGCAACGCTCGCCCCGACAGCAGGGATATGATGAAAGCTATTTTGGCTCTCTTGGTGGTGAATCGCTGCGGCTGAATCTCTAGGACCAGCGAGACGTACAGTAGTCAGAGTAGGGCACTGGGTTGGCCATGGGACTGACGTGAGTAACAGGTGAAGGTCTAGCTAGTTAGCTTGATGGATGTCAGGTGTGTGTGGTTAGAATTCTGGCGATGGTGCTCTCCGGGATTGGTTGGTGACAGAGCATGGCGTGTCTGTTTAAATAGCAACATGCAGATGGCTTTTTACAGGAAGAAGAGTCAGAGTTGTTCCTCTCAATTTTAATGTCTTCAAACAGTTCATGAGCAGTTGAAAAATATCTCCAGTTCGTTTGAGTTTAATGTGAGACCAAATATTCAAATCTGAACTAAACATGAGCCTGATGGACTCTTAAAAAAAACACTTCTTGGTTGTGTTTACAGTTTGAGCAGGAGCAAAAATAACATCTGATCATTTCTCAGCAGGTTTTTTAAGACGCCGCTCTGGAGCTTTACCATGCAACTAGTGTTTTATTGTGATTCATCACTGATTCATTACATCAAACTTCATTCTGTCTGTGATGTTTTTCTGAGACAGCAATTACTTTTTATGTACTACATTTGCTACATTTACATTTGAGTGTGTGTGTGTGTGTGTGTGTGTGTTGTCTGTGTGTACAGTTGTACAGTTTGCAACTGTGGAGCATCATTTTTACTTTAATTATTTTAATTAATTATTATTTTTTTCTCAGAAAACAATTGCACACAAAAAAGTATAGGGTTACAGTGTAGCATATATTTATGTATGATACAATATTCAACTAAATAAATAATAATAATAAATATATAACATACCAATTATTGCTCTTTACATGCAATTGTATACAAATATTAAGAGGTCACATCAACAAAAAACATTTAGTTACATGATAACTATCTTAAACTATTTTAATAAATATTAAAACATGGTTTAGATTTGTCACATATTCTTTTATGTGTATGAAATCGACCAGATAAAATAATTAGGTTTTAAATCAATTTAACAGAAATAGGCATAGCACTGTAACTAATATCTGCATGGTCAGAGATCAATACATATAATCTGATAAATAATTATAACTAGACTCTATACTGATATTATGTCTATCATAATAAGAAGCCGAATAAACTGATTTGCATGCGTATAATGACGTCAACCCCCAGGGGTCGTGAAGAAGGCGTGGTTTGGTGACGCATTGCGGCTGGGACCTCATGAAGTGAGCATGTAGAACAGATCAGATCAGATCAGGACACTCACAGAACAGCACAGCACCGCTGTATGAGCGAATGAACATGCGTGATCGGTCTGCACCTCTGCTGTAGCTGTGCAGGGAATCAAAGCCTTAAACATGGCAGAGGTGATCCGCACATGAGCTGAACTCGATCAACTGCGCACTTCCAGGATCGATCGGATTGCTGTGCGATCGATGAAGATCTGAATCATGTCAAGCGGACAGGACGAGAGCACAGTCCGGGTGGCGCTCAGGTAGGGCACTAGATGTAGTGTGCGTTACTGATGTGCAGTGCACTCATGCTGTCACCTGCTGCACCCATGCACGTGTGCGAAGCACCATAGAATTAATAGAAACAATTAAGAGTATATTGTGGTTTGCATAAAAAAAAGACTAAGATTTTTTTTTTGCACTGCAAATTAATTACATTTTTATTTACCATTAATCTGTAACACCGTGTCTATGTCCTTATAAATTAAGCGATATGTGTCCAAACATTGTCCCGATGGGAAGTTTTCAGCAACACATAATTTCTGCCTAATATGTTGAAAATGCCTTGATACGCGACAAAATTACAGCCAGAAAGTATATTTCACGTGTACCGGTAACCGGGATTTTTTTTGACCAATGAGATTTCACAAGGGCGGGGCAAACCCATGAAGCTTTGCGCGAATTATTAATAATTAACCTCCGTTAAACAGCGAAAGGTTTGCTCTATGAACGCGATAATAAGCATTTTCAAAATCTCCCAACAACAGGTATTCTTGATAGTACCATTACATTGAAATACCAAGCGTTAGCTACATATAGCTACATCTCTTGAGGTCTGAAAATGAAACATGAAGGAAATATTACAGCTCATTCAGTAGAAGTTGTAGAACTGATGGATAAGGATTATTTGTAGTACAACCTTATTGTTTTAGTCTTTTTGAGTAGAACTTTTCAATATCATTATCTAAATGGCTGAAGGCTTATGAGAAAGGTGGATAATACAGCAAAGTCTTGATCGTCATCCCTGGATGGGACAGTTTTGACTAACAGTAATTTGCAGTGACCAAGGCTAAAATCATACTCAACTTTTTTGAATCTCTCTTTTGTTTCGAGTGTTTGTGTAGTGCATTCCCAGCACGTGCAGTTGCATCCAAACTTGCATACTTCACCGTTGTATATATTATTCGAAAATTAGAATGTAAAAAGAGGAGTGCGCATCTGATGGACAATTTGCTCTCCCATGAGGATACGGGAGAGCAGGGCCGTAGCTTAGAGGGGGGAAATGGGGGTCCAATGGGATTGGGGGCCCTGAACTCGATTTCTCCAACACCCCACCCCACCCCGCTATTTCTATCGAGGGGCCCAAAGCAATACAGTGTACAAGGGCCTAGGAAACTGAGCGACGGCCCTGCGGGCGAGGCGTGTGACTGACAGTAAAGTGACGTAACTGACGCAGGTCGTCACATGAAAATGACCACATGATGAATGTAGCACATCCGGATTCCATTTGTAATGAGAGGACGTGATTTAGGACTCGACCGATGTTTTTGGGCTACGTCATTCATTTTCACAGAGAGTTGGTAACCTGAGTGCCCGAGGACATTAGCGATGCGAAGTTCGATTGAATGCAAACGCGCAGCCTTACGATGTGCAGACTACCAATGGGAGTGAAGACTGTGTCGCCCATGTGACCTGAGGCCTGATACTGCAGTTGAGAAGCTATTACTATTGTTTTAAATTTAAATTTAAAGTTGCAGTAATAGATGTTTTCTATTAAAGGTGCCTTATGTCAAAAAATCAATTCATACTCCACATATTCCATACCAGATGGGGGCAGTATACCTCCAGAAAGTTGGCCTACTCTAGTCTGTTTTTTAGTTTCAGGTTGTTAATCTTCTAAAACCGTCAAATAGTCCGCTTTGTCCCGCCAAAGCCTATTTTGATCGGTGAGGGATGTAGAATAGAATGACTGCTGCCGCTGCGCTTGACAGGGCGCGTTACGAGCAGAGAGAGAGACAGAGAGAGCGAGCCCCGGCCGCGCGCGCGCGCACTCTCACGTCTTCAAACAACACGAGAGTGGTCCTGCTCTCTCTCCCTCGCACATATTAATCAAGATTTTTAGAGATTAAAGAGATACAAGCAGTGCGAGTTATTCGTGTGTGTGCAGTTTGGCTGGTGGTTATGTATGTTGCCTGCATACCGCCTCCCATGGCCGAAACTGGTATTACGACACCTGTCAGGCCGGGGCTGGTAATGCTAATGCTAATTTAGGTTGATATCTCTGCAACACTATAACTTTTCATTTTTTTAATGACATCATCGCCCTTATTTCTTCTCATTCTTTTGATGCGTGTAGCTCATTTTTTGGATATTTTTACCTCAATTATTACACATGGCACCTTTAAGGTGTGGTCACATTAGTGGAAATGTAGCCAAATATTCAATAGTGTAGTTAGCCAATACATACAGACCCCTCACACAGAAGCCACTTCAAAACCAAGCTGAAGAACATCTGAGACTCTTCACGAGATTCGCTCTATAGTTTAAATGAAGCTCATTGTGTTTTCTTTCTAAATGAAAGTCCTTCGTTAAGATGTAATCGTGCACATGATACACACGGCCTCCGAACCAACTGAGGACGGCAGATGTGTGTGTGTGTGTGTGTTGAACCTCTGTGTCAACATCAGTCCTCAGAGTCTTACCAAAAACTGTTTTAGTGATAAGGATTTTAGTTGTGTGTGTGTGTGTGTGTGTGTGTGTGTATGGGTTTTAGTTGTTAGTTCTTTATGCTGAAAGTAGACAGTTAACTGACAGATGATCAATGGATGGAGAGATTTATTGATGAATTTTATGTTTTGTCCCTGTTCATCAGTGTTTCAGACCTCTACAGAGATTATAGTTTACTGGTTTACAAGTCAAATCTCAGTGTCTGTTACAGGAAATGAAAGTCAATACCAGTCAGACGGAGCATGTACCGCTCATCCTCAACATAAACTCTGAATCCCGCTCCAACATTACATTTCTCTGCACTATACGTCTCTGTTTGTAATGAGTTACAGTAGGGCTATATTTGGATCAGTTAATTGGATTAACTTGATATAACAGAATTAATACCACAATTAACTAACCTGTTCATCCAATGAACACTCAGTATTAATTATTTATTAATTCTAAGAAATGTTCAATTTCTGGGGTATGGGAAAATAATACTGTAAATACTACTCGCAGCATGTAGTCAAAATCTGCATGATTATGGACTCCAGTATATGAGCATGAAACATGGACAACTTTACGTGCGTTATCAAAACGCCCCCAATGAACAGAGGGGAGGAGTCAGCAAAGCTCATTATCATTTAAAGGCATATGCACTGAAACGGCGTGCTGAAAACAGAGCTGTTTTTGACCAGGTAAAATGAGTGTTTTCTTACAATACTAATGAGAATTTTTAATAAAATTATATTACAAAGTTTTAATTTAGACCCTAAAGATTCATATTAACTTGGACAAAAATGGCATTATATGACCCTTTAAAAGAGGTACGGAAGGATACTTGATGTATCAAAAAACGAGACACTGTTTGATACTTGCATGTCTCGCCCATTTTAATTAAACTGTCCGGATGCAATTTGTTGAGGCTCCAGTTGATCTTTGGATCTCTCATCAACACAGCATCAGCAGTGTGAGTCAGAGGATGTTTGGTGAACGGAAAGACAAGGTCACAGTCTGGCACAAGCTTCAGCATCATCTTCACTTCAAGATTTCTCAGAAGAAACAGAACATGCGTGATATTTGAAGAGTGAAGATATCACACCCGCTGGATTTGAGTGAGCCAATCAGAAGCTGTTCCTTTGGAGGGATACTTTACGACTCTGTGTTCTGGCGGGGCATTTGCTTTAGGTGTTTAAGAGAAGAAGCTTCAAGATTCGTATAATACTAATGCGTCACAGAGTTAGCAAAATGTTATGTAAATTAACAAATAGGGAATGAAAATTGGAGTTCATAGATACCAAACATGCTACACGTGAACCAAACTTATGCAGTTCTGAAACATTCATCCAAAAGAGTTTGAATCATTTGAGGCCAAACCGTATAAAAGGAAAATCATGAGATGGGAAAATAGGATAGACGTTTATACAGTGGTTATGCTGTCGTGAAAACAAATTATTACTTAATTATTTCAAAGTGGAGTAAATATAATTATGTTATTATAAAGTCTTGTATGTAATTTAAATGTTTGTGCAACTCAGTAACTTTAACTATTTTAGTGTTGATTATTAAACAAGTTTGATTTAAATAATTGATTATTCATTTATTATTTATTTTTTGGTTTCAGTTTTCGGTCAAGTGCATCCGTAATTTTTTGATTTTGTCCCAGAATTAATTTCAGTGCATATGTAAAGCCTTTGAGTATCAAAATATGGTATCAGCAACATCCATTGAAAGACCTGTATAGGTTGATAACACGCATGGCCAATATGACCAATGACCAATAGCTGTCATTTTTTATATAATATGCTATTGAAGTTGAATTATCAATAATGATTAACAAATTAAATAAATATAAATAATTAAACATTGCTTTTAACTTCTCCTGTGGTTCAAGCAAACAGTAAATAAATAAAAAAAGTAAGAAGAGTAAGAGTTTTTTTTTCTTGTTAGTACTGTTGTTTGATTAATATTAATATTAATGATATCATAAGCAGCAGGTCTGTTTGGCCTCATTTACTCACTATACTTTTTATGTCTTTTATGCAAGTTTTTATGCACAGTTCTGATATTTTGACACAAGTCACAGTTTTTATCCTGTACATTCATAGTGTGCCAGAAATATCAAGAAATAGGTTTGACCATAAATCTCATTCACACCATGCATCACATACGCATACAATATTCAAAAGCAGAAATTTACAGTTAAATGACAACGATAACATTTTTATTTTAGCTAAAAATGTAGATCAGTTTATTTACAAAATCTGATTTACAAATTAAGCTAATTCATAAAATCTGGTTTACAAATAAAGCGAATTCACACTATATATATATAGCAAAAACAGCAATTCACAAACTCATAACCTCATAATACTCACAGCATTTGATTTGCATATGCACAAATTTACATGCACAATTTGTAGATGCACAAATATTATCCACCAAAACATCAGTGACCTTTGTTCTATTGATGCATTCTGCCTGTTCCTTTTGTCTGCACCAAAAGTCTTGACTTTCTTTTTTTTTTTTTTTGTTTAAATGCATACAAGTTTGAACATAAATCTAGCTGTGCTTTTTGCACCTTCTATGTATTTGAAAGTGCCTGTTTGCTTTTATTACAGTGAAGATGCTTGACAGATTCTGATAAACAAGCTCATTGTGTGGATATATACAGTTCTTGTGAATGCGAACGCTACACACGTGTGTGTTTGCAGGACTGGTAACAGTGACACGAGTCTGAGAGACAGCTGTGTGTGACAGTGCAGTTTTGTCGAGTGAGTCAGCGTCTCTGTTCTCACAGATACAGACTGATGTCCTTCTCGTGTTAATCTAGTTAGTCCACTGATGCACGTTATGACATTGAAATATATTCATAATAAATATTAGGGATGCACGATATATCGGTATCAGCCGATCTATGTTCATTTTTAATGTTATAGGATTGGCCCGATAAGAAAAAAGTCTGATATATTAAAGCCGATAAAGAATGTATTATTTCAACATGATGGTTTTAAATTGCTTGATTGGAATCAAGGAAAATACTGTTAAGTGCAACATGTGCAAAACAGGTTATTGTTACGGGAAGCTCTGCACAGAGTTACACCTTCATGACTAGCACAGTCAAGCTCTCTTCTTTCGTGCAATATTATGTTCATTTTGTGTACATGCTTTGGTTAAGTTAAAGCGGTAGTAAAGTCCAGTTCTCACTATTAACTAGTAGCTTTTTAGTGTAACGGCCATCAGCTGGAGTGCCCTTTAGAGCCACCAGAGGATACTCCACTTCAGTGTTTTGTTTTTCCCTCACAACTACATTTCCCATACTCCCAGACTCCTCATCACTGATCACATTCACCTGTATGTCATTATCATGTTTAGCTCACCCCTTGCCTGGTTTTCACATTCACTCACTGCGTAGTTTTGTATGTTGTTGCACTCTGAGCATTTATTTGGTTCCTGTATTTTGGTTTCTTGGACTCTCTGCCTGCCTCTGGATTACCCGTTTGCCTTGTTCCCAACCTTGTGTGTGTGTTTGTTTGGACTGCCTACCTGGATTTCGACCTGTTGCCTGTTCACTTGACTACGTGTCTGATGTTTTTATGATGTTGGCTATTATAAAATAAATCCATATTAATACCTTATTCTGCATGACTTTATTCTACATTCCTAATCCTAACCAATACCTAAACTTAACAACTACCTTACTAACTATTAATAAGCAGTAATTAGGAGTTTATTGAGGCAAAAGTCATAGTTAATAGTGAGAATTAGAGCATAATCTAAAATGTGACCAGAATAACTTTAAACCAAAAAAGAAATGTGAAAAAGTTTAGTATTTCTCCTTTTCTGCAGGGCAGTGTTTAGGGGTGTTCACACTTGGCATGTTGTGTTTGGATTAAAATAAACGCTGGTGTGTGTGTTCTGTTAGCGGGTTCAGTTGAATAAGTGTGAACGCTGCCGTCTGAACACTGGTGCACCAAACAAGACATTTTCATTTCAGTTTATTTATAACGGTATATAGATAATATAATTGTATAATTTAACATTAGATACTAATATTGTAGTGTATTATCCAATTAAAATGATTAATCATTACATTTCCAACTGTCATTTGAAAGCCTGGCTGTACGAGTGGAGTCTCATTTCCTCGATTCATCTTTTCTGGAGCTGTGTGTCTGTGACGCTCTTGTCCTTCACACACACTCTCGCTCTGCGCCGGGAACACAGTCTGGGCTCTGTAATTTTAGTTTGTCTAGGAAGCATCAGTATAGCAGAACAGACGTGTGGTGATTTTGCCACGTTCACCACCGCCACTTCATGTTTCAGTTTCACATTCTGTTTGTTTTGCATCACAAGTTTGACTTTATTCTATCAACGCCTTATCTTGAGTGATGAATAAACGCTCAGGCAAATGTGAACAGATTGTGTGCCTGACTTGCAGTCTGTATATCTAGAGCACTTAAAGATAGATGTCATCATAAAATGTTTCTGTATATATCTAGAGCACATAAAGATAGATGTCATCATAAACTGTTTCTAAATGTGCTTCAGTCTCTCCTCATGACCTCAAGAGTGGAATATGATAATGACCGGCTCTCTTAGTCTGTACATTTTTATGTATTACAATTTAGATACAATGTTAAAAATAAAATTAAAAAAACAGGAAGATGAAGAGTATACTAAGCTGGAGTTTAATATGCTGCATATTAGGGCTGGGTAAAAATATCGATTCATCAATGCATTGCAATTATTTGTTTCTCAATTCAATGGGCTACTTGCACATAGCAACCGGACGTCATGTCCGCAACGGGTAAATACGGCTCGCTCTCTTCCGGTTCGAAGGCGTACATACACAACGTAGACATTTTCCGCCTAATACTAGAAAACAGTACAACATTATAACACGCATATTCTGTCAGCCCGGGGTTGTTTATTAGCCTAATGTAAGCTAGCAACGTAAGCCATAAAGTTTGAGATATATAGAGTTACCTTCATATCCGTGGATATATGAAGAGGCATACATTTTAAAGCCATTCTCTCTAATTTGCTGGGAGGTGATTTGGAGGAGGACTTACAAAGGCGATATACGTCCGTTATTGTAAGTTTCGGCAACTCTTGTAAACATCTCATCTCATAGTGTAGAATAGCGCCGGAAAAGACGAGGCCGCATTTCCGGTAAGGAAGTAGTTACGTGCAAGGAGCCCATATCGATTCATCAAATCCTATGAATCGATTCAGCCCACCGACCAGTGGCGGCGCTGTTTTTATCATAGAGAATGTTTAAATACCATACACATCATGATGTCTATGTTAAATACTAATATCAGCTTACGAGGGAAACGGAGGCGGAGTTAGTGGTGCTTCGGAGGCTGCTACTGCTGGAGATGATACGAGAGAGGTCTGTGCCCCTTTACCGATTTTTACTGTCTATAATCCGCACGAGCGCGAAGGTGCGCGCGGCAAAAATGACGCGTTGCGTGCGCAAGACCTCATTTCGCTTGGCTGTGTGTGTGCAAGGCTTTTTTGTAAGATCGCGCGCGGCACCGCATCCGAGGATGAAAGACTTCAAGCCGAATCTCCCCGCGCATGTACGTCACCGCACCAGCACGCAGTTTGCGCATCTAAATTTCAGTTCATTGCAAATTTTTTTTTGTTAAGGTTTTGTTTACGGTGTGTGATTCATTTAATGGAACGCACATTCACTTCTAGTTGTCTTGCTGTTCATTTTAAATAAACATAGAGAAAGTAGCTAATCAGTGTCTGCTCGTTTATTCAAACTAAATTGTCCTATAACAGACGAACGTCGCAATGTTCCCAAAACCTGCACGTTTGATAACAAATGCTTCAGAGTTAACATGTTATATATTGTACTAAAATGTTATGAGTTATATGATGGAAATGTCTGTAGTATCCTACATATAGGCACAGTAAATAAGCCAAAGGTTCTCTGATCAGCTGTTCAATGTTATTTATTGTGTTGACAAAATAGCACTTTGTAATGTTATAACATCTATGGTTGCACTTTGTTTTATGAGTATGCACATTTTATAACTTGAATGTATAGGAAGAAAGAAATATACTTTCTACTACTTAGTTACGCACTTTAGAGGTGTTAATAAAGCACCTGTTTGTTACAGTTGTGGTTTGCATTCAACACATGTACAATATTGTACAGTTTGTTCTGCTAAATAAACCATTACAGGAAACATGCTGGGGTCAATTTGTACTTAACATTGGTAATACTGCACACATTTAAAAATATACCCAGGTACTTAATTACTTGTGTATTTACTTATTATTGAATAGATATCGAAGCTAATAAATCAATATCGAATCGAAGCCTCAAGAATCGAAATCGAATCGAATTGTGAAATTCCTAACAATACCCAGTCCTACTGCATTTTATGTAGATCAAAAAAACATTTTACGGAAACTGCAGTTTATGAGATTTATTTAACAAACTTAAACTTCCAAAAACATACAGAAACAAAAGAACAAAACTCCAGGAATTCAGGAAACACACAACCATTCAAAGACGACGACCAACAAACACTGAGGGAAAACACAGGACTTAAATGAACTGAACCAAACGAGATAATTAACTGAAAACAGGTGCAGAGAATTGGTAATCAGACAGAGAGGGAAAACTAACAGGACTGAACCAAAATCACAAAAGACAGAAGGAAAACAAGATCACAAAACACATCAAAACCGTGACAGAACCCCCCCCTCCCCAAAGGCGCGTCCTCGCGCTGTATAACATCCAAAGGGGTGGGAGGGTGGGCGCCCTGGAGGCTGCGAGGGCATGGTGCAGGTCCGGGAAGCCTCCAGGGCGGGAGCAGGCTGTGGGCGTGGCATTATTGTGGGACCCTCGGGCGTCCAGGGGGAGCGTGGGACCCTCGGGCGTCCAGGGCGGAGCTGTGGGGACCCTCGGGCGTCCAGGGCGGAGCTGTGGGACCCTCGGGCGTCCAGGGCGGAGCTGTGGGACCCTCGGGCGTCCAGGGCGGAGCTGTGGGACCCTCGGGCGTCCAGGGCGGAGCTGTGGGACCCTCGGGCGTCCAGGGCGGAGCTGTCGGACCCTCGGGCGTCCAGGGCGGAGCTGTCGGACCCTCGGGCGTCCAGGGCGGAGCTGTCGGACCCTCGGGCGTCCACGGCGGTGAGGACCCTTCGGGTGGCCACGGCGGTGAAGACCCTTCGGGTGGCCACGGCGGTGAAGACCCTTCGGGTGGCCACGGCGGTGAAGACCCTTCGGGTGGCCACGGCGGTGAAGACCCTTCAGGTGGCCGTGCTGGTGAGGACCCTTCAGGTGGCCATGGCGGTGAAGACCCATCAGGTGGCCACGGCGGTGTTATTTTTCCGGGCCTCCGTGGATCTTTGGCCGGCCACGGCGAAGGCGTATAGCCCCCCCCCCCAAAATTTTCTTGGGGAGAAGGACAGGTTCAGGAACGGGAACAGACTTGACATCAACGGGGTCTGGGTCAACGGGCTCTGGCGCTGGGTCAACGGGGTCTGGGTCAACGGGCTCTGGCGCTGGGTCAACGGGCTCTGGCGCTGGGTCAACGGGCTCTGGCGCTGGGTCAACGGGCTCTGGCGCTGGCACATCATGGGACTCGGAACTGGACGGGGCCAGCACATCATGGGACTCGGAACTGGACGGGGCCAGCACATCATGGGACTCGGAACTGGACGGGGCCAGCACATCATGGGACTCGGAACTGGACGGGGCCAGCACATCATGGGACTCGGAACTGGACGGGGCCAGCACATCATGGGACTCGGAACTGGACGGGGCCAGCACATCATGGGACTCGGAACTGGACGGGACCAGCACATCATGGGACTCGGAACTGGACGGGACCAGCACATCATGGGACTCGGAACTGGACGGGACCAGCACATCATGGGACTGGGAACTGGACGGGACCAGCACATCATGGGACTCGGAACTGGACGGGACCAGCACATCATGGGACTCGGAACTGGACGGGACCAGCACATCATGGGACTCATGGGCCAGAGCTGATGTGCGTGCAGCCCACACACACAGAATCGCTGCAGACATCACTATCAGCGCTGTGTCTTCTTGTGGATTCATGTGCGGCGTGCTCAGTCTCTGGAGTGCAGGTGATGGGCTCAGGCTCTGGCGGGCAGGCGACGGGCTCAGGCTCTGGCGGGCAGGCGACGGGCTCTGTGCTGGATGGGACCACATGCACCTGGCTGAAGAGCGAACATGGACTGTGACCTGTGGATTGGCGACCATGTCCCCCTCTACGACCTCCACGGTTCCCACGGAACACAGCTTGGCGAGTTCCCACAAAGGCCTGCTTCCAGATCTCCATCTTTTCTTTTCAAGGTTGGTCGTTCTGTCAGGGTTGCTGTGCAGGTAGCCGAAGACGAGGACACGGAAACTGCAGTTTATGAGATTTATTTAACAAACTTAAACTTCCAAAGACATACAGAAACAAAAGAACAAAACTCCAGGAATTCAGGAAACACACAACCATTCAAAGACGACGACCAACAAACACTGAGGGAAAACACAGGGCTTAAATGAACTGAACCAAACGAGATAATTAACTGAAAACAGGTGCAGAGAATTGGTAATCAGACAGAGAGGGAAAACTAACAGGACTGAACCAAAATCACAAAAGACAGGGGAAAACAAGATCACAAAACAGGACTAAACACATCAAAACCGTGACAATATTAGGTCTGTAAATGTTAATTTATTCAAATTAATAATTAAAAAATAAAATAAAAAGTTTTAAAAACATTAACATTTGTTTCTCACCTCAGTGAAGTAAAAGTTTGGAATAATGAAGATATTTTTAATGTTTTTGAAAGAAGTCTCATGCTCATCGGGACTGTATTTGATAAAAAAACCAACAACAGTATAAAAAAACAGTATATTGTGAAATAATATTATTACAATTTCAAAAAACTTTATCATTTGAATAATAATTTATTCCTGTGATCAAAGCTGAATTTTCAGCATCATTACTCCAGTCTTCAGTGTTACATGATCCTTCAGAAATCACTATAATATGATTTGCTGATATACTGCTGTATATTATACTTTATTATATTGTCTTTTATATATATATATATATATAATTACAGTTTTCATTGAACTTTTAAATTTGTTTCCTCTCAGTGCTTTTCTTTTATCAGATTAAATGATTTTGGTTCACAGACGTGTTTTGACCTGAGATGTAATGTTGTCATCAGGGGAAATGTGCCGTAAAGAGATATGTGTGTGTGTGTGTGTGTGTGTGTGTGTGTGTGTGTGTGTGTGTGTGTGCGGTATCTTTCTGCTGTGCACAGTAAAGCATCAGTCTGAGCTCTAGACACTTCTGCTGTAATGTAAAGGCCTCTCTCTCTCTCTCTCTCTCTCTCTCTCTCTCTCTCTCTCTCTCTCTCTCTCTCTCTCCCCTCTCTCTCTCTCTCTCTCTCTCTCTCTCTCTCTCTCTCTCTCTCTCTCTCTCTCTCTCGCTCTATCTCTCTCGTCGTACCTGTTGCCTTCTCATGTTTTTCCAAACGTCTCTGAGACTGATTTCACTAGAAACATTTGATAAACTGCCAAGACAGAAAAGAACAGCCCGATTATTTCAGACTGTTCTGCTGTATCCCAGAATGCATCGGTGTCCATCTGATATGTGTTTACTCCCGTTATATCTGAGGCTGTATTTAGGGTGTCTTCTCCCTGGAGTGGGCCGCTCTGGTCTCTTGGCTCTCACACACGCTGTGTGTGTGTGTGTGTGTGTGTGTGTCAGTGTGTGTGTGTGAATGTGCCGCCTCACTGCACTGCATCAATGGCTCTGTCGCATAGAGACTCGCTCTCGAGTCTCTCTCACAGTCTACGACTCCGGGGTCATACTGTTCACATTCTTATGTCCCCCTGTATAATGGATAAAATATTACACTTTTAATATTTAGAAATTAACAATATATTGTTGCCATATCTTATATCAGTTGATGTTGTATATTTACTTATATTCACACTGAAAACAGTTGACAAAGGATCATTGGTTTTTAATAAGATACATACTCCAGATGGAAATGCTGAAATGTTTGCGAGCAGCTCTGGAGATTTTGTGTGGTTCACATATAGCAAGTCACAGGTTTATGAAATGACATAAAATATACAGGAGTCTTACATTTTACTAATGCAGAGCAGAAATATAAAACAAACCACAGGCTTGTAAACAGCAACATTTCCGATAAAGATTGTGTTGGCCGTTTTTTTCATTGTGTTTACTGTCATAAACATGAATGTGGATTATGCTGTAATAATCATTAATTTAAGCTGAAACTCAACGCTGTGATCTCAGTCAGACATGAGTGCATGTGAATGAGGAATTAAGGTTAAACAGCAGTAGATCCAGGACTGGCCTACATTCAGTCAGGAAAACCACACACTTTCTCTCTGAGAGTGAGAGTGAGTGAGCATGAGAGTGAGTGAGAGTTAGAGAGAGCGAGAGAGAGCGAGAGAGATGTGCGCTGCTGGTTCCTGCATAATGCAAGACTGTCCATGCACAGTCAAATCGACTAAATGTGTGTGTTCCTCCTCCAGTGGTTTGCTCTTGTTACACTGCTCTCGTTGAGTGTAATATGAAGTGCTGAAAGATCACTACGCCCATTTGCAATCAGCATTTTTTTGGGCTCATCCTGTTAAACCAACAACAACAACAAGAAAGCCACATAGACCTAATTACTACTTGGTCTTGATAATATTCACCATCAGTTATTGACCATAACAAGAAAAAAATTATATATATATATATATATATGATATTGGCCACAATTTCTACGCAGTAGTTTGGTGCTGTAATTTTAGTTTTTGTCAATTTTTGATTCATTTCAACTATAAAGATATAGTTTTGAGTTTTGGAAAGGGAAAGATTATCCAAGTTCCTCATAAAATGCTAGCGGCTGTAGTGAAAGTTTCTGCGTTAATGATTTACAGACGGTGTGAAGCTGCCTCAGGGACATGAACACGACAGGAGGAGACTTGTCTTCAGACGTCTAATTTCAGGAGGAAACCATCAACTCTTACTCTGGTGGTCTCAGTAATTGCGGAGTGTTTTAACTAGCATCCTAAATATTTTTGTAATTATATTAGTCCATTTCATTTATCACAATTAAGTGAACATGGGTGAATTTTCACTATTTTGGTTGAAGCAGATGTTGCTATTTTAAGTTCAATAAAATAAAAGGGCCCTTCCCCTTGTGGGTACTAGTGCATTGTAAAGGGTGACAGACACACATCGGGCCAATGCAGACGGGTCCTTAGTTGTGGAAACATGGATTGTGTCACGGTGTGGGTTTTGTGTTTCATGTCTTGTTCCTGTCTGTCTTGTGTTCCCCCCATTATTGTGTATTTGGTTTAGTCCTGTTCCAGTTTTCCCGCTCCTCGTTTGTGTTCATGTTTACACACCGTGTTAGTTAATTTACCCAGCTGTGTCTTGTTTCACTCATCCGTTCCCCTGTATATAAACCCTGTGTTTTAGTTCAGTCTTTGTGAGTTCTTGATGTTGTTAGGTTTGCTGTTGCTTGTAGCTGTCTCCATGTTCCTGTCTTGAGTTCCGTTTTCCTTCGTTTGCCCTGGATGTTGACTTTATTAAAATAGTGCTTGCGATTAGGGCTGGGAATCGCTGGGTACTTCACGATACGATACGAGATGCGATACATTGTTCACGATACCGATAATATCACGATATGGCGATACTGCGATAATCGATATATTATCAGTAATAACTCACAATATATCATGGTTTAAGAAATACAAATATTTTTTGGTAATTAGGAAAATGAATCTCCATTATTTTTTGGGGATGAAACACAATAACAAAAACAACTTGTGTCTTATCAGTTGCAACAAAACAGTCACAGACACTATTTTAGTGTAACATTGCTGCAATCAGTAGTAATAAAAATGTTTACGTCGAGCCAGCACAAACAACGGCTTTCTCACAGAGCTGCGGGTGATGCCGCGTGAGGTGTCTGTGCATGTGGTCGTGTTTCCCGTCTAGTGGACTTTTGCAAAGCCGTTCCGGGAGTCTCCCGCATATTGATAGCGTCTCCCTGATGTCCGCAAATTAGTTCTAATCTCCCGGAATCTAGAGCGCGCATGCGAGACAGAACATACTGCGCGCATAACATACACATAGCACGCGCACGACAGATAGGGAGAGAGCGAGAGACCTTGCGTGTGTGCCTCATGAAAGCTAGTCAAATCCAGTCAACTCGGATAATGAATAGAGCGTTTTATAACGGCTTTTAAAGGGGTCATATAATGCCATTTTTGTACAAGCTAATATGATTCTTTAGGGTCTAAATTTAAAGTTTGTAATATACTTTAATTAAAAATTCTCATTAGTATTGTAAGAAAACACTTATTTTACCTGGTCAAAAACAGCTCTGTTGCCAGCACGCCGTTTAAGTGCATGTGCCTTTAAATGATAATGAGCTTTGCTCACCCCGCCCCTCTGTTCTGTGCGTACACCGTTTGTAACACAATAACACAAAAAGTATAACGCGTTGTTCATTATAAACATGGGATTATGAATATTGAGAACGTCGTCCATAGAAAACATGCCGTAATGTTCCCTGAGTGTAAACCTTAGACACATTCATCGTGAAGCTAGCGATTTGCAAAGATTAATATAAATATGAATATAAAGGTTAATAAAACGCTACACTCACTTCAGTTCTTCTGGACGTGCAGGAACCTATGGCAGGAACACGAATAGTTGGTATCGATTCCTTTTTTTCAGGAGCAGCTTCTTAGCAAAACCAGCTTTATACTCCTCCTTTATAAAGCAGTCTGGTGTGTGAAATGATTCATGCAAACATGAAAGCATTTACGTTGATCGTCGGTAATATTCCCTTCGAAAACAAACTCAGCCACTCTGCGTCTTCAGCGGTTCGGATTTAGGAACATTAATGACTGGTGTGTTCCTTATTGCACCCAAGAGAACACCACTTCATTCTGCTCATAGACAGTGCTGCTCCAGCGTACTTTTCAGCGCGACACCGGTCCGCGCGCGCATGATTGACAGCTGGCTCACGAACGAGGGCGGGTCTGTGTTGAAACGCTACTGTCAATCAACGATCGTGGGAGGGGCGTGCGAGCCTGTGACGTCACAGGCTCGAACGGCTCGATTTGAGGCAGGGGAAAACATATAAGGAGATTAAAACAAAACCACTGGATGGATTTTTATCATTATATGATGGCTGTGTACAGGCACTGCCAACACACATTTCAGTACAATCAGCTTGTAAAAGTGCATGTACCATTATATGACCCCTTTAAGATCGATACTTGGCAAGAGCGCATCGAGAATCGATCGCGGGAGTAAATATCGTGAGATATCGCCATATCGATATTTTGGCGCACCCCTACTTGCGATTGGATTGTCTCTCTGCTCATCCTTGCCTCATCATAACAGAAGAACTCACCACACTTAAATCCAGCAGCACAGATGTCATCTGAACTTCCCAGCATGAGCCGGGAGTTTGCCGGTCAGATCGCGGCCTTGGCCCTGGATAGCTGTGATCTGTTCCAGTTTACCTGGGGGTTTGCTCCTCTCGCTGCCTCCTGCTCTCTCTGTGATGAGGGAATTAAGCTGTGTTACCGGTTGGGGGCCAAGGAGGTCGACCCGAGGGAGCTCCCCGATATCTCCGGTCTGAACTGGAGAGAGGCACTCGCCCGATGTCTGGAGAGCTTCCTTCCGCAGTACGCCAGGTCATCACCTGATCTCCGCGCCCAGCCAGAGACCGCCGTCCAGCCAGCCAGAGACCGCCGTCCAGCCAGCCAGAGACCGCCGTCCAGCCAGCCAGAGACCGCCGTCCAGCCAGCCAGAGACCGCCGTCCAGCCACGCCCAGCCAGAGCTGCTTCACGTCAGCCACGCCCAGCCAGAGCTGCTTCACGTCAGCCACGTCCAGCCAGAGACGGTCCACGTTTTAGTATTTTCCCGTAATATATCCCGTATTTTTACAGCCTGATTGTGTGAGACGTAGGCCTACAAGCTCGGACAGATTCGGCTTGAAGTCGTTCGCCGCGTGCGCTGTTACAAAAAAAGCTGTGCACATAGCCAAGCGAAATGAGGTCTTGCCGGTCTTGCGCACCCAACTCGTCATTTTTGCCGCGCTCGTGTGGACGCGCGATATAAACAAGGCTTTTTGTAAACAAGGCTTTACTCCGTGTCAGCGCGTGCTCTGATCGGTAAAGGTGCACAGACCTCTCCAGCAGTAGCAGAAGTACCACTAACTCCTCCTCCGTTTCCCTCGTAAGCTGATATTAGTATTTAAACATTCTCTATAATAATTTTTTAAATGACTAATATCTCTCTCTTTCTCTCTAACACACACACACACACACACACACACACACACACACACACACACACACACACACTGTCTCTTTCTCTCTCACACATGTAGTTATAAACTCTAGACTTTTAATGATTAGTGCTTTATTTTTAAAGTTTGTGGGTAAGAATCGTGTAAAAAAAAAAAAAAAAATCCCTTATTTTTGGGATGGATCCCGGGAAATCTCCCTTATTTTCAATGTTCAATGTTGACAGCTATGCCCTCATTGGAGGCTGAGCCACAGACTGGTTCATGTTCCGTACTGGTCACACAAATTTCAGTTCAGTTAGAACCAGATGCATATTTGTATTGATGATTCTAATTTGATTATTTTATATCCAATTGTTGATATTTGTGTTTTGAAAAAGTTTTTGATTGATGTTTGACTCCTAACCAATTTTCTACATTAAAAATTGTCTTTTTATTCGGGCTAGTAAAATCCATTTCGGGCTACCAAAATCTGAAGAGCTACCAGCGATTTTCAAATTTTGTCGTCAGTGGGGTTTGAGGAAGTGACGTATGCAGCCCCTGAAGTGAGAGACAGGAAACAGAAATACTGCAAAATAATAATAACGCGACGAAACGAGACAAAATAACGTTATAACATTTTGTCTCGTCTCGTTTTGGTTAATGAAAATGAGGAGACATTTTAGCAGTTTTTATTTTGTAAACCACATTTAGTCTCGTTTTTTTTTCGTCAACAATATTGCGTTATACATTTGATTATAGTCATCGTCACATGACCAGCATTTAGATTGCGTCTCGTTTTCGTCACGTGATAAAGGTTCGTTGACTACGATATTTAGTCACAATTTCGTTGGTGAAAACAACACTAGGAAGGACTCATTATTGGATACTGTAGGGCAGGGGTCGGCAAGTAAGTTTGGCATCGGGCCAAAAAAAATTTTTGCCACTAGATGGTGGGCCAGAACATAGTCAAAGTATAATTTAAGAAATTAATTGATGAAAACTGCAACTAGAATTGCCTATGACAGACTGTTACAGTGTCTTTTGTAACTATTGAGCTGTTTCTCTCTGTTAAATCCTGTAGTAGGACAGTCATTAACAAAAAGCCACATTTGTGTGGCGTGTCCGGGCTTTACAATTAATAAAGTGTATCATTCGTTCAATCCTTTTTTTAAATTAAAACCAAAAATTAAAAAAAATAAAAACGACTTGTTTTTCCATTATTTATTTCCTGAACTGAAATGAAAAAATGAATAATGACGTGTTTTTTCTGATTTTCTGATTGTGTGCTCAATCAAAAATATTTTAAAAAATTACTGGATTAGACAAATTTGAATATAACACCTTAGTAGGCGTATATCAATGAAATCTTTTTAAACAGATCAAGTAATATTGTGGTAACAAATTACAGCCATTTTAATAAAGGTGTGAATAGCAATCATGCCTCATTCGCTTGCAGTCCGACTTTTGAACTTTATTCCTTTTTTATTATTATTATTTATTCGGGACACACACATACACACCTAAGGTTTAAGGAGGTCTGCGCGGGACTGTTTTTTCCCCGTCCCGCTTCCACAAGGTTCTATTTTCAGGTTACAGTGTATCTCGTGGCTCACGCAATCTTCACATGCACGCGCTCTTCAATCCGTTTCGGAGACTCTTTGTTCGTTCCGGTGAAATCACGTAACAAAAATGCACACAAAGTATTCCCTGCTTGATATAATAAAACCACTGATGAACATATTCGGTTTTGATGAGGGAAAAAAACCTATACGAGTGCGGATTAGAACCCAGAACCTCTGACATGCTCGGCAAAAGTTCTACCACTCGACCATTAAAGGACACATGTCAAACAGTCGGATCTATGTATTTATTCACGTGATTCATTCATTTATACACACATACGCACACAAACACACACCGGTCCTACCCACTTTTTAAAACAAAATTACGCCATTGTGTACAGCAGAGTTCCGACCGCTTCCGTCTTTATACTTTAAAATTGTATACTGTTTCACACAGTAGGCTAGTCTATGCGGTGGTGAAATCGCCGCGCGGCCACAGCTTTTCTCAAGTAACGTAGTGTAAGAGTTTTGTGCAGCATTTTGCAAATATTTTTTATCAGTTAAAAAAAAAAAAAAAAAAAACGGACTTACAAAATAATTCGGCGGGCCAGAAAATATTGTTGGCGGGCCAGTTTTGGCCCGCGGGCCGCCAGTTGCCGACCCCTGCTGTAGGGTTTGAATACAGGTAGATGAATGCTCATCCACTACGGGGCTCCGGTAAGAAGCGTGACAGGAGACGGGGAACTTTTAAACTCTTGATAGATTTGAATGTTCACACGCATTGGCATCATCCAGCTGTACTGAGTTCTCTTTCATAGGTTCTCTCAACGCTGCGGATATTCTCTGAATGTGCCGATTGTCTGAAGCCTTATAGAATCACGCCAATTCATTGGCTGATGGCGTCCACGCAATATGGCTCCGCCCCGACGCTCTTACGTCGCATCATACGTATTCGCGCGCGCGCCATCTGCTCCTCAGATTTCTCTGCCTTCAGAACGAAGCGGTCACGTTTGCCCTTCGCTCGTGATTTTTCTGAGCTACAATACATCTAGGCGCTTCTGCGACTGTTCAAGCGGAACTCTGTTTCTCCTTACGGTGAAGCTGCCATGGATTACAGACGCTGTACTCCGCCATGTGCTCGTTACATCGCTAACGACAACCCACACAGTAAGTGCGTTAAATGTTTGGGTTTTTCACATGCGCGTGAGGCAGTTATAGGATCGTCTAAATGCAAATTCTGTGAAAATTTGTTGCTCAAAACCCTCAAATTGCGGCTCGCGGTCTTTGAGAGGGAATCATTCGTCTCCCCCTGTCGCGCTCCCGAGGCCTCTTGAGGATCCGCGACCTGGGGTTCGGATGTAGAGCTTGAGGATGCGGAGTTCGAGCAGACGAGCCCCGCTCTTTCTCTCCCTCCCTCGGCACGCGCGAGACATGCCAGTCGAATTTTCACACGATTATTTGCGCCCCAGCCCGGGAGCACGCGACGCGGTTTCTTTCGGGCTGGAGGATATACTTTTTACCGAGGCTTCCGACTCCGAGGATTTCGGGCCTACTCTCACCGACGAGGTTATTCCGCCGAGCGGCCAGGAAACGCGGCCTACTGCGGCCTACGCGGAGCTCGTTGACGTGCTTTCGCGCGCTACGGAGAAGCTCGCTATTGATTGGCCCGACGAGCCACGTGAGTCTCAGTCGTCGAAACTCGACGAAAGGCTTCTCAGTGGCCCTAATTCTAGGCCTCAACGGAGGAAGCTGCCATTTTTCAGTGATCTGCATCATGAGATCTCCAGATCCTGGAAGCAGCCTTTCTCTTCGCGCCTCACTAATGCGGCTGCTGCTGATTTCACCAACCTGGTAGGTTCTGTGGAACAGGGCTATTCCGCCATTCCGGCGATTGAGGAAACTTTAGCCGACCATCTTGCTCCGTCGTCTGCGCCGTCCTGGAAGTCGCGCCCCCTTCTCCCTTCTAAAGCATGTAGGACTACTTCCTCTCTCATTGGGAAATCCTACATGGCGGCTGGGCAGGCAGGCATGACCCTGCACACTATGGCCATTCTTCAGGCCTACCAGGCGGACGTCCTGAAGGAAATGGACGAGGGTGACGGTGTGACCCCTGAAGCGGTCAAGGAGCTTCGTAAGGCTACGGATTTAGCCTTAAGAGCCACCAAGCATACCGCACGTGCTATAGGTCGCTCTATGGCTGGTTCTGTTGCGGTGGAGCGCCACTTGTGGCTTAATCTCACGGAGATCCGTGATAAAGAGAAGGTTTTCCTCTTGGACGCCCCCATTTCTCAGACAGGGTTGTTTGGTGAGGCGGTCAACACAGTGGTTGAGAAATTCCGCTCCTCCAAATCCCAATCGGCCGCGTTCAGACAGTTCATGCCCAGGAGGGCTAGAGAACCTTCTGCTCCCCCCCCCGGTGCGACCCAGAGAACGTCCCTCTCATAGACCGGAGTTCTCTTCCAGAAGAAGCGAACCAGGGCATCCCCCACCTGCCACGGTTTGGGGAGCCCGCGGTCGCCCGTTTCCCCGTCAACGGCCTCACAAGCGCCTCCAGTTGAAGCGGTCCGACAAACCGACTGCTCCGGCGGTGCAGAGCCGTTCCTGACCCTCCGGTCAGAAAAAGGAGAGCTCCTCTGCTTCCTCAGGGTTGGGTCAGACCGCGCAAGCGTTTCTGCCCACCTCCCAGCTCTCCTTTCCTTGCCCTGTCACCTTCGCCACTCAGAGTGTCTCGAAGTGCAGGCCATATTTCACCTTCTCTACTCAGTCTGGTGCGGGAGGAAGGAGACGCTTTCGGCTTTCTCCCCTCACCCCCCACGCTCTCTATAACTACCGGCCGCATCCTCGGAGACACTTTCCGTTTTCCTCCGAAGCAGGCGGACCTGGTCACCATGACCCCAATCTCGATGCCTCCCATCACGTGCCAGGACGCCGATGGCCCTCCTGCACAGTCAACCTCTTTACCCCAGGAGCGTCAACACGGCACCCTTACTCAGGTATGTCGTCTGCATTACAACATCCCTCCTCCTCTGTCACATTTCCTTCCAGAGTGGGAACGCTTACCAGGGGTATCGTCCTGGGTTCTTCGCACAATTCGGTTCGGCTACACTCTTCAGTTTTGCCGCAATCCCCCCTGTTTCAACGGGGTGTTTCCTACTGTAGTAGACAGCGCCGCTCAGGCTTCTGTACTGCAGCAGGAAATCTCTTCCCTCCTTCTCCAAGGAGCAATAGAGGAGATTACTCCAGGGGAAACCGAGCGGGGCTTTTACAGCCGTTACTTCCTGGTCCCGAAGAAGGGCGGCGGTTTGCGTCCCATACTGGAACTCCGCCGGCTGAACTTCGCCCTTTACAAAGGGAAATTCAAGATGTTGACGCTGAAAGCTATCATATCTCAGATTCGGCCAGGGGATTGGTTCGTGACGATAGACCTAAAGGATGCTTATTTTCACATCCAGGTTGTACAGCGACACAGGCAATTCCTCAGGTTCGCCGTTGGAGAAAGGGCGTTCCAGTACAGGGTCCTTCCCTTCGGCCTATCTCTAGCTCCGAGGACATTCACAAAGTGCATGGATGCAGCTCTGGCCCCATTGCGGCTCCAGGGCATCCGTGTTCTAAATTACCTGGACGATTGGCTCATTTTAGCCCAGTCCAGGAAGCTAGTGGCCCACCACAGAGACGTCGTTCTGAGTCATATCCAGTCTCTCGGTTTGAGGTTGAACTCGGAGAAGAGTGTTCTTGCTCCGGCTCAAAGCACCGTTTTCTTGGGGGTGAACATGGATTCCGTTCTCATGCAGGCCCGTTTGGCCCCTGCACGGATTTCCAGCTTGACGACATTCTTGGCTCGTTTTTCACTAGGCCATCATGTGTCTGTGGGCACCTGCCGCAGGATGCTGGGCCTTATGGCTGCGGCTTCCTCCGTGCTACCGCTGGGCCTACTCCACATGAGACCCTTCATGTGGTGGGTGAAACTCTCAGGGGTTCGACCCTCCGGGTCAACCCTTCGCCTACTGAAGGTATCGCGCAGATGCTTTCGAGCCCTGTCAGTTTGGCGGGACCCTCTTTTTCTTCGGAAAGGGGTCAGCATGGGTGCGGTATCTCGTCGCCGGATGATTACGACGGATGCCTCTCTCACCGGCTGGGGAGCAGTTTTCGAGGGCAGACCAGCGTGTGGGGTCTGGACCGGGGAGGCTCTCTCCTGGCACATAAACTGCCTGGAGTTAAGGGCCGTTTTTCTGGCTCTGCTTCATTTCCTCCCTCTTCTGGAGGGTCACCATGTCATTGTCAGAACGGACAATATGGCAGTGGTGTCTCATGTGAACCGGCAAGGAGGTTCTCGGTCGCGCACCCTAGACAGGCATGCACGTCACCTTCTCCTGTGGTCTCAGAGCAGATTCCTATCTCTAAGAGCGGTTCATGTCCCAGGGGTTCTGAACCTCGCAGCAGATTTTCTGTCGAGACAGAAACTCTGATCGGGAGAATGGATGTTGAACCGCCAGACGATGGCTCTAATCTGGAAGGTTTTTGGAGAGGCGGAGGTGGACCTCTTTGCGTCTCAAGAGTCATCCCAATGCCCGCTTTGGTTCTCCCTGAGTCCCCCGGCCCCATTGGGGATAGATGCGTTCGCTTACCCTTGGCCAACGCAGAAACTCTATGCCTTCCCGCCCATCAAACTGATCCCGGCGGTCTTGGCCAGAGTGAGAGAGAGCGGAGTCCGCCTGCTCCTGGTAGCTCCGTTCTGGCCATCTCAGCCATGGTTTTCGGAGCTAGTTCCTCTACTGGAGTCTTCCCCCTGGAGGATCCCGGTCAGGGAAGATCTGCTGTCCCAGCTACAGGGCAGGATATGGCATCCTCGCCCAGACATGTGGAAGCTGTATGTTTGGCCGATCAGAGGCCGTTAGCATTAAGCTCTGGTCTCCCAACTGACGTTCAGGAGACTATACTCTTCCAAATGGAAGGTTTTTGAGACTTGGTGTTTAGCACATGATAGGAGCCCAGTTAACTGCCCTGCTGGTTCAGTACTGGAATTCCTGCAGGAGAAGTTTGCGGCTGGAGCAGCCGCTACCACTCTCAGAGTTTATGTCGCGGCTATTGCAGCGCATAGGGAATCGGATGAGATTCCCCTAGGCAAATTAAGGTTAGTTTCTGCCTTTATGCGTGGGGTGAAGCGCCTGAAACCGGCTCGCTCCCCTAGAGTTCCCTCATGGGATCTTTCTGTGGTCCTAGAGGGTTTGACGAAAGCCCCCTTTGAGCCCTTGGAGTCAGCTCCGGATAGGATTCTGACTCTTAAGGTTTCTCTTTTGTTAGCTTTGTCCTCATTAAAGCGGGTGGGAGACTTACAAGCTCTTTCTGTTAGCAAGTCCTGCTTGGACTTTGCCCCTAGCCTGGTCAAAGTTTCCTTGAGGCCGAGACCAGGGTATGTCCCCAAGGTTCTTTCCTCAACTTTCCGCTCTCAGTTAGTTAACCTTAATGCTTTCCACCCTCCTCCATTTTCATCTGAGGAAGATAGGGAGCTTAACTTGCTCTGCCCAGTTCGTTCTCTTAAGATATATGTAGACCGCTCAGGCGGTTGGAGGAAATCTAACCAGCTTCTGGTTTGCTTCGGTGCTAGCCGCCATGGGCTTGCTGCATCGAAGCAGAGGATTTCTCACTGGGTCACAGAGGCTATCTCGTTGGCTTATGGGGTGCGTGGCTTGCCTTCACCTCTTAACATTAGAGCACATTCCACCAGAAGTGTAGCATCTTCTCAAGCTCTTTTCAGAGGAGCACTTTTGGAGGATATTTGTGTTGCGGCAGGCTGGTCCTCTCCGCATACTTTTGTAAGGTTCTATAGCTTGGATCTTGACATGACCCCGGGTTCCCAGGTTCTTTCTGTTTGAACTCGTTTCGGTCGTTGTCTCTTTTATCTACCAGTCATAAAAGCGCTCTAGCTTGGCGAGTTTGGTAGTCCGTTCCCACTGCGCTTTCCGCAGCGTTGAGAGAACCTATGAAAGAGAACGTCTCTGGTTACTTACGTAACCTATGTTCTCTGAATAGGGAACGAGACGCTGCGTTAGCGGCCAAGCTCCTCGCGCTGCTGACAGTTTCTTTTCGGCAGAGAAATCTGAGGAGCTGATTCGCGCGCGCGAATACGTATGATGCGACGTAAGAGCGTCGGGGCGGAGCCATATTGCGCGGACGCCATCAGCCAATGAATTGGCGTGATTCTATAAGGCTTCAGACAATCGGCACATTCAGAGAATATCCCACTGCGCTTTCCGCAGCGTCTCGTTCCCTATTCAGAGAACATAGGTTACGTAAGTAACCAGAGACGTTTTCTATTATATACAAGGTATTGAATGTGTTCTTTCTGGAATAAACAGAATAAAAATATACATCAGTGTATCTAATAACTTTGAGTTACACAAACATATACAGTGAAAATAAACAACACAATAGCAGGATAGCAGAAACTAACCTTATCCAGCAGCATACACAGTAAAACGTTTCGTAATAATCCTTTTCGTATACTCTTATATAGAGGGAATTTTGAACACTCATAGTTGGTGCAAGAAATTGAGCGACACCAACTAGAAATAGGGAACTAGATATAGGGTTGGACTCTTCTTCACTGCAGTTTCTCGGCTGTGAGGGGCCAAAAATGTTTCGGAAAAGTCTCGGAAAAGACTCATCATCATGGTTTTGAAGTTTAACCAGCCGGACAAGAGGTCCTCCTCAAAGCGACTTCATGTTGGAGTGCAGGATTCTGATTGTTCTGTGCTCACGCGTCAAACCCGAGTTCAGAGTATCCAGCCGCCTTGGAGACCCTGTTTGTGGCTCTGGAAGAGTTACTACCTGGACTCTGTAGTACTTTTTGCAACTTTAAGGCCCATGTTAGTGAGAACAGAGAGACCTGGAAGAGTGTACTTGACAGGAACGCCTGCCTGAAATGTACCTGAGTGGTGTTCTGTTGTTGGACTTCTGTATTCAGAATGGAATGGTCATAACAAACACTAGCCCCTTTCACACAGCAAATTACCCCGATAAAATTGTCGTAAAATTGCCAGAACGACTTTACCTTTAAAACGATTTAAATTAAAAAATGTGCTGTTCACACAAGCAACAGCTTTCTGGCTTTTTACCGGTATGAGAGACCATTCACACATTAGTTCAAAAATACCGGTAAACTCTTTGATGTCATTAACCGAAAGTGACCTCTAAAGTTGAAGACAAATCTCTTCATCCGCCCAGACGAGGAGAATTGCTTTAGTTTCTGTATCACTCCAATTTGAAGACATTTGTAAACAGTTCTGAGTAAACACGTCATCTGCGTCATCATTTTATGAACAGTCCAGAGCCGCTTCTGATTGGCCCAAATCACTTCTTACGTCATCGCACTTGACCTCGTACGTGCAAAATACCGCTAAACTTCATTCCGCGTTCACACAGCGCATTACTTGTGAATTCACAACTTCCCTTACTTGTAACTTGCAGGAACAAATTTACCGGTATATTTGATAAAGTCCTGCTTCGAGCTGTGGCTGAAAGGTTGTTTCTGGCAAACCTTCTGATGGCTTAGATGGGAGAAGCTTGGGCTGGTCCAGGCTGTTGTGAGTCAGGACGTGAACTTGCTGACCTTGCCTGGTGATATTGGTCCACACACCCAAATCTGAAGTCATCGTTCACAGCCGGAAAACGGTTATTGATTGGATGTAGGGAGTGAGTTGCTTCCACAAATAGAGGAGTTCAAGTATTTTGGTGTCTTGTTCACAAGTCATGGTAGTTCAAAGCTTGAGATTGATAGTCAGGTGCAGCAATGGCAGTAATTTGATATAATGGGGTTAAAAAAGAAGGCCGTCTATGAAGTAAATGTAACTTATTAGTGGAATATTAAGTTAAATATAGTAACGCCTATATAGCTGTGGTGTGCGAGCTGATAAGAGAAAACCACACAGTGGATTGAGCGTGCAGCGACACACACGCATGCGTCTTCACAGACGTCAGTGTAAAGTTTGTAGTTCAGTCGGATGTCAATGGCAGATAGAGTAAAACGAGGCACGTAGCTTATTAACGTTACCTGACGAGAGAGAGAGAGAGAGAGAGAGCGCTCACGTTATTTGGATTAAAACTAAATCGTAAGTAAAACATGAACTGTTACCTGATTTATGTATAATGGGTGGTATACCCATTATACATTTACTGGAAGTATCCCAGTAAATAAAGTCGTTTATATCTCAAGTGAACATAGACAGTATATTCAAATGGCGCTCGTGGGTTTGGTCTTAAAGGGGCAGCAGTCTAATAAACCTGCTGCTGTTTTAATTTTAATCAAACAATGGCTACCCTTTTCAACTTTACAAAAAGATCCATTTATTTAATTTATACAGTAGTAAATAATATGCAATGTTTTTTCACATTTGATTACTTTATTCAAATACCTGTACCTGTTAGATTTACTCTAAAAGCATTGTTTATTTCATTTGTAGCCTTTCTTTATTCTATTGTATTTATTTGTGCTATATACAGTATGTGTAATTTTATTATTTGTTCTTATTTTATTACTGACTGCTTACTTGTCTTTAATAATGTTTTAAATTCACATTAATTAGGCTGGTACTGTAGTTTTTGTAGGATCAAAATTGGAATAAAGAATTGATATTTCACTGGTGTCTAAACATTTGTACCACTGACCCAATCCTCAGCACTGAGCCCTTCTGGAGCTGCTCTAAATATGTGCTGTGCTATTAAAGGAAAGATAAAATATGATAGAGCAATAGAATGCACAGTGAAATTAACAAGCTCATTAATGCATTTTCAGGCTTAATTAAGCATGAAAATAACTGAAGGAAATATATATTTGATGAACAAATTAATATGATTTATATTATTTTGGTTTATCTTCTAATACATTTAAAAATTAGAAATGCAGTGAAAATATAGGTATCGGTATCGGCGAGTACCAAAAATGAGAGTATCGGACTCGTTCTGGAAAAAGTGGTATCGGTGCATACCTAGAAGAGACCAGGCTCAGACCTAGGACACGCTGGAGGGATTGTATCTGGCCTGGGAACCACTTGGGATCCTTCAGGAAGAGCTGGGGGAAGTTGTCAGGGAAACCCCTCTGCCACCAGAACCTGGTCCTGGATGAACTGTTTATGTTGTATGTCTCTCTTCTGTAGAACATGAAAGGTGTATTTTTTGAAGAATGTCCATTCTTTTCCATATACTGAATGCAAATATATTCCCCCCCCCCCCCTCAAATCAGACATTGCTACTAACAGATGTAGAGAAGATTAGTGGATGACATTTCACATTGCAGTCTGTTCGCTATTTATTATGTCACCCATTATAGAACTGTGAAATGAATTGTGTTGATGTTCTTGTGTTGGGTTGATGAACCCAAACAACACAGATCTTACTGACTGTCTCTAACACATCCTCTGCTCATTTGTCTATCACCCACATATCTGTCTCACTCTTTCTGTCTCACTCTCTTGTGCAACACAGGATAGAATCCCGTATCAAACACACACAATACTCTCTCTGTGCCTCTCTCAGTGAATTGTGCTGTGAACAAAAGCGTTCTCTCACAGTCCGAGCGCAGGCTCAGCCTCTGCTGTCAGGTGCACACACAGAAAATGACATCAGTGTCTCTTTTTATTGGTGTTTTTAAGAAGCCAAGCATCACTTTTAAAACTGGTTGGTGATTTTAAACAAACCCATAACGCATTAACTTACTGTGCTATTAATGCCATTGAAAAAAGAAAAAAGTTGCGGTCACAATTGTGACCGGTGGGATTAAACGGGTTAATGATACCTAAAATCGTGCCGCTTGATAAAAGAGAGGTTTTATGTTACTTATCCGAGTGATCTGAACATTTTTGCCTGGTGAACAATAAAACATCCTTACATTTAAAGGAGAAATGTTTAAATATCGGAAAACATATTGGTTACACTGATTATCTGCCATTCTCTTAACACAGGGAACTCTGGGAATGTAAATTAATGTAAACTTTTTTATAAGAAAAAAAAAAAGCAAAACCACCCAAAGAAAAACAAGTTGAACAATTCATTGAAGTACATGTAATGTTGAATATAATATGTTTTTTTTATAGTAAATAAGGGGAAAATCAATACAGCGTGTAGTATTGCGATATTTTGCTTGAGGATATTGTATCTATACATGAACACAAAGTATTTTTTCAGGGTCTGAATTTCGGTTTACGATTGCCAGTATTGTGCGCAATTTAACCATAAGCTTAACATTTTTTATAGTGAAGGAAATTACAATAATTTGAAATATTTCTTTCAGACTGTAATTTCACAAACAGCGTCACTCTTTCTCATGTGGTCAGTGATACCGGTTATACACTTTTGAAGTCAAACTGTCTCGCGTTATTATTGTGTAGGCTATTTAACAACGAAAGCATAATTTACTGTACCGTTCAGGTTGTACAGTATGCTGTTAATGGCAAATTTATAAATATTTTCTATTACAGGGAATTTTCCATGGTTAGCATGAAACCACAACATGCGTTTCACATTATGAAATCAATAACATTGTAAAGCATGTGAAATCGACCTTGTGTAGCTAGAAGCAAGTGTGTGTCGGGTCTTAGTTTCTCTGTATCTTGCTGATTGTGAGGATGTATTGTTTAGGTCGCATGTATTTGTTGAATACATGCAAATGTCGATGTATTTGTTTGACATATTTAATTTTCATTTAATTTCTGACGTTTTAATCTGTGCAGTGAGACATCCAGTGATTATAGGCTTATTTTAGACGACTAATTTGCACTTTATCAACACATCAGGAGGTTCTCATCTCATTATTATTCAGCGTCTGAATGGGCATGTTATTTTTATACATTTCATGTCTCTCTCCGTCACAGGATTCGTCCTCAGCTGGCAAAAGAAAAGATTGAAGGATGTCACATCTGTACGTTTGTGACCCCTGGCGAGCCCCAGGTGGTTCTGGGAAAGGACAAGGCCTTCACCTACGACTATGTGTTTGACATGGACTCGACGCAGGACTCCGTCTATGCCAACTGCACTGAGAAACTCATCGAAGGATGTTTTGAGGGTTATAATGCCACTATATTTGCCTATGGACAGGTTTGTGTTTCTTTCCTAAAACTTAACTGATTGTTTAAAGGGGTCCTTAACTGCATTTTTCATTATTTTATAATGTTTCCTGAGGTGCACTCAGACACTGATAAACTCGCGCTGTGTCCAGTGATTATAAAGAGAGGGTTCTTTGCTAGTTTTCTATATAAAATTGAATCACAATTTAAATAACAGGTTGTTTTCATGCTACTAAGAGAAACAATGTGAAATTGACCATTTAGTCACTGGTTTGATTTACTGACCCATGAACCTGACTGTAAATGAATCATTACAAATCAGAAATCACTGGTCACAGATCAGGCATTAGAATTAACACGGTTATTTACATGTTGTGGCATTACTGTCGGGTCTGTATCTTACAGTAAAAGTCTGTTTGCAAAGCCTGCACCGAAATTGCGACTGATTGGCCAATGAACCCACAGTGAAATGTACCGAACAAACAAATAATGAGCCATTCACATAGTTGAAAATAGATAACCACATTCCTTTGGAAGGTAAAGTTATCTGTAGTCCGGTGATCTTGTGTCTCTCTTCTCTCTCATCTCACTAATGCACCAGTGGGCGGGGCCAAAGACATGATGATGTAAAAGTAGACGTTGATCTGATTCTGCAGAGCCGTCTTTCGTCGCACTATTACATCATAATGTGACAAAATCTGAAACGCAGTAGAATCGTTGTCATTTAGGAATGAGATCACATGGGTGTTTGAATCGAAATCGCCATCTTTTAACGATTAAACGTGCAGTTTTAAGTCTAGGGCATTTTCACACCTGTGTCATTGATTTGTTCAGTTCATTTAGTCATGTATAAACATTCATGATCAGAATCATACAAAAACAATCTGTCTGAGATTGCCTGAACAAGGTGGTCTCAGTCTGATTGAAAGTGAACATTAAAATGAACAGCTTTGCCTTTTGAAGCCCTCTTATTTTTCAGCCCCTCCAATCATATACCATCCAATCAATCCTAGTTCACCCTAAAATTTAATTTGTCGTCATTCTCCAAAATTATTTATTTTATATTTCACAGAATAAAGTAAGTACAGTTTTGGAATGACATGAGGGTGAATAAATGATCAAATAATAATAATTATTATTTTTTTATTAAAGCTATCCCTTTAATTTTTCTTCAGGTTGTTAATACAATTTAATTTTGACTTTAAGATTCTTCTGGTAAGGTCGAGGGATATTTATACATCCAGCATCATTTGAGATTACAGGTTAAAGAAGTTTATTTGGCCTGATATTTATTTGTACAAGCTGTATTTTCCATGTTCTCTCTGTATGGCTAGCGTTGCCAGTGACCTGCATTTAATGGCTGACTTCCCCAAACACCAGCACACAGCTCTGACTCTCTCTCTCTCTCTCTCTCACTCTCTCTCTCTCTCTCCTCTCTCTCTCTCTCTCTCTCTCTCTCTCTCTCTCTCCTCTCTCTCTCTCTCTCTCTCTCTCTCTCTCTCTCTCTCTCTCTCTCTCGCACTGTTAATCCAGATTTATCAGCTGTCTCACTCATCTGCCAGACACACACATCAAACTCTACTCCTGCTGACAAAAAACAAGTCTATGATGACATCAATGTACTTTATATTTAAATGCAATCACATAATCTTGCAACAGAACTCTAATTGGGTTTAAAGTGCGCAATTTGTATAATAATGTATATAGTTGAATATGTTGTGATGTTGAGATTTGATGTTGTATCTCAGACAGGGTCAGGGAAGACGTATACGATGGGCTCGGGCTTTGACATGTCAATACTAGACGAGGAGCTGGGCATCATCCCGCGGGCGGTCGGGCACCTCTTTAAAGGCGTCGAGCAGAGACGCCAGGCGGCTGCAGATCAGGGCCGACCCGTGCCGGAGTTCAAGATCAGCGCACAGTTTCTGGAGGTACAGTGCTTTTGGAGGATGCGAGTTCATTTTAATGATCCTTTTGTGTGACAGATACTCCTCTCCCAAACTCATTCCATTGGTTGAGCTAGAAGTGGGTGTGAACCGTTTATGATTTCCATGAAGACATCTTCAAAGCAGTGTTGTTTTTGTTAACTATTAAAACAAGTTCTCTTTCAAACATTCGCTCGGTATCTCACTATGGGAACGCCTCTGAGCGTGACAGATCCTGGAAGCACCAATCACACCACGTCTGTCAGTTGATAGACCAATCACGACAGTGATGCGGGAGTCCCACCTCCCTAATATAAACCACTGCCGGGTGGTCCCTACTTCATTCTCGATCTCTTCCCCGTGAAGATTAATTTGGAAGCTATACTTCAGCAGGACCTGTATTCAAAATAGTTGTTTAACTGTTCTGAGACGAGCCGTCAGGGTACGTCGCCGAACGCAACTGTTTTTGTTAGCGGGTCTCTCTTTCACTGTAACAGTGATATTTTATTTTAATCCGGTATACTAAGAGAATTAACGTGTTACGGCGAATTCTCTTATATATCCCATTTTTCTGAGTTGCACGTTGTGGTGAGCTTGGATAGACTAGGCTACTATTGTTTGCTATAGCGACTGCTAGTTCTGCAAGCGGCGGACCGAAAGCAGAAACTTCACGTCCGTGTGCGTGCAGTTCTATGATATCGGGCAAGGATCCTCATCCACTGTGCATCCTATGCCTGGAGGTGAGACACACTCAGGCAGCCCTTGCGAACCCCGAGTGCTGTCCGCACTGTTCTCTTTTCCCGTCAAGGGTGCTAGAGAGAAGAGTGCACGTCGCGGCCACTAGTAAGGGGGATCCCTGCTTTTCTCCGCCGCCCGCGGGGGAGACTAAGCAGCCCCCTGCGTCATGCAGCTGGGGCGAATTTATGGACGAAATCTCCCCCCAACTACCTCCCCTCTTTGGATTTGTTACGGATGTAAGAGAGGAGACGAGGATGACGACGAGGCTATCGATCGTCTGTTGGAGGATGAAGGTGAGGAGGATGAGGATGACGCGATCCTCCCGCCGAATCCCTCCCGGCCTGGCAGCGCCTTAAGCGAAGGTTCACACTCCCCCGTTCAGGGGGAGCTCGACCTACTGGAAATGTGCCAAACTCTCCATAGACTGGCCGTCGCAGCAGACTGGCCAGGGGATGGAGAGGGATCTCTATGACGGCAAGAGACTGCCGTCATGTGCCCCACCAGTGAAACAGCTCATTCCAGCGGTCCCCGCGTGCGTTTCAGAGATGAAACGTTTCTGGGATAAGTCCTTTTCACACAGGGTTCCTGTAAAAGGTTTTTCCAGGCTGTATGTGGATAAGATGGAGGAGTTAGGAATGTCAAATTCCCCTCCTGTTGAGCTGTCAGTTGCTCATCATCTCCACCCTAACTGCAGGAAAGCTTTTTCCTCAGCTTCAGCTTCACTGCCAGGACGCACTGATCGCCTAGCGGCCTCAGTTTTTCAGAAGATTTATCGTTCTTCTGCACTGGCAGTGAGGGCTCTTAATGCCACCTCTCTCCTCACTGCTTATCAAGTGGAGCTTATGGAAGAGATGGGGAGGCAAATGGATGCTGGGACACCAAACCCAGCCCTCTGGGAGGAGATTTGCATTATTGCAGATCTCAACCTGAGAACTTCCAGAGGTGCGGTCCAGAGCTGTGGCCGCAGCATGGACCTAGCAGTGGTCGGCGAGCGAGCTCTCTCGCTGGGGCTCTCAGACAGAGAGAAAGCAGACTTCTTGGATGCTCCGATTGAGCCCAAAGCCCTTTTCGGGGCGCCGGTCACTGCTATGCGACAACGGTGTGTCAAAGTCAAAGTCAAAGTTTATTTATATAGCACTTTTCAAAAACAGCAAGCGTTTAACAAAGTGCTGTACACAAACATACTTATGCACTCAAACCAACATGACCAAAATACAAAAGAACAATAAAACAATAAAAGAATAAAACAAACTCTCACACAGCGTCAAATGCCAAACTGTAATAATAAGTTTTTAGATTCGATTTAAAAATAGTAATGGTTTGAGACTGCCTGATGTACAGAGGCAAACTATTCCACAACTTCGGTCCAGCCACTGAAAATGCTCTTTCACCCCTGGTTTTCAGTCTCACACGCGGGACTACTAAACGCAAATGGTCAGCGGACCTAAGCGCTCTGGATGGAGCATACTGCTTAATCAGTTCCGTCATGTACCTGGGAGCGAGGCCATGAAGTGATTTAAACACAAACAACAAGATTTTGAAATTAATTCTAAAAGAAACTGGTAACCAGTGAAGCGAGGAAAGAACAGGTGTAATATGTTCTCGCTTTCGTGTACCTGTCAGCAAGCGAGCTGCAGCATTCTGGACCCTCTGCAGTCTAGAGAGAGAGGCCTGACTAATGCCTATGTAAAGGCCATTACAATAATCTAGACGCGATGAGATGAAAATATGGAGGAGTTTTTGAAAGTCTCTGGAAGACAGAAATGATTTCAGCTTGGTGAGCTGTCTCAACTGGAAAAAACTCGATTTAACTACCAAGTTAATCTGTTTGTCCAGTTTAAAATCACAATCCATAGTGAAACCTAAATTTTTGACATAGGACTTCACAAATGGATTCAACTCAACAAGGTCAAAATTTCTCGATTCATAAGTACCTCCGGGGGTAAAAAGTATAACCTCTGTTTTGTTTTCATTAAAACATAAGAGATTTTTTGCCATCCAGGCCTTAATTTCCTCAATACACTGTAGTAAAGGCGCTAACGTACAAGTGTCTTTTCTATTCAGAGGCAGGTAAATCTGGGTGTCATCAGCATACATATGAAACGATATTCCAAATTTCCTAAAAATGTGACCCAGGGCAATAAATATAATGCGAACAACATAGGCCCCAAAATGGAGCCCTGGGGGACGCCAGACGTGAGAGAAGCCGTTGAGGAGACAAATTCTCCAATGCGAACTGAAAAAGTTCTTTCGGACAAGTACGACTTAAACCAAGCCAACACATTACCCTCGATGCCAACACATTCTTCCAGACGTGAGATTAAGATCCCATGGTCTAAGGTATCGAATGCAGCTGAAAGATCCAGTAATAATAAAATCGCACAATTTCCTGAGTCAGTAGTGAGTAGTAGATCATTTGACACCCGCAGCAATGCAGTTTCTGTACTATGAAGAGACTTGAAACCAGACTGGAAAACTTCATGGATACCATTTAAATTTAAAAATGCATTTAACTGTTCAAATACAACCTTTTCGAGCAATTTCGACAAAAATGAAAGTTTAGAGATCGGTCTAAAATTTGCAGGAAGTGATGGATCCAGATTAGATTTCTTAATAACCGGTTCCACCACTGCATGCTTAAAAGATTTGGGTACAACTTCTGTAGCCAGACTACTGTTAATAATAGCAAGGACCGACGAGCTAATAGCTTCAAATGAATCCTTTAATAGTCGTGAAGGAACAATGTCTGTGCAACAAGTGGATAATTTCATTTTGTCAAAAATCTCCCTCAATGAAGTAAGAGACACCGGCACAAACTGGTGTGATCTGAAGAAACAAGAGGGTGAGGCTTTCCAAACTTTCCTCCCTCGCAGATCTGTCACTAGGGTTTCTCAACCACCACGGTCCAGGTATGAAGCCCCCCAGAGGGGTGGTCGGTCAGACTTCAGAGGCCCTAGACCTTCTCAGCCTCAGCAGGCTGAGCCACAGTCTAAGCCAGCTCAGCCGAGGGGAAAACCTTCCTTTGCAGCGGCTGCAGCCAGATACCGACCAGCAAACACTCTGGGAGGGAAGAAACGAGGACAACCTGAGATTTCGTATTCAGGACAAAGGGATGAGCAACAGCACTCACGGAGTATCTGTCGTTTTCCTCCCTCAAAGAGAGCGGTAATTTTCTCCCCCTCCCGCCAAGAGAAGGCGTCAGACACGGGAATTGTTCACAGGAAAAAGTTATCCAATGACCAGTTCATTTGTGAAGTTTGCACCAGTTCCCCCAGTGCCTCACAGAGAAATTACCCTCCCTCCACCCACGGGGTTACAAAAGAGGGCAGAGGGCTGTTTTCTAAAAGAAATGTGTTCTATGAAAATAATAATAAACAAGTTCCCTGTGCATCCAGGCAGTGGGTCGAGGGCACAGCAATGTTTGAAAAGAAAAACACACACAAAAACAAAATTGTCCAGATCAGAGCTGCAGTCCCCAGCTCCACCGCTAGATGGCGCCGCCGCGTCACTAGTGGACGAGAGCTGCTGCGGTCTGCTCGCTGCTCATGCAGAGAGCTGGCGCGCATGCGCAGTACACCCCTGGGTTTTATCCACAATAAGCCGGGGTTATCGTCTGCAATTTGCTGTAAAACCTCCACTTTTCAACAGTGTGTTAATGTCAGCAGCAGATGGGGAGTCAGCTCAGATTTTAGAGGAAGAAATAAACTCTTTATTGAGCAAAAGAGCTATTCGAGTTGTGCCGCCGGAGGTCAGCCGTCAGGGTTTTTACTCCCGGTACTTTGTCATTCCCAAGAGAGGGGGGTCTCCGTCCCATTCTGGATTTACGGAACCTCAACAAACGCCTCAGAAAATACAATTTCAAAATATTGACCTTAAAGATGTTGTCTCAAATGATTCGTCCCAAGGACTTACGTCAGTCGATCTGAAGGATGCATATTTTCACATAAGCATCTACCCGGCACACAGAAAATTTCTCAGGTTTGCCTATCGGGAAACAGCCTACGAGTTTTTGACAGTCCCATTCGGCTTATCTTTGGCTCCAAGACTATTCAGCAAATGTGTGGAAGCAGTGCTCACACCGCTGAGAGAAATGGGTCTGAGAGTGTCAGCATATTTGGACGATCTGCTGCTGTGCGCGCCGCCATGGCAACAGGCAGAGAGAGAGAGAGACAGAAATGCTCGTGTCTCATTTGGAGAGCTTGGGCTTCAAGATAAACGAGACAAAAAGCTGTTTGGTGCTCACACAAGAGATAATTTACCTGGGTCTCAGACTGAACTCGGACCTGTATCAATCTTTTCTGTCCGAGGAGCGCATCAGGTCAATTCGCGGCTGTCTTTCCCTTTTTCAGAAAGGAAACAGAGTTTCATTCAGACTGTGTTTACTTCTTCTGGGGCTGATGGCATCGACGGTTTCTGTCATCCCACTGGGACTGTTGCGAATGAGGGAGTTTCAGCACTGGACGGCAGCGCAGAGCTTGTGTCCAAAACGCCACCTCAATCGCAAAGTGACGGTGACGTCACTCTGCATGCGCGCTCTCCGTCAGTGGAGAGATCGTTGTTTTCTCGAGTCAGGGACTCCGCTGGGAGCTATCTCTCTGAGAAAGGTGGTTACAAGGGATGCGTCGCTCACAGGTTGGGGTGCAGTGTGTGAGGGCAGGATAGCGAAGGGGAAATGGCCCGTCTCGCTACAAGACGCACACATAAACTTCCTGGAACTGTTAACAGTGTTTCTGGCACTGAAACATTTTGTGCGGTTCCTAAGGAACCACCACATTCTGATCAGATCAGACAACACAACGGCGGTGGCTTACATAAATCGCCAGGGAGGCACACGTTCCCATCTTCTTCACAGCCTGGCACGGAAACTAATCGTATTGGGCTTAAAGCATTTTCATTCACTACGGGCGACCCATGTCCCGGGAATAATGGATGTGGGGGCGGATCTCCTGTCCAGGGGAAATCCTCTGTATGGAGAATGGACTCTCCACCCTCAGGTAGTGAGCCAGTTGTGGGAGAGGTTCGGCCGAGCTGCCGTAGATCTCTTCGCCTCGCACGAAAATCACTCAGTGTCCTCTATTCTTCTCTCTGGCGAGAGACGGTGCGCCTATGGGTGTGGATGCTCTGGCGCACCCGTGGCCAAACGCACTACTGTACGCATTTCCTCCTCTGAGTCTGATATTTCCAACTCTAAAAAGGGTAAGAGAGTACGGTCACTCAGTCATAATGATTGCCCCGAACTGGCCAGGGAAGTTGTGGTTGATGGAGATAATTCAACTCCCAGCCTTGGCCTCTCCCGTTGCGCAGGGACCTTCTTCACAACGCGCGCGGGGAGATTTTTCACCCAGTCCCAGACAAAGTGGCTCTTTGGGCCTGGCCCGTGAGAGGTTAAACTTGAGTGTGAAGGGTTTACCTCCGAGGGTGATTGAAACAATTCAGAACGCACGAGCAGCTTCAACGCGCTCTGCATATGATCGGAAATGGACTGTGTTTGAGCGATGGTGCGCACACAGACACATCGTTCCTTTTCTCTGTTCTGTCACGGATGTGTTATGTTTTCTGCAGGAACTTTTGGATAAGGGCAGAGCCTTTTCGACTGTTAAGGTTTATCTTGCCGCAATTTCTACGTGTCGTGGGGATTGATGGAAACACTATAGGTCAACACCCGCTTGTATGCAGGTTTATGAGATGTGCACGGTGTTTGAACAATTTTTCAAAGCCATTGATTCCGCCGTGGGATCTGTCTGTGGTCCTTAACGCACTATCTCAGTCCCCTTTTGAGCCTATAGAGAGTGTTGAATTAAAGCTCCTTTCGCTAAAGGCTGCTTTATTATTGGCTCTTTCGACCGCAAAGCGGGTTAGTGAACTTCACGCGTTATCGGTTCATAACTCCTGTATGCGTTTCGCTATGGATTACTCGAGAGTAACTCTCAAAACGAATCCAGCGTTTGTGCCTAAAGTTAGCAAGTCAGCTATCGCTTATAAACAGGTGGATTTACTGGCTTTCCATCCGCAGCCTTTTTCCTTGTCAGAGGATGCGCGGCTTCATTGCTTGTGCCCTGTCCGTGCTTTGCGTCACTATGTGGAGAGAACGAAAGCACTAAGGAAGATTAATCAGTTATTTGTTTCATGGGCTGATTCTCAAAAGGGGAAACTTATTTCGCGTCAGCGCCTTTCCAACTGGGTAGTGGAAGCCATTATATTAGGTTATAATGGCATGGGTCTCTGTTCTCCGGACGGGTTGAGGGCTCATTCTACCAGAGGTTTGGCTACCTCATGGGCACTGTTTAAGGGCGTTTCAGTTCAGGACATATGTGCAGCAGCAAGTTGTGCTTCGCCTCACACATTTGTCCGATTTTATAGACTGGATGTCACTGAGCCATCACTGGCTCATTCCGTCCTAAGTGTGTAAAAATAAATAAATAAATAAACACATGTTTATGTTACATACATCACTGAGTTGGTGGACAGGCCTGCTTCGGACAGCATATCTGCAATACGGGAGTTGTCTATATCCCATAGTGAGATACCGAGCGAATGTTTGAAAGAGAACTTTAGGTTTTTGACCACAGACGTGGTGTGATTGGTGCTTCCAGGATCTGTCACGCTCAGAGGCGTTCCCATATTGAGATACCTCACTCATGTTATCAGAGAACCGGGGTTACTTAAGTAACCTAAAGTTTTTGGTATTTGAAAAAAAGCTGTAAAATATAATATTAAATATAATATTAGATACAAACGTAAACGTAAGAAAAGTAAACAAGTTTAAAAAGTTTAAGTTGAAGTAATAAATAATAAAAACTGAAGTAAAAATAAATTAAAGCTAAATAGAAATAATAATAAAAAACTAAAATAAATAAAAATTCATTGGAAAAGCTGTGATATGATAGTTATGGTTTATTTAAGGAAGATTATATAGAAAAAATAGTTCAATAATATAATTTTTTTTATAATATTGTATGATGTGTATTCTCTCTCCATGTGTATGTTCAGCTGTATAATGAGGAGGTGTTGGATCTCTTCGACACCACACGTGACATGGAGATGAGAAAGCAGAAATCTCATATTAAAATCCACGAGGACGCCAGCGGCAGCATCTACACTGTAGGCGTGACGACTCGCAACGTCTCCTCAGAGGCAGAAGTGAGGGGCATCGATTATCTTCTGAGATATTCTGTCCATATGTATAAAATGATTACTGACTGTAGTATTCTGCTTTACCCACATGTTGTAGATGATCCAGTGTCTGAAGCTGGGCGCTCTGTCCCGCACCACTGCCAGCACTCAGATGAATGTACAGAGCTCTCGATCTCACGCCATCTTCACCATCCACATCTGCCAAGTGCGTGTTTGTGCACCCGCAGAAAACGTAAGTACCACCTTGAGTAACTGTAGGATTGGGATGTTGAAAACCGTTCTCACACTAACTAAAAACATTACTTTGAAAATTGTCATAAGGGCCATTTATTTTTGTCATTTTTGATCAGGTTTTAATAAAATGTGCATATTGTGATTTGTATATATTTTATTACAAATAAAAATAATATGCAAGTTATTCTATCATCCACCTTGAAAGTAGATGGATTATATTTCAGGCTATGTATATTCCTTATTTACTAAACGATTAGCTAATGCGTTTGTGGCAGAAATTAGACCTTGTGCTCTCAGTAATCTGATAAGTTTTTTTCTGAAATAAAGACATGGTTATGCTAATTTTACATTCAGTGCACAGTGAAAATATTGGGATGTAAAAATAACAAACATTTGGATCATTGTCCTGATCACAGGACTGTCCAACCACAGGACATTTGAGCAGAGGTGGTCAGGTTTAGATTTTTTTTTATCTGTTGGTATTTCCATGATGCCATGTATCTGAACAAGAAGTCCAGGACCTCCAGCAAAAAATGTGCACAAACATCAAAGATCCAGCAGTATATTAACCCTCTGGGGTCTGAGGTGTTTTTGGGGCCCTTGAGGTGTTTTGACATGCCCTGACATTTGTGCTTATTTCAGCTACTTAAAACATACCATTTGCCAACATATAAATTTGCTGTATTCAGCACAAACTCTGCAACAATAATATGTGAGCAAAATGGATGTACATGTTTGCATTTTATAGAAAAAAAAATATTATGCGTGGTTAGTACGTTTTGGGAAAAAAAAATGTCACCGCAATAAGGCCATTTAACACGTACTGAATAGTTGTCCACAAGACTTTTGAGTTACTATTCTTGTAGGCTAGAATTTTTACTTCAATATGGAGTGAAAATCGTTCTGACTACTCTTTACTCTTTCACAAACAACAATATAACGATTTAAATTTCTTACGTCAGTTTTTGGGTCAGCACTGCTGTATGCGTGAGAGTGTGAATGGCCATGAATATTAATGTGATTTACACCTGGGAAGACTAAAGACACTCCCCCAATGGCTATAATGACCCATCAAGGTGCTGTGAGGCAGCCTGAGCTAAGAATCATTCACTGATGAATAAAAAGTTAAAAAGAACAGCATTTATTCAAAATAGAAATCTTTCCTAAGAACGTAAAGACTTAAAGTCATTACTATCACTTAACACATCCTTTCAAAAAACAAAACATAAGACCAAACTTTTTTATTTTATTTTTATAAATCATATCAGAATGATTTCTGAAGGCTGATGGTTAGTTAGGTAGCGGTACATCTCACTGATGCTGACATCTGTCCATTTATATTTGCAGCCTTTTGCAGTTGCATTGGCAGCCTGGGGATTGGTGTTGTGGCACAGAGTTGACACAGCGCTTTCTGAAAAAAAAAATAGTTTGAATAGACTTATGGGTGAATGTGAGTCTACAGAGGTCAGTTGCGGTCCAGTTTCCCGTGCAGGAAGGAATCACAGTGTCTGTGGAACCATGTCAACATCGGTCTCTGTTTTCCATGACAGAGTGACTGCCTGTTGCTCGTCTGCTTGTTTGCCTTGGCTCTCTTCGGAACTGCTTGGACATGTTCATTGTCACATCTGTTATAAAAAAGAAGAAAGAAAAAGTGTGAGCATGCTGATAACACAATCAAAGAAACTGTATTATTATCATTATCAATCACTAATTGCCATGGATAAAAAAAAATAAGTTTTTTGTAATTTCACACAAGAATAGGAACTTTTACATTATGGCGATGTAACCACAATTAGGCTACATTACATCTGTAAAATATTACATCTATGCACTTACTCAGTATGATTCTCGATCGCACTGAGAACTGAACGACACCTGCTGGAGAAGGAGAGCATGATGCAGCCACATTCCTAAATAACAAAACAAAAAAACTGTTAGCCCATTATCCAAAGTAAACTGATGGACTATTAATGGGTATGGATGCACAATGTATGTATATATCTGTTGATGGACGGAGAAACATCTATTGATGGGCCATATAGACGGCGTCACTGCGAGTATCTGTTTATGGCCCATATAGACGCACGCATTTACTGATACACTCAATGAACGGATCGTTCGCAAACAACACATCACTACATTTCAAACATTTACACATCTATTCACAAACATCTGTGCATAAGGCAGTATTTACGCATGATAAGTAGTATCATAGACTAACCAAAACTGAACATTTATATATAAAAAAATATATTGTATTTAGACAGTATCACATATTTTACCGGAGGCTGAAACATATTTCTCTCAATCACATTATTTAACCTATATGTAGTAGGCTAATATCACATTTAAAAAGTTTACACGAGCATATAGGCCTACACGAATATTAGGGATATTGTGAGGTAATCTTTCCTATGTCAAAAGCTAGCCAAAACTAGGCAAAATATAGTCTGAAAATTCATTTGAGCTCTATGATCAGAAAAGGAATTATATAACACTAAACAACTTACTCCGAGCTTGTATCCTCGGCGGGGTCAATTCGTTCTTCAAAATGCAGCCGTTCGTTGTCCGAGTTTCAAATTCCTCTGAGGAAAAGGTGAATTCTTCCCCGCTGTCCAGAATCATCTGAAGGAGTAGCGTGCCATCCTCAAAACAAGATGAACTATCAGTGAAGCCGATGAAGAAACTTCGTGTTGTTATGGCATTGATCGGGGGGCGTGCCGCGTGTGCTATGCATAGATCACCTATTTACCATGTGAAAAGCTCTGGGGGTGTGGCAGTCTCGGCTAATTAAAGATAATGAAGGGAGAACGAAAAAACTGTACCTCTCCTTGGTTTCAAATCAATTACATAAACTGGAAATATTTTTTTTAAAAATAAATTCATTTAAAAGAAGAGAATTTCAGCTTCATAAAGAGAAATCTCTTGTATCTCTGTGACAAGTATTGGCAGAGTTACAGTTAATTTTTCGGACACGTTTCAGAATGGACCTCACTGACAGAGAGAAGGAAAAATGTGCATCATGTTTTTTTTTTCTTTGTTTGACGAAAAGCACAACACTTTGTTTTTTATTGTGAGTACCCACAAAAAATAGACACTTAACAGGATCTAATGATGTACAACACTTATATGTAAGATCAAAATCAACAGAGTAATTTGATTCTCTTTTGCACTGATAAGGAAAAAATCGAGCTTGTCGCGCCGGCACGACGGCCGACCCCAGAGGGTTATTAAACCGTGGTCATGGGGTACTTTTTATCCCTGTGTGCTCCAAACACATCTGGTGGGTTTCCTGCCAAAAAGCTCAATTTTTTCATCTGACCATAGAAACCAGTCCCGTTTGAAGTTCCAGTCTTGTCTGATAACTGAATATGCTGGAGTTATTTTTTGGAGGAGCGAGGAGGATTTATCTTTAAACCCTCCCAAACAACATGTGGGGATGAAGGGCTTGTTAGATTTTTTTTTTTGGCTTTCTGTGATCCTGGGAGAGACTTTGGCCACTCGACCTCTCCTCCTCTCCATGCATTATGATCATATAGACACTCGTCCTCTTCCTGGCAGATTCATGAAATATTTAGTTGATTGGAACTTCAATTATTGATTCATCCCGATGGTGGAAATGGGGATTTTCAATGTTTAAGCTATTTTCTTACAGCCACTTTGTATTTTGTGAAGCTTTGGTGGCTTTTTCTGCACATCAGATTTATATATTCTTTGATTTTACTCATTGTGATGGATGATTAAAGGAATTTGGCCTTTGTGTTTCCTCATATTTAAACTCCTGTGCAACAAGTCATGGCTGGACAATTTCATGCTCCTGGTCATCCTGGTGTGATAAAAAAAACTACTCGGTTACTCACGTAACCTCAGTTCCCTGAGTTAGGGAACGAGTATTGCGTAGCTATACGCAGTGGGGGGAAACTCCTTTTCCTCGATTTACTGAAGCCTTTATGTAAAGCGCATTTGCAGCCGCACAGCAGAACATGAGCGTCCGGCTCGCTCATAGGCTGCGCAGCGGCAACTGCATATCCAATGGCGTGGGCGCCTCTGACGTGCGACCAATGAGATCACTCTGCGTCATACACGTCAGAGCCCGCCAAGGGGGCGTGTCCTCAGACTATAATAGTCCCCGAATTCGCCATTATAGCAGGTTTAACGACTGAAGCGACAACTTGCCATGTTAAATAGTGCGGCTGGCTACGCAATACTCGTTCCCTAACTCAGGGAACTGAGGTTACGTGAGTAACCGAGTAGTTCCCTTTCGAACGGTCACTTCGTATTGCGTAGCTATACGCAGTGGGGACGCCATGCAAAACGCTGCACTGGATAACTGGCTGCCACTGCAACTCAGACCCCTGAGCATACAGAACAAGCCATAACCGCATAATCATGTATAAATAGACCAGACACCGTCAGGTCTAAATAGTACACCTCAGTTAGTAATAACCCAACCTACTACACCAATGAACCCAGACACTGTCGGGGTTATTAGTATATGAACATACCACCAGACAAGTGGGTTTATATATATATAATTATAACCGGCAAAAAGCGGGTTTTCTATATATGTAATCTACCCGGCAACAGCGGGTTTATGCATGAATACAACCGGCCAGCAGCGGGTTTTATATATATGTGAATGTGATTGTGCACAGTAATATATGACAAGACCAGCCTCCGACGGGTCTTAATCATACCGAAAGCACCTTCGCCTGCAGGGAAGGCACTTCCATATTATAGAAATTCATAAATGTGGAAGGCGAAGACCAGCCGGCCGCATCGCAAATATCCCTGATGGGAATGCCAGATGACCAAGCCCATGACGAGGCCATACCTCTGGTCGAATGGGCCTTGATGCCTATAGGGCAGACTTGACCCGTTGCGGTATAAGCCATAGAAATAGCATCCACTATCCATCTAGACAGTCTCTGCTTAGTGACTGGATCCCCCTTAGATCTACCACCAAAGCAGACAAAAAGCTGTTCTGATTGTCTAAAAGACGCAGAACGCTCCAGATAGATTCTCAGCGCTCTGACAGGGCAGAGAAGGTTAACCTCTCCATCCTCTGCAGAAGGAGGGAGGGCTGATAACGTCACCACCTGTGCTCTGAACGGTGTTGAGAGCACTTTAGGAACGTAACCATGTCTGGGCTTAAGGATGACTCTGGAGTCATCTGGACCCCACTCCAAACATGCAGGGCTCACAGAGAGCGCCTGCAGATCTCCCACTCGCTTGATAGATGCCAACGCCATAAGGAGAGCGGTCTTCAGCGAGAGAGGTCTTAGATCAGCCGATTGGAGCGGTTCAAAAGGCGGACCCTTCAGAGCCCCCAGGACCGTGGAGAGGTCCCAAGACGGCACAGACGGAGGTCTGGAGGGGTTCATTCTCCTAGCACCTTTAAGGAATCTCACGACCAGGTCGTTTCTTCCAAGTGACTGGCCATCCACCAGAACATGATGTGCTGCTATGGCTGCCACATACACTTTGAGCGTGGACGGGGAGCAACCCGCATCCAGCAGCTCCTGTAAGAATGAGAGAACCACAGATATCTCACATGACTCTGGGTCAGCCTGATTTTCCAAGCACCAGCTGGAAAAACCCGACCATTTTGAAGCATAAAGGCGCCGAGTCGAAGGGGCCCTGGCTTCAGATATGGTGCTTAGGACCCTCTCAGGAAGGTCCTTTGGTAGCCGTTGAGGGGCAAAACATGGAGGGCCCATAAATCGGGTCTCGGATGCCACAATGTCCCGTTCGCCTGTGTGAGGAGGTCTTTCCTCAGTGGGACAGGCCATGGGATTGTGTCCGATAACTGAACCAGTTCCGGGAACCACGGTCTGGTTTTCCAGAGAGGGGCCACCAGAAGGACTGGGCACCCGCTCTCTCTGACCCGTTTGATGACTTGTGGAATCATTGAAACGGGGGGAAAGGCATAAAGGGGACGGTTGGGCCAGACATGGGCCAGCGCATCCCTGTTCTTCGAGAAGAACAATTTGCAGTGGGTGTTGATTCTCGAGGCGAAAAGGTCTATTTCGGCCTCTCCAAACACCTTCCATATCAGACTGACCGTCTGTGGGTTCAGGGACCACTCGCCGAGGGGAGTGTTGCCTCGTGAGAGCATATCCGCGCCCACATTCTGGACGCCTGGGATATGCGCTGCCCTCAGAGAGCTCAGGTTGGTTTGTGCCCATAAGAGGAGGTCTCTCGCCATCGCATGCAGGTTTCCTGACCTGATGCCCCCCTGGCGATTTATGTAGGCCACCACTGACATATTTTCTGTGCGGACTAAAACATGGTGGCCTCTGAGGTTCGGCAGAAATGCCTTCAGGGCCAACCCAACTGCTTTCATCTCCAGACAGTTGATATGCAAGCTCTGCTCCGTGCTCGACCAGAGGCCGGATGCAGCGCTCCCCAACCCAGGTTGGACGCATCTGTAAGAACTACTTTCCTCCTGGAAATTGTTCCCATTGCCACCCCCTTGTGGTACCAGTTCTGGGCCCGCCAGGAAATCAGGGTTCTTACGCAACCGTGATTCACCATAATATGCAAGTTGCCCGACTGCCATGCGTGAGTTGGCACACGGCGTTTCAGCCAATGCCCAGAAAGATCACGCTCTGGCTGGGGGTTAGTTTGCTTTTTGAAACATTGATTGTGAAACCCAGGCATTCTAGATGGCCGAGAATCAAATCCCTGTGAGCTAATAGCTCGGTTCTCGACTGTGCCAGCACCAGCCAGTCGTCGAGATAATTTAACACGCGCACTCCCTGATGTCTCAGAGGAGAAAGCGCTGCGTCCACACACTTCGTGAATGTGCGGGGTGCCAGAGATAGACCGAACGGCAGAACGGTGTATTGATAAGCCTGGCCCTCGAAGGCGAATCTCAAGAATGGCCTGTGACGAGGATTTATTTGAATGTGAAAGTAAGCATCTTTCAAATCCATTGTGACAAACCAATCCCCCGGGCGCACTTGCGCGAGGATATGTTTGATAGTTAACATTTTGAACGGCCGCCTCATGAGAGCTTTGTTCAAATGTCTCAAATCTAGAATGGGTCTGAGACCGCCGTCTTTTTTCGTAATCAGAAAATAGAGGCTGTAAAAACCCATATGTTTTAGCGCGGGGGGGACTAATTCTATCGCCCCTTTTGCTAAAAGATTCTGTACTTCGGTGCGAAGCACGTGACCCACGTTGCTTCTCACCGAAGTCTCGAGAACCGCCTGAAATTTTGGGGGTCTGCGAGCGAATTGGAGCGAGTAACCTCGTTTTATAGTGTTTATGACCCAACTCGACACACCGGAGATAGCTTGCCAGGCTAGAACCCGTGTGGCTAGGGCTTGACACACAGATTGGGGCTGGTCGCCTAATGCAGGGGGACCCGATACCCTTATATTGTGATTTTTGCACACATTGAGTATTGGACTGACTATACAAGCATTTGCGTGTGGGGAAGTCAGTGTTACAACAGGGAGGGGGCCGCCTAGTGAAGGGGGACCTGATACCCTTATATTGTGATTTGTGCACACATTGAGTATTGGACTGACTGTACAAGCATTTGCGTGTGGGGAAGTCAGTATTACAACGGGGGAGGGGCCGCCTGATGAAGGGGGACCGTGAACCCATGTGTTGTGATTGTGAAACATGCTCTTTTTGACGCATGGCCTGGGACGCTTTCTGTGCCTCAGTGTATCTCTCCGAGAACCCTTTCACCGCCGGGCCGAAGAGGCCGGTGCTGGATATTGGGGCGTCGAGGAACCTCGTTCTCTCCGCGTCCTTAATGTCAGTGAGGGTAAGCCAGAGGTGGCGCTCAAGCACGACCAAACTCGCCATATTCCTCCCGATAGCCTGTGCGGTGGCCTTGGTAGCTCTCAAGGCCAAGTCCGTGGCGCTTCGCAGGTCCCGAAAAGCCTCGGGGTCGGGGCCAGCCTCGTCCATAGACCGGAGGAGTTTGGCCTGGTAAACCTGCAGCACGGACATCGTGTGCAGGGCCGATGCAGCCTGACCGGAGGCGGAATACGCGCGTCCAGCGAGGGCTGAAGTGCTACGGCACGGCTTGTTGGGATGAACAGCTCTAGTTCGCCAGCTAGCAGCTGTGTTCGGGCAGAGATGAGCGGCCAACGCCTCTTCGAGGGGCGGCAACGACTCATAGCCTTTTTCCGCTGCTCCGTCCACGGAGGAGAGCGTCGCGGAAACTGCGGGGCCTCGTGTGGAATAAGGAGTGCGCCAAGCCTTGGTGAGCTCCTCGTGCATCTCCGCATCTCCGCGTCGGAGTTAGTCCTGGTAGCAGAGGTGCTGGGCGTCGGCTGGGAAGCCATGACGGGGTCGAAAGAGCCCGGCCATTCTTCCTCAGACGCGGCGATAGACAGACTGTCGTCGTGCTCGCTGGGCCCGCCGAAGGAGACAAGGCCCGCAACGTGGGGGGGGCGCTGATCTCCCTCGAACAGGACCGGAGATGAAGGAGCTGGAGAGAGTGAGGCACGCGGGGATGTGGCCGGCGTGCGTTCACTAACATCCATGCTCTCCGGTTGCCGTTGGCTGCGTCGCTTCTTCTTCTTCGGCTGAAGCGGGGCCGGAGAGGGAAGCGCGGTTGAGGCGGCGTCGCCATCACGGGAGAGGGCTAGCCGAGTTCGCAGCATGGAGATGGGCATGCTCTCGCAGGCCACACATCCGCCGGCAGACAGTGCATTCTCCGCGTGGTGAAGTCCCAGGCAAGGAATGCAGTGAGCGTGTTCGTCCGCCTCGTGCAGCTTAGCTCCGCACGTGGCGCAGGTCTTGACACGAGGCATTTGAAACAACGCTCGTACAGATAAAACACAGTTTAAATACAATGAAAAATGAAAAGGATATCGCCGGATAGCCACAGGAGAGACGGCGTCAGGAGAAACACGTTGAATGTGTCGTCTGCTGAACTGTAGCTCGCTCAGGCTGAAGGCTTGTTCGACGGCGAAGGCTTTCAACAAATGGTCAGAGACGTGAAGTTTGTCGCTGAAGGAGTAAAATCTGCTACAATGGCGAATTCGGGGACTATTATAGTCTGAGGACACGCCCCTTGGCGGGCTCTGACGTGTATGACGCAGAGTGATCTCATTGGTCGCACGTCAGAGGCGCCCACGCCATTGGATATGCAGTTGCCGCTGCACAGCCTATGAGCGAGCCGGACGCTCATGTTCTGCTGTGCAGCTGCAAATGCGCTTTACATAAAGGCTTCAGTAAATCGAGGAAAAGGAGTTTCCCCCCACTGCGTATAGCTACGCAATACGAAGTGACCGTTCGAAAGGGAACTCTTCCGACATTTGGCCAAAAACTGCCAAATATCAGCCAATATATTATTCTTGGCGATTATATATATATCAGAAGAACACTACTCTACTTGAATAGGGGAAGAAGAAAATTATGTTTTAATAACACCTATCAATGTCAAATGTCTATCATGTTTCAATGTCAAATCTATTATAGATTTTGCTTCTTCACGAAACAAATCAGACTCTTTTATCTAAATGACGGCTCACATTCCCACAGCAGCCATATTATCAGTCATATTGAGTAGAAAAATGCCATTTTTGAATATATTCCATCTATAGTTGATGATTTCACTTTTCACTTTTTTTTCAGCCCCAGATCAGGACAATGAGACAGACAATCGACTGGCCAACAGCTCGTCTGAGATGGAAGAGTTTGAAACTCTCACAGCCAAGTTTCACTTCGTGGATCTGGCTGGATCGGAGCGGCTGAAGAGGACGGGGGCCACCGGGGACCGAGCCAAAGAGGGCATCTCCATCAACTGTGGATTGGTCAGAACGAGTAATATTATTCAATAATAAAAACAAATCTTCCACACATCTCTTCAGGCTAGAAATATTTAAGATATAAGGTGAAATGTAACATAAACTATAATATTTTCCTCTGTGATATAGCTGGCGTTGGGGAACGTCATCAGTGCTTTAGGAGACCGAAGCAAACGATCGACGCATGTGCCTTACCGAGACTCCAAACTCACTCGCCTTCTGCAGGATTCACTGGGCGGAAACAGGTCTGTGTCAAGTTTTCTGGACTTAAAGGTACAATATGCAGGATTTTTCGCCACCAGGGGTCGCTAACCTCTTACAATAACAAAGGCGTATATTGATGACGTATATTCCGCATTAAGCTGAATTATGGATCTTGTCGTGAAGCTGATGGATCTTTTATGGATGAGTGAATACATTGATGTTTTTAACATGACTGTGGTGTGAAGCACAGCGCTATTGCTAGACGTAAACCAGTGGCACACGCAACACAAGTCCCGCGGATATAAAGGAATAAGGACATTTCATCCTACCGAACTACATGCAAGTGCTGAATTAATACTCACACAGGTCAGTTTATTAGACGAGTTAAACTTGAGGTAACGCAGCGCTGTTTTACTTGCTCTAACAGTTACACTATCACACTAAACGCATTTGAGTGTGTTGAATGTTGTTAGTTAGGTTGTTTGTTGGCTGTATGAGAATAAGTAAGCTAGATCAACATTAGAATAACATACAGATCATATTCTAACATTTCATCATGTTGAACTAAATAACATTGATTAGTTTTATGTACATTTGCTCACCTGTCTAATACAGTACATGCAACACTCGCGTCTCTGCCGAGTGGAAGTTAGTCGTGGATGTGGAGCTCTCGGCATCTCGAAAGATGTTGATCTTTGTTTTAGTCCTCTTTTTGTCTCAAAGTCTGCTTGCCATGGTCCATAATGTTTGAACAAAACAACAACAGCGTGAGCTTCCTGCTAGGCATAACTGGCATAACCCAGTGTTCAACTTCAGTCGCCATGGTTACTATCAGTACAAACTGAAACCATGGCGGAAACGCGGGTAACGCGGATATGACGCATTGACTGGCAACTCGTCACCCCTGCTCACACGCCCCGTTTCCTTGGTTAAAATCGCAATTTTCTCACGATTTACAAATAGTTAAAAACATTTGGGTAATCAACTAAACAAAATATAGAACATTGGCATTGTGGTTTTTGAATATTTTACTGCAAAAATCCTGCATATTGTACCTTTAACAAACATTTGATTAAAATCTGTCTCATTTTTTTTCTCACCTTCATTTGTTTTCAAACCAAAATGCTGTTTTTTTGTTTTTAAAAGCACTAAGAGTAATTTTAAAGACGACCTATTTTATATACAGTGATCATTTGTAGTGACAAAGTCTGTCAAGCTCTAAAAAGCATAAAAGTAGTCCGTATGTAGCCACGGTGGAGCAGGCTGTGGGCGTGGCCAGGGCGGTGCAGGCTGTGGGCGTGGCCACGGTGGAGCAGGCTGTGGGCGTGGCCAGGGCGGTGCAGGCTGTGGGCGTGGCCATGACGGTGCAGGCTGTGGGCGTGACCACGGTGGAGCAGGCTGTGGGCGTGGCCCTGGTGGAGCAGGCTGTGGGCGTGGCCCTGGTGGAGCTGTGGGACCCTCGGCGCCAGGGCGGAGCTGTGGGACCCTCGGGCGTCCAGGGCGGAGCTGTGGGACCCTCGGGCGTCCGGGGCGGAGCTGTGGGACCCTCGGGCGTCCAGGGCGGTGCTGTGGGACCCTCGGGCGTCCAGGGCGGTGCTGTGGGACCCTCGGGTGGCCATGGCGGTGCAGGCTCTTCAGGTGGCCACGGCGGGGTGAGGACCCTTCGGGTGGCCGTGGTGGTGAAGGACCCTTCAGGTGGCCATGGCGGTGAGGACCCTTCGGGTGGCCATGGCGGTGAGGACCCTTCGGGTGGCCCACGGCGGGTGAGGATCTTTTTTCAGACCTCCGTGGGTCTTCGGCCGGCCACGGCGAAGGCGTATAGCCCCCCCCCAAAATTTTCTTGGGGAGGACAGGCTCAGGATCGGGAACTGACTTGACATCAACGGGCTCTGGTGCTGGGTCAACGGGCTCTGGCGCTGGGTCAACGGGCTCTGGCGCTGGGTCAACGGGCTCTGGCGCTGGGTCAACGGGCTCTGGCGCTGGGTCAACGGGCTCTGGCGCTGGGTCAACGGGCTCTGGCTCTGGCTCTGGGTCAACGGGCTCTGGCTCTGGCTCTGGGTCAACGGGCTCTGGCTCTGGGTCAACGGGCTCTGGCTCTGGCTCTGGGTCAACGGGCTCTGGCTCTGGCTCTGGGTCAACAGGCTCTGGCTCTGGCGCTGGGTCAACGGGCTCTGGGTCAACGGGCTCCGTGCTGGATTGGACCAGCATATCAGGAAACTCGGGGCTGGACGGGACCAGTATATCAGGAAACTCGGGGCTGGACGGGACCAGCATATCAGGAAACTCGGGGCTGGACGGGACCAGCATATCAGGAAACTCGGGGCTGGACGGGACCAGCATATCAGGAAACTCGGGGCTGGACTCAGGCTCTGGCGGGCAGGCGACGGGCTCAGGCTCTGGCGGGCAGGCGACGGGCTCAGGCTCTGGCGGGCAGGCGACGGGCTCAGGCGGGCAGGCGACGGGCTCAGGCTCTGGCGGGCAGGCGACGGGCTCAGGCTCTGGCGGGCAGATGGCTGGAGGCATCACTAGGGTGATGGTGATGCGGAGACCTCTCTCAAACAGGATCCTGATGAGGTAGTCAGTTAGGTCATGGCCAGCCAAGTCCATCTTTATTTTTTGGTCGATCGTTCTGTCAGGGTTTGTGCAGGTGCTGAAGACGAGGACACGGAATTTCCATATAATAGTTTTTAATTTCCAAAATGAAAACTTTCCAAACTTAAACAGGAACAAAACTCCAGGAAATCAGAAAACACACAACCATACGTAGACGACGATCGACAAACACTCAGGGAAAACACAGGGCTTAAATACACTAGGAATGATTGGATAATGAACTGAACACAGGTGATAAAACTGAACACAAACGAGGAGCGGGAAAACTTAACAGGACTAAACCAAAAACCACAAAGACAGGGGAAACCAAGATCACAAAACAGAACTTAAACACATTGACTCGTTACAGTATGTACTATACGTATGTTCTAAATCTATTGAAATCATATAATAGCTTTGAGTGAGAAACAGACTGAAATTGAAAGGATGAATCACTGATAATATTGCCTGTGGATGTCACTTTCAAATCAATGTAACCTTTTAACAGAACAATGTCAGATTGGACGTCAAGGACATCATCAAAATTTGTTCTTGCATGTCTCTTGACTAAATGCCATTGACTTAGACCCTAAAAACACTGCCACCATATTTGATTTCAGTGAATATTTCAATTCATCACTGAATAAAAACTTGAAATAAAGTACATTTTTACCTGAAAAATATTTAAATTCCATTAAAATTATGGAAAAAAACATAATTTATAATAAATAAAAAATGGTATGAAGCCCTTTGGTTTGCACTTATTCACAGTATTTCTCATGAACAGCATACAAATTTGTAGTAATAGCATAATAACAAGATAATAACAGAATTATAACAGGATAATAGCAATTTTCATCAACATCAACACATTTACTTCAGAATTGATACATATCCAGATTGAATGCTTTATTTGGCACTGTAGCGTTAGGCAGTGTGAGGAAACAAATAAATCTTGACATTTTCTGTGGTCTCTCAGTCGAACGATGATGATCGCCTGCATCAGCCCATCGGATCAGGACTTCATGGAAACGCTGAACACGCTGAAGTACGCCAATAGAGCTCGCAACATCAAGAACAGGGTGATGGTGAACCAAGACAAGGCCAGCCAGCAGATCAGTGCCCTCAGGACGGAGATCGCCCGGCTGCAGATGGAGCTCATGGAGTACAGAACGGTGAGCTTATCCACGCCATACACACTGCTTCTGATACGGAGGAGATGTTAGGCCCGAGAAAGGTGCAATTCTGGCATGCTGTCTTCAGAGTATTCTCAAAATAAAGGTAGTTAAAGGTCTCACCTACTACAACAGAGTTTGCATGTTCAATTCAAAGTACGGGTGACCCAGATACTGTAGAATTACTGAGATTGGACTGTATCGCACTCAATAAAGGAAATAAGTTTCTAAATTCACTAGGGATGCACCGAATCCAGGATTCGGATTCGGCCGAATAATTGGGCTTTTTAACGAGGTTCGGTTTCTGCCGAATCTTAGAATTTTTTTCTACCGAACCGAACCCGGGCTTGCGCTACGCTGGTCGACGTCACGCCACCGTTGATTACGGGAAGGTGTTTACCTAGTGTAACGCGTTGTGTCATGAAGAAAAATAGGGATACCTCACAGCTAACATTAAAGTTATAGCAGAGGCCAGACAGATTCACGGAGACGATTGCCATCTCACAACTCGCACTTTATTCCCCAATTGAACTCGTGTAACTGTCTTCACACGTTCTACCGTCCACAGCATTACTTAATAAACAAAATGAGATAAAAATGAGCATCAAACAGAAATAACCCACAACATGGGGTGTTTGAGGCGCATGATACAATACAGACTGCAGACAGTTCAACAAGAGCGCGCAGCTCTTAAAGGGGCCACGCCTTTTTACCACTCGTTAAAATAAGTGCACCGTTCGAATGCTGTGAAAGTGAAAATGGAACTCGTGAGCAGAAAAAGTGTTGTTTGACAGTACTTCCAGTCAAAAGAATACAATTTGGACTTGTCGTGGTGGCAAGGACCCTAAACAATACACAACATTGCTGCTGTTAAAATTAATAATGTTGCTTATTCTTTTTTTTCATTCTTTTTTAATTAAAATAAAATAAAATGAAAAATCCACTTCTGTGGACGTTATTTACTTCATTAATATGTTTACTGTTAATGGACTGAAGATCAGAGTAGGATTCGGTATTCGGTTTCGGATTCGGCAGAATGTTAACCGAGGGATTTGGTATGCGGTCGAACCCCAAAAATCTGGATTCGGTGCATCCCTAAAATTCACACACTGGCTTCTGTGTAATTCCTGGAGTCAGGTTTACTTCAGTTCTCTGGGAAACACATGTTCCCACACTACTACAAAAAGCTTTTTTGAAGAATGACTAGTTACAGGAGCTCAACAAAATACCCCTGAAATAATTGGGATTTTTGACATGGATTTTATTTATTATTAATTTATTTTTTTAACTTAATGTCCGAGCCAACTCTTGTTTTTGTTATTGGCAAAAACATGTTTTTGCATTTAAAAAAAAAGAGACCTGAGCAATAGAATGAAAAACAATGCAAGTTAAAACAGACATTTTATAAAAATGTCTGTTTTTAATGTTTTGAATGAAGTCTCTTCTGCTCACCAAGGCTGCATTTATATTGAAAATACAGTATTTTTGCAATTTAAAATTTGAATATATTTGAAAGTGTTACTCATTTCTGTGATCAAAGCTGAATTGTCAGCATCATTATCCGGTCTTCATTGGTCCTTCAGAAATCATTCTAATATGCTGATTTGCTGCTCCGTTATTATTGGGTTTTAATGATCAATAATGTTTAATAAGAATATCAAGCTTTATGTTTGGTAAATGAAGTAAAGCTGTATGTTTCTCAGGGGAAGCGTATGGTTGGAGAGGATGGGCTGGAAAGCATCAATGACATGTTCCACGAGAACTCGATGTTGCAGATCGAGAACAATAATCTGCGCATGCGTGTGAAGGCCATGCAGGAGGCCATCGACGCTCAGGGCGCTCGACTCACGCAGATGCTCAGCGAACAGGCCAATCAGGTGCTCTCCAGAGCAGGTACATCACCATATCAGTGCTCATGTGAAATACTGTCGGGTTACAGCAATCAAAGGACTTGGGAAGATGTTGACAGAATATTGACTGTTTTTTTCAGGTGAAGGCAGTGAGGAGATTGGAAATATGATTCAGAATTACATCAAGGAGATAGAGGATCTGAGGTAAATAACCTTTGATGAAATATTTGTCTGATACAGTAACTAGTATTTTTATATGCTGATGAGAATGATATTAAAAATCGTACTCGGTTACTAACGTAACCTCGGTTCTCTCTAGAGAGGGAACGAGTACTGCGTAATATCTTACGCTATGGGGAAAACTCTTTTCCACGAGATATTGAAGCCAAAAATTATCCTTAATTTTTTATTAATGTAAAACGCTTTGCAGCAGCAAGCAGACATAGGCGAGACAGCTCGCGCGCCTATTGGCTGCCCTGCGGCAATAGCAGCAGCCTATCGAGAGAGGCTCTGCGTGACGTCACGACGAATGGGGGCCTTTCGCGCCCATATCATCTTGTCCCGCCAGAAAGGGCGTGGTCTCGCCCTATATCTAGGCTCGATAGCTGCTCTTACGTTGGTTTTCATCGCCGAAGCGAACCAGAGCGTATTCCAAGCACGGCAAGATACGCAGTACTCGTTCCCTCTCTAGAGAGAACCGAGGTTACGTTAGTAACCGAGTACGTTCTCTTACGAGAGTATCTCTCGTACTGCGTAATATCTTATGCTATGGGGAACACAATGCAACACGCCGTGCTGGTAGGGATCCAACACCAAAGTCCCAGGGGCCGAAGCCCGGGGCGCATATAGTGCATAATCACCATAAACTCACAGAGAGTGAGGGAAGAGAGGCTAGAAGCATCATTCCCTGTAAATAGCATCCGAAGGAGCTAATCATGTGACAAATAGACCATACCGTCAGGGTGAACATTCAGCCTGAACTGGGTGGCCACAAGTGTGTCGACATTTTAATGAGCTGCTGTACCGGTCAGTGAGCAATACGCAGGTCAAACTCAGTATCTGAGCCGCACAGCGGGCAGATAGCACTGAATTTTATACCGCCAAAAGCTTAGCTTGCAAGGCGGGAACCTCCAGGTTATAGTATTTTATAAATGTAGACGGCGAGGCCCAGCCCGCGGCCATACAAATATCTTGCAGGGTAACCCCGCTAGACCATGCCCACGAGGAGGCCATGCCTCTTGTGGAGTGCGCTCTAACACCCAAAGGGCACTGTAGGCCCTTAGAAGTGTAAGCCAGCGCTATGGCACCGACTATCCATCTGGATAGGCTCTGTTTCGAAGCGGCAAGTCCCTTAGCACGGCCGCCAAACGAAACGAAAAGCTGCTCAGTCTGTCTGAAACCAGACGAGCGGGACACATAAGCCCTTAGTGCCCTGACAGGGCAAAGGAGACTCGCGTCCTTCTCCTCATTGAGAACCGGAAGGGCAGACAGGGAAATCACCTGGGCCCTGAACGGTGTGTTGAGGGATTTTGGCACGTAGCCGTGCTTCGGTTTGAGTATGACCTTTGAGTCATTAGGTCCAAACTCCATGCATGACGCGCTCACTGAGAGCGCTTGCAAGTCCCCTACGCGCTTCACTGAAGCGAGAGCCATAAGAAACGCTGTCTTGAAAGACAAGTGTTTCATGTCTGACGACTGGATTGGCTCGAATGGGGCACCTTTCATGGCCTCCAAGACCGTGGAAAGGTCCCATGTCGGGACTGAAGGGGGCCTGGGAGGGTTTAGCCTCCGAGCTCCTCTAAGGAAACGCACGACTAAGTCGTTCTTTCCTAGTGACTGGCCAGACACCGGTTTTACAAAGTTTGCTATGGCCGCCACGTATACTTTGAGCGTGGAAGGGGTCCTGCCCTTATCCAGCAGCTCCTGAAGGAAGGAAAGCACTTCTGTAACCCCGCAGTCTACAGGTGAAAAGCTCTGCGCTTGACACCAAGCAGAGAACACAGACCACTTCGAGGTGTAGAGCCGTCTGGTAGACGGGGCTCTAGCCTGCGCGATCGTGTTTAACACTCCCTCTGGGAGGTCAGCGGGTACCCGTTGATGGCCCATGCGTGCAGGGACCACAAATCCGGGCGAGGATGCCAAATCGAGCCTCCCGCCTGAGAGAGGAGGTCTCTCCTCAACGGTAAAGGCCATGGGGCAGCGCTGGTCAGCTGCATCAGGACAGGGAACCACGACTGGTTTGTCCAGAGCGGAGCTATGAGTAGCACTGAGCATCCCTCCCTCCTGATTCGCTCCAACACCTGAGGCAGGAGTGAGACAGGGGGAAAAGCATATAGGGGGCGGCGGGGGCAAACATGGGCCAGCGCGTCCCGGCTTTTCGAGAAGAATCTCGGGCAGTGAGCGTTTTCTTGGGACGCGAACAGGTCCACCTGCGCTTTGCCAAACGTTTCCCACAGCAGCTGGATCGTCTGCGGGTGCAGAGACCATTCTCCTGCTGGGACGTTGTTTCTGGACAGCCTGTCTGGCCCCACATTTAGGTGACCAGGCACATGCGCCGCTCTCAGCGAGAGCAGGTTGTGCTGAGCCCAGACCAGGAGGCGTTCCGTCAGCCTGTAAAGGTTTCGGGACCTGACGCCGCCCTGGCGATTTATGTACGCCACCACTGACATGTTGTCCGACCGGACCAATACGTGGTGGCCTATTATCTGGGGACAGAAGCGCCTTAGCGCTTTGTCGACTGCTATTAATTCCAAGCAGTTTATGTGAAGGAGCTTCTCCCGTACTGACCATAGGCCAGCTAGCGGTCTGCCCTCGAGCAGCGCTCCCCACCCCGAAGTGGAGGCGTCCGTAGACACCACCTTCACACTCGAAGGGGATCCCCAGACTCACACCTGACTGATACCAGTCGGTTGCTTTCCATGGTTTCAGAGCCGAAATGCACTGAAGGTCGACCCTGAGGCGAAATAGACCTGCGGTCCACGCCCTGGGGGGAACTCGTGCTTTTAGCCATAGCTGCAGTGGGCGCATGCGGAGCTGGCCCAACTGGAGTACGGAGGCTGCTGAGGCCATGAGACCCAGCATTTTCTGAAACCTTCTGAGCGGGACTATAGAGCCGTGGCGGAAGGATTTCGCGACGTGCTGAATATTCAATCCGCGCTCCGGTGACAGGCGTGCCGTCATGGATAGTGAGTCTAACACTGTTCCCAGAAAGGAAATTCTCCGACTGGGGAGCAGTGAGCTTTTCGCCCAATTGACTGTAAGGCCCAGCTCCTCGAGGTGCTCGAGTAATGCGGCCCTGTGTTCTAAGAGCTCCGTTCGTGAACGAGCTAGAATCAGCCAATCGTCCAAGTAGTTCAAAACTCGCATGCCCCGAAGTCTCAGGGGGGCGAGGGCCGCGTCCATGCACTTCTTGAACGTACGGGGTGCTAGGGACAGGCCGAACGGCAGGACTGTGTATTGATATGCCTGGCCCTCGAAGGCGAATCTCAAGAATCGCCTGTGATGGGACGCTATTTGTATTTGAAAATATGCGTCTTTCAGATCTATTGACATGAACCAGTCTCCTTGGCGCACTTGCGCGAGGATTTTCCTGGTCGTAAGCATTCTGAACTGGCGCTTCACGAGCGTTCTGTTCAGCAGCCTCAGATCTAGAATGGGTCTGAGCCTCCCATCTTTTTTCGGTACCAGAAAATATCTGCTGTATAAGCCCCCTTCGCTCTGAGCCTGAGATAAAGGTTATATAACCCCTTTCCTCAGTAGTTACGCTATCTGGGCTCGAAGTAGATGAGATACTTCGCTTTTCACCGTAGTTTCGACGCGCGCCGTGTAACGGCGAGGGCGTCGAGCGAATTGTAGCGAATAGCCTCTCTTTATAGTGTTCAGCACCCACTCTGATATCCCGGGAAGCCTTGACCACGCATCCGCGCGAATAGCTAGGGGTAGAATGAAATCTGGGCTCTGGCCGCGGGAAAGCGGCGGCACGAGAGTCCCTGTGTGCTGGGAACACAGCGCCGTGTTTACAGCGTTCGAGGCGGGGGGCGCGCTGATCACAGCGGGCAGCCTGGCCACACTCAGCTCCTCTAAGGCGGGTGGCGCCGAGAGAGCGAGCGGGGCGAATCCCGTGGGATTCGGCGTGTCTGTGAGGAAATGTGGGCGCGGGGCTGCGGGCACATTTGCTGCACTGAAAACACTGTCGTTTAGGGCCGACTGAATGTGTGTTGGTTTCGTTTTTACAGAAACCGGGGGACACGCAGCGTGTAGTGCAAGCGGGCATTGGGACATGGGCGCGTTCACTACATTGTTTGCACAATCGACCAGAGACGATTTTATTTGTGCGCGCCCTGCACCGTGGCGGGCTGTGTCTGGGTGTGGGAATGGGCACTGGGACGTGGGCATTCTTACAACACTCATAACACCATCGGCCGAGGCCGGAACACCAGAAAATACACCCTTTATTGGATTTATCTGGGTAGCCGTAAAAACAGCTTTTGTGTGCAGGCAAGCGGGCTGAGACACCGGCTGCTTCACTGCAAAATACACTGGGACAGTCACAACGCATGGAACTGAACGAGCGAGAAGTTTTGGTGGAAATCCGGCCGCAGCGGGATCTGAACACCGTCGTTTTCCTAGAGCGGCTAGGAAGACTTTGAGGCCTCGGGCTTGATCTCAATCCTCGGCCGGGGCCCGCGGTGAGGGGGGCGGCGTCCGGCGGAGCGAGACCGCGGTCTCTGATCCCGGGCCTGGCGGCGCTGTGAGGCTTCGGCGGCGGGCGGTGCAGGCTGGGGCTGAGAGCTGCGAGCAGGCGGCTTGGTGCGGCCTGTAGCGGAGCTCGAGCGCTTCGGCAGGAAGTGCTTCATAGCCTGAGAAGTCTTCTGCACCTCAACAAACCTGTCCGCGAAGTCTTTGACGGCAGTTCCGAAAAGGCCCTCCGGGGAAATGGGCGCGTCGAGGAACACAGAGCGCTCGGCTTCCGTCATCTCTGACAGCGTCAACCATAAGTGTCTCTCGGCGACGGCGAGAGAGGCCATATTCCACCCCATGGCCTGTGCAGCGGCTTTAGAAGCACGTAGAGCGAGGTCCGTAGCGCTCCTCAGGTCCGCCACGCAGATAGCGCCGGGTCCCTCCTCGTCCAGCTTGAGGAGGAGGTCTGCCTGGTAGATCTGCAGAATAGACATCGTGTGCAGCGCTGAGACTGCTTGCCCGCTGCGGTGTAAGCGCGTCCGTGCAGCGATGATGTCACTCGACAGGCTTTGGACGGGAGCGTCGTCTGAACACGCCGTCCAGCGGAGGGCGGGCAGAGATGTGACGCAACAGCCGTCTCCACCGGAGGAATGGCGAGGTATCCTTTATCTCCCGCACCGTCGACAGCGGAGAATGCCGCGGAGGTAGAGGTACGCATCCTGGCGGAAAAGGGGGCCTTCCACGACTTTGCAACCTCCTCGTGAAGTTCCGGGAGGAAGGGCGCGGGCCTAGACTTTGAACGGAGCCTCGTCTTTCCCGAGAAAGCGTCCGTCCAATCTGTTGCGCGGCGGCAGCGTGGGTGCCTCCCAATCGAGGCCGATGCTTTCCACGGCCTTGGTGAGCAGACGCATCAGCTCAGCCTCAATGCCGGCTCTCTTCCCAGAGGGTTGGCGGGAAACGTTAGCGGAGGGGAGGTCCACGGAGCTCGCCCAATCCTCGCTATCCGAAGCCAAGAGAGAACATGCCTCGGTGTTATCGTCCAACTCGATGGCGGATGCGGCGGCAGACGGCGGCCGCTGTCCGTCCGTGAGCGACCCGAGCGAAGCCGGCGAAGCTGGCGGGCGAACCGGCGAGCTTTGGCGGGCTGGAGATAGCTCGGGCGCGCGCTGGCGCGGCGCGGCGCGGCGTCACGGCAGGCTGGGATGCGGGCTCGGAGAACGAAGCTAGGCGAGTCCGCAGAGTCACCATAGGCAAACGTTCACAATGATGGCATCCGCCGTCAGCGAGCGCGATGGCCGCGTGATCCTCACCCAGGCAGGACACGCAGATGACATGGGGGTCCTCATCGCTGAGTGGGGCTCGCAAGAACCACAGGAAGGCATCTTTAAAAAGACGCCGCTCTTTTAGAGGGGTGGGAAAAAAAGGAAGATAATGCAATCACACACACTCTAAGCAGAGGAAAGGATATGTACGCCGGAAAACCAGCAGGTACGGCGGCTGAAGGCGGCGAGGCCAGCGACTCCAGGCTCGATGGCACGTCCCGCTGAAAGGCTACAGGTCGACGGCGCGGCTTCTCACTCTGGATCCAGCGATGCGGGAGGCTTCGCTGAAGAGATGAAAATCAACGTAAGAGCAGCTATCGAGCCTAGATATAGGGCGAGACCACGCCCTTTCTGGCGGGACGTGACGATATGGGCGCGAAAGGCCCCCATTCGTCGTGACGTCACGCAGAGCCTCTCTCGATAGGCTGCTGCTATTGCCGCAGGGCAAGCCAATAGGCGCGCGAGCTGTCTCGCCTATGTCTGCTTGCTGCTGCAAAGCGTTTTACATTAATAAAAAATTAAGGATAATTTTTGGCTTCAATATCTCGTGGAAAAGAGTTTTCCCCATAGCGTAAGATATTACGCAGTACGAGAGATACTCTCGTAAGAGAACTATAGTTTTTTGCTTGCTTTTCACACTTAGTAATGTAAAATGGAGTGCAACAGTCCGGATCCAGAAGTAAAAACTCCATTAATTTTCTCCAAATGGAAACTGAATTTTAATGATAACTTTTATCATTTAATGATAAACCTTTAAATACAGATCTACTGTGAGCTACGAGGTTGTTAATCGATGGTATTTGCTTCTTGAAGCAGTGAACCGCATTATTTCAGCTTATTTTTAACATTGACATTTTTGGCGAAAAACTTCATTACCAATGATGCTGTACAGAAAATTACACCAATCAGAGTAAAAAAAAAAAAAAGCTCTTTAGCTCTTAAATATATAAATATAAATATATATTGTGGCAGTGGTGTCAGGCCTCGGAGAGGCATTTATTAAATTAAATAAGCATAAAATGTCCAAAAATGGGGAAATAAAGTGTTAAAACAAAAGGGGATCTGGTGTCCTGGTTGTGCCAGGGAATCGTGAAGGACGGGTAGTGAAGAGATGGGATGGGTCCAGGTAAAGAGGGCTGTGTCCGTTCATATATATGAATATTTTGTAATAAACATTAGTACAGAGGTTGGACAATGAAACAGAAACCTGGTTTTAGACCACAATAATTTATTAGTACGGTGTAGCGGCCTCCTTTTCACTTCATCTTGGGAATAGCAGACACAAGTCCTTCACAGAAGCCAGAGGGATTTTGAGCTGTTCCTCATCCAGAACAGTGGCCGGGTCACTATTTGATGCCGGTGGAGAAAACGTTTTCTGACTCGATCCTCCAAAACACCCAAAGAGGCTCAGTCATATTCAGATCTGGTGTGGAGGTCATGGGAGATGTTAAACTTCACTTTCATCTTCATCTACCCGCTCTGATTAACTCTGGTCTAAACACCAGATGAACTGGATAATATTCTGAATGTTCTGATCTAATCTGACCTCTGACCTGTAATACTGCCTGAATCATAATCATACACTGTTCATTCGTTGGCCAGAGGAGAACTGGCCCTCGACTGAGTCTGGTTTCTGCCAAAGTTTTTTTCTCCATACTGTCACCTGACAGAGTTTTGTTTCCTTGCCACTGTCACCTTGGCTTTTGGCTTGCTTAGTTGGGGACATTTAATATTCAACAATATTATTAATCTGCCTTACTTAAAGGAGAATTCCGGGCAATTTTTAAAGGTGCCCTAGAATGTTTTTTTTTAATTCTTTTATAATGTTTCCTGGGGTGCCCTAATGCCCTTATAATGTTAGTATGTTTTTTTAGATCAAAAATTGTCATAATTTAGAAATAAAAGGCTAGGAAAAACATTTTTCCTAGCCTGATTTTAGTCTCTGATTTGAACACTCTGTTTGAAGGGGCATGTCTGCTGTGAGAACCGGCCACTGCTGTGATTGGCTGACATGCTTGCTTATGAAATATGACATGTGAAACTCTCTCGAATACTTTTACTACAGCTGTTATACGTTTTAACTATTACAACTATCGAGATGAACGAATCGTGAGATGTTTTTAAAGTATTTAAATCTATTTCCATCACATAAAATGTTGCTGTGATGAGCATTGAGCAAGCAGATGACAGTCTGTTGATCGCGAGACAACGCAGTTTCTCTCTCTCATGCTTTCACCAATGCAAACGATGTACATACAGTAAGAGCTTCGTTGTGCAGTGTAACGCCGTCATTGATTTCATGACGAGTTTGGCAAGAGAGATAAACTCGCGCTGTGTGGATTGTTCTTTGACCGCTTTCTGTATAGTTTATTCACTGAGAATTAGCCTATTTAACGTTAGTAATGTATGCTTGTTACTTGGAGTTTGCTATTACTGTACTAGGATCTTGCACTGGATCTAACACAGTGTAAATTATCTTTAATAAAATCACTACTTACCGGTTGCGGGAATATAGTTGGAATTACCCCCTTCTTCAGTTTGAGATGCTGAGAGAAGCTTGATATTGTCCCAGGTTGGAAAATAAGTCAGTGGTGAAATGGGCAGAGCAAACTAACAACTTCGAATTAAACTGTTGCGGTATCCGATTATAGATAAACATCAACCATGCCTGTTGACATCTCTTTTCTGTGGGAAGGGTATGAAAAGTCCTCACATTCCCTCCACAGCCTGGAACATAGCATTTATTTCCATGATCTGCCATTTTCTCTCTGATCCTCGCTTGTTCCGATGGTTCGGCTGTGCAGTGCTTGTCATTGAGGGCTGGGATATGCAAATCTTTGGAGGCGTGATCCCCGACTGTTGCGTCACAGTCGGTATTATGTGGAGATTCGCCTGTTTTTCAGGGGTGTATTTTAAAAACGAGATTTAAATAAGAAGGAGAAAACAATGGTGTTTGAAACTCACTGTATGTCATGTCCATGTACTGAACTCTTGTTATTTAACTATGCCAACATAAATTCAATTTCACATTCTAGGGCACCTTTAAGTTAATCTTGATCGTTACACCTTTGTGAGTACTGTCTATAGAAAAAAAAACCGAACCGGATCGGTGCTTGCAACACGGAGCTGTTACAGCAAATGCCCAGAGCTCCCACTCAGCTAAAACGGCAGTTATGGGGGCATAAACAAAAATATTGTATTTGTACCTCTTAACAGACACAAAATGCAATTAATAATAATAATAATAATACATTTATTTATAGAGCGCTTTCCATCAAAGTGCTTTACAACAAGAATAAAAATTAAGTTTGCAAACAATACAGTAAAAATTAAAAAATAGTAAGAAGTAAATCCTGCTATACAGAAACATCAGAAATCGCTGAACATTCAGGACTCATACGTAGCAATGAATAAATAGGTCTTAAGCTTAGATTTAAAAACATCAATTGAACTTGCCAGCCTAATATCAGCTGGAAGACTGTTCCATAATGTTGGAGCACGAAACGAAAAGGCTCGCTCACCAACCGTTTTCTTCCTAACCTTTGGTACAGTCAGAAGTCCTGTCCCGTGAGAGCGCAGCAACCGCGTAGGCACATAAGAATTTAAAAGATCGGACAGATAGAATGGTGCAAGGCCATTCACTATTTTATATGTTAACAACAAAACCTTGAAATCTGCTCTAACCTGAACAGGGAGCCAATGCAGTGAGGCCAGCACAGGAGTTATATGCAGGTATTTAGATGATCCAGTCAGAATACGAGCTGCAGCATTTTGGACCATCTGCAGACCTCGCAAACTTTTCTTAGGCAGCCCCGAGAACAATACATTACAATAATCAAGCCTAGATGTAACAAAGGCATGAATAAGGACCTCAGCATCTTTCAGTGTTAATATTGGTCTAATCTTTGCAATTTTTCGGAGATGAAAAAAGGCTACTTTAGTCACCTCTTTAATATGCAAATCAAATGACAGTGACCGATCGAAAACTACCCCAAGATTCTTTACTCTATCCTTGCACTGAATGACCAAATCATCAATGGACAGAGTAAAATTGCCATACAAATGTCCTAATCTGGTTGGTCCAATAGCTATCATCTCAGTTTTTGCTGAATTGAGTAACAGGAAGTTAGCTGATAACCAGCTTCTCACGGCAGCCAAACAAGTCGCTAACTTAACCGAATCAGATGCATTTCCTGCAATAACTGGCATATATATTTGTAAATCATCAGCATAGCAATGAAAAGCTATTCCAAAAGAACAAATGATTTGACCCAGTGGCGCTAAGTATAACGAAAACAACAGTGGACCAAGGACTGAACCCTGTGGAGTGGAACCCCGTGCTGAAAAGGAAAAGGGTCTGAAAATGTGTTATTATAAAACACACATTGAGATCTCTCTGAGAGGTAGGACCTTAACCACTTAAGCACCTGACCAGAGATGCCAAAGTATTTCTCGATTCTATCCAAAAGAATACTGTGGTCAACAGTATCAAAAGCTGCGCTAAGGTCTAACAACACAAGAACTGATGTTAAGTCTGAGTCAGCAGCCAGTAACAAATCATTTACCACCTTTGTGATTGCTGTTTCTGTCGAATGTTTTGCTCGATAAGCAGACTGCAGCGGCTCAAAAAGATTATTAGATGACAGATACTTTAAAAGCTGACTTGAGACCACTTTCTCAAATACTTTAGCTAAGACGGCCAAGTTAGAAACAGGTCTATAATTTTCCAACGAGTTTATATCTAGATTTGGTTTCTTCAGTAGTGGTTTAACCACTGCAGATTTAAAACAAGCTAGAAAAACTCCTGTGGAAAGTGAAAGATTTAAAACAGCTAAAACATACCGTCCTAATGTTGGCCATAGTTCATTAACAACCCAGGCAGGCAAAGGATCCAGAGAGCAAGTGGTCCCTCTTGCAGTTACGGTCATTTTAGTCAACTCAGCTAAGGAAATCGGCTCAAACTCATGATAGCCCTCTCCAATAGAAGATGGTCCTGTAATAGCGCAATCTAAACCCCCAACCTCAGACTGGGGTATCAACGTACGGATGTCATTAACTCTCTCATAGAAATACATCATAAAATCATGTGCTGACAAATCCATACTACAGGGGTCGGCAAGTAACTTTGGCCGCGGTCCAATATTTTTTTTAGCCAGTAGATGGCGGGCCAGCTACACGGAGTAGGCCTATGGATACAAATTAAACCACTTAAAATACACTCTGTGTTCACCCGCTTTTTATATCCCGACCTGACGGGTCCGCAAAATTTAGATCTCATTTCCAGAATCTCTCATTCAAATGTCTCTAACGGAAAGAGAGAGATTAAGTAGCCTATAACAATTATAAATGCTATACAAAAAATGTGTTTGTGTCAATATAAATATTATTTATTACTGTCAGCAGAGAAAAAAAATGTCACAGAAAAAAAAATTATGAAATATAAATAACAAATTAAATAGGGCAAAGCCTATCACTCAAATTACTCAAGCAACATACCGTACACACGGGTAACACGGGTTTAAAACAATCTCACATGCAAACGTAAAATATGCATATTTTTAGGAACACATCTACAAAAATATGGCTGTATTTCAAGTTGATAAAATAATTAAAAATCCACATCAGTTTATTTGTGCCCACGCGCCACGCCCTCCCAGGACATAACGTTACTACTTTCACTTTTAAAAATTCCTCATAACCACGCGCGCAATGCCACGATCTGCAGTCGAGATGGATGCTGAGGTGTTGAAGAAAATAATAGCTTGTGGGGATTGTAAAGTTGTCGACAAAAGTCATCAAAAATCAAGTCCAGTGTGTGGGAGAAATTTGGAGTTATCTGAAGAAAATATTGTGAAAGACTTGCTGCATGCATTTTCTTGTTAGATAGTCGCAATTATGTGGAACTTCATCGCTGAGGAAGCACGCAGATAACTGTGGTAACAAAGCAGTTCTATCAAACAGTATTTTTCAAATTTAACACTGTTAAGTATGTGTGATTTGCAGATCAGCCACTCATGTGAGTGTTTGAACCCAAAATTGTCAGATGTAGGCGCGCGGCTACGGCTTATATCAAGTAGTGGAATAGTTTTGGGCAGAATTTAGTGCACATTTTTTTTATCAGGTAATACATATTATTTATCAGTGTGTTATACCAGAATAAATAATAATGAAAAAAAGTTCAAAAGCCGGACTGTAAGCGAATGAGACTTACAGGAGAGCATGAATTGCTATTCACACCCTTATTAAAATGGCTGTAATCTGTTACCACAATAGTACTTTATCTGTTTAAAATGATTTCATTCGTATATGTCTGATAAGGTGTTAAATTAAGATTCAAAATTAAAATTCTTCTATACCCGTTATTCATTCTTTTTATTTTTGATCTGAGCGCACAATCAGAAAATCGGAAAACGAGTCGTTATTAGTTTTTTTTTTTTTCATTTTAGTTCAGGAAATAATGGAAAAACAAGTCGTTTTTTTATTGTTTTTTAATGAATGATCAATGGCGCTTGTTTGTAAACCGTTATTGTAAAATAAAAATAGGCTGATAAAAAAAAAAAAAAAAAAAAAACGAATTCCAAAATAATCCGGCGGGCCAGAAATATTGCTGGCGGGCCAATTGTGGCCCGTGGGCCGCCTGTTGCCGACCCATGGTTGCTGACACTGTGTAAGTCTATTAACAGTTTCAAATAAAAGTCTAGGGTTATGCTTATTATTCGTATTCACATTAGAATAAAAGGCTGCCTTCGCAGTAGTCATCATAGTCTGATAGGTAGTCAGACTATCGTGCCATGCCCTGTAATAAACTTCAAGCTTAGTATGGCGCAATTAAAATGTCTGTCCAACATAAACAGGGCCCTTACATGACAACAAGATGCGTTTAGCAACTTAGCCAGTGTTTAAATTCACCTAAATAGTGTTTTAGACGGCTAGCTGAAGTCTCGCGCTGAAGTCCCATGGGAACTCAGTTGTAGCCGGAGAAAGGGAAACAGCAGTGTGCAGGTAGGAGGAGTGTAGTGGATCGGCATCTCTCCTCAAGCTGTATGTGCCCAAATGGAAGGATAAATAAAGTTTACATTACCTCCACAGTGGTTGCATCCGTCTTAGTCCACGTAATGGCTTTTTTTTTCAACCGGCCCGCTGTGTTGTGTCTGTGTGTGTAGTACAGTATTCCTTGTAGGGTTGCCAACCGTTTCCGTGTAATACGGAATCGTCCCGTATTTGACACATAAAAGTCTTGTTCCGTAATGAACTGATACGGAACACACTTTGTTCCGTATTTTTGAGAATCAATTCAGTGCAAATCCATGACACACATCGCTTCTAATATATATGTCAGACAGACTATGAATGAACGAAGACCTGCTATAATGGCAAATTCGGGGACTTGGCGGCCCCTTGGCGGGCTCTGACATGTAATGACGTAGAGTTGGCTCATTGGTCGTACGTCAGAGGCGCCCGCGCCATTGGATGTGCAGTTGCCTATGAGCGAGCCAGACGTCAATGTGCAGCAAAGATATATACACTGCTGTGCAGCTGCAAATACGTTTTACATAGAGGCTTCAGTAAATCGAGGAAAAGGAGTTTCCGAAGACATTTGAAGGCAATGATAAGAAAAACTACTAAATTAAAAAGATTATTTTTTGCACTGGAAAGAACATTCTAGAAGTCTAATTGAATAAGTTCGCACAAGGCTACAGAAAACTGGTTTGTTTATTTTTATTCAAAGCCGATGAGTTTTGAATGTTATATGTTGTATTTAAGTTAAAAATAAAACGTATTATAAACTAAACAAATCCAGGGTTCATTGATAGCCTTTATATATCTATGTGGTTCAGTCTTGTTGATTAGGCACACTTTGCTATTCTATAAATATATATTTTGATTATTTTTCAAATTTCTTAAAAGTTGGCAACCCTAATTCCTTATCAAAGTGGTCGATGCAAATGCAGTAATAAGTACTTGTATGGGAGTTTGCACATCAAGTTGAAGTACAACTAGCCACAACTGCAGAATCTCGAAGTCATGGAAAGGAAGACGAAAATGTAAGTTCTTGTATTTTCGCATTCTGTTGCCTCAATTCGGAACGGCACAAACGCGAACCATTTCTTCTTCACTTGTGAGCAACTGCGATCTTCACTCTTCACACACATTACGCTCCTCCTGCACACTGCTGTTTACAACTGAGTTCCCAAGGGACTTCAGCGCGAGACTTCAGCTAGCCGTCTAAAACACTATTTAGGTGAATTTAAACAATGACTAAGTTGCTAAATGCATATTGTTGTCATGTAAGGGCCCTGTTCATGTTGGACAGACATTTTAATTGCATTTTGTGTCTGTTAAGAGGTACAAAGACACTCTTTTTGTTTATGCCCCCCATAACTGCCGTTTTAGCTGAGTGGGAGCTCTGGGCATTTGCTGTAACAGCAGACTGTAACGTTTTTCTTTTTCTATAGACAGTACTCACAAAGGTGTAACGATCAAGATTAACTTAAAAATTGCCCGGAGTTCTCCTTTAAGGTGGACGATGATGCACTTTTCTTCTAGAAACAAACTTTAGGTGCACATGATCCTCCAGAACACCTCAGTGGTTCTTGCCAATCAATCATCACAGAAGGAAATGTCATGATATTTCAGCCCAAACCATCACTGATCCAGCGCCGTGCTTCACTCCGTCAGTCCTTCAACAGTCCGAGTGTCCACTGTAACTCCCACAGATGTGGGGAACAATACACGTTTCACATCGTCCACAGCCCAAGACTTTTCTCTACTGGCACCATAGACTGTAAAAAAAGATGGACGACACCCCTTCACTCTCTTCCATTCCATTGCCAATTCCATTACAAAGGATTGCAGACGGAACATACAACAGAACTTCATCATGGGCGCCCTCAGCATACAGCCGGTGAGTCCCATGAATCTAGTCCTCCTCGACAGGTAGAGAAACAAACCGATCGACTTCGATGGCACAAACAGGGAGCGAGACCCAAAGGCACTCGAGACATCAGATTGTCCCGAGCATCACATATTGCTGCAATAGCATCCTCTACCCCAGATACGGCTCTGACAAGGATTGCAAACACTGATCTCCTACCACCGCCTATACATCTTGAGAACAGATTTGAAGTATTAATGAATGAGGAATCCCTGAATGTGATGAATGTGATCGAACACAGACTGAATCAGCCAGTAGCTAACACTGCTAACAGGCGCTCAAGGTCGAGCAGACAGCGGCACTCAGCTCAGAGCGCAGCCGAGCCCAGGACTCTGATAGTGGGGGACTCTATAATCAGAAACATTAGTAGCAGAGACACAACTACATGCTGCCTTCCACAAGCAACAACTTCTGATGTAAACAGGGAACTTCAGAACATTCTGATGAAACATAAGACTGCAAACCGACTCATTGTTCATGTGGGGAAGAATGATATTCATAAAGGGCAGTCAGAACTCCTTAAGAAGGATTTCAATGAACTTTTTGAAACACTTGAAAGACTGAAAGTTCAGACATTCATCAGTGGACCACTCCCAGCAAGAGGAACAAACAGGTTTTCACGGTTGCTTGGGCTTAACACATGGCTGCAAAAAACCTGCAATATAAAAGGAGTGAACTTCATTGACAACTTCAATCTTTTCTGGAGTCAGAGGCAACTGTTTCAACAGGATGGGCTCCACCCAAACAAACTTGGTTCAAGAGTGCTAAAGGACAATATCTACTTCTCCCTCCATCATCCTTCTGCAGTGTGTGCCAATCCACTCAACCTGAATGGCACACACACACCTGGACATGGTATGAATGACCACAGGACTTCACTTCAGCACCTGAATGGACATGCGGCTGACACATCACACAAGGACAATGATAACACCACTCAGCCACAACAACCTCTGCTGACGGACACAATCTCAGCTGAGCCCTGCCCACAGAGCTCACCACAGACAGACTGTGACATACTAGAACTGTTAGAAGATTCAGCTCCCAAGGAAGACTTTCTGGAAAACAGCCAGGAAATCCAGGACAGCATATTACAGCCTCCGATAACACCAGAGCAAGACACGTTATCCCTCTCTCCAGCATCTCCACTTCTGTGCTTCTCGGAGAAAATGGAACAACTGGTGTATGCTGGAACTAGACTATCCCATTCTTTTGCTGCAAGCCCCCAGATGTCACCCAAAAAACGGCAGGCCCCACAACCACCAAAGCCTGCGGGCCCAGCTCGCCCTCCCCCTCCTCCTCCTCCTGTGAGAGCTCTTCGGCCTCTGCCACAGCGCCAGGGCTCACACCCTCCTCCAGCGGCCCGCTGTGTACCAAAAACAACTGATACCAGCTCTCAGTGATATGTGTCGGGTCCCTGCTATGATAACAGTAACTTTCTTAAATGTTTACAAAACAAGCGGGAACCCAGTGTGCCTGAATCTTTCTCTATTGCTGTTCAATTACATGATAGAAAGTCTAAGGCCTTCAAAAGTCGTACAGCAAACCCATCTAATCTGGTGCCTATTACACGCCAAACTAAGATCGCTTTGGGGACAAAAAGTACGACTGTTAAGTTAGCACTTTTAAACATCCGCTCACTTAATAATAAATCACTTCTGGTCAACGACTTAATAACCACAAACAACCTGGACTTTATGTTGCTAAATGAAACTTGGCTAGAAGACAGCTGCAGTGCAACAGTCCTCAATGAAACATCCCCTCCTAACTTTACTTTTATGAGTGTTTGCAGAGCGGGTAAGAGAGGCGGGGGCTTAGCTGCTCTTTTTAAAGATGTCTATCAATATAAGCAAATATCATTTGGGAATTACCCGTGTTTCGAATATCTGGGTATTGTGTTAAAAGGTGCTCCACGTATTTTACTTATCATTATTTACAGGCCTCCAAAATACTCTCCAGCCTTTGCTGAGGACTTTACAGAACTGTTATCAACAATTTCCTCAGAGTTTGACTGTTTTGCCATTGCTGGAGATTTTAACATTCACATAGATAATGCAGAAAACAATATGGCAAAAGAAATCAAAACTGTTTTAAAAACTTTTGATCTGACTCAGCATGTACATGGACCCACACATAATCGTGGACACACTCTAGATTTACTTATCAGTAAGGGTCTAAACATCTCATCGATTGTTATTAAGGATGTAGCATTTTCTGATCATTTCTGTATTTTCTTTGATATATTGATCTCCCCTGCCATTGAAGCTAGATCTGTGTCTGTCAAGAAGAGATGCTTAAATGAGAACACTAGTGTGCTATTTATGAAGGCTATATCTTTAAAACCAAGCATATCTGCTGACTCTGTTGATTTTCTCCTTGAATCTTTTAACTCAAAAATTAAAAGTGTAATTGATGATATTGCTCCTGTGAAAGTCAGGAAGAATAGTGGTAGACAAAAAGCACCTTGGAGAAACTCAACAGCAGTGCAAAACATGAAAAGACAATGCAGAAGAGCAGAGCGCATGTGGCGGAAGACAAAACTTGTAGTCCATTATAACATCTACAAAGATAGCATCCATGCTTTTAATATGGAACTAGGCAAAGCTAGACAGACTTTCTTTTCGAATATTATAAACAGCAACTTAAACAACACACGCACTCTTTTTGCTACTGTAGAGAGACTGACAAACCCCCCAAGCCAGATTCCCAGTGAAATGCTCTCAGACAGCAAGTGCAGTGAGTTTGCTTCTTTCTTCTCTGAGAAAATCAATAATATCAGAAAGGTGATCAGCTCATCCTTGAGTTGCGCTGGGGTCCAACAGATCAGACCACTACCTGAGAAAGTAGTTACTATGTCTGATTTCGAAGAAATTGATGGCAAAATTTTGGAAGAAACCGTACAGCACCTTAAAACATCAACCTGCACCCTTGACGCACTTCCCACATCTTTCTTCAAAAGTGTGTTAAACAGCTTAGAAGCAGATCTCCTAGAAGTGGTAAATGCCTCACTTCTCTCTGGGAGTTTTCCAAACTCCCTGAAAACTGCAGTTGTCAAACCTCTCCTAAAAAAGAGCAATCTGGATAAGACCATCTTAAGCAATTATAGACCGATCTCAAATCTTCCTTTCATAGGCAAGATCATTGAAAAAGTTATCTTCAATCAGCTGAACAAATTCTTAAGCTTGAATGGATACTTTGACAATTTTCAATCTGGTTTCCGATCGCATCACAGCACAGAGACAGCTCTCATAAAGATAATAAATGATATTCGCTTAAATACTGATACAGGCAAATTATCAGTGCTGGTACTACTCGACCTCAGTGCTGCATTTGACACTGTCGATCACAACATACTTCTTGACAGGCTAGAAAACTGGGTGGGGCTTTCTGGGATAGTCCTAAAATGGTTCAGGTCATACTTAGAAGGGAGAGGTTATTATGTGAGTATAGGAGACCATAAGTCTGAGTGGACATCCATGACATGCGGAGTCCCCCAGGGCTCAATTCTTGCGCCACTCCTATTCAACCTGTATATGCTCCCAATGAGCCAAATAATGAGAAAGAACCGAATCTCTTACCACAGCTATGCAGACGACACACAGCTCTACTTAGCCCTATCTCCTAATGATTACAGCCCCATTGACTCCCTGTGCCAATGCATTGATGAAGTAAATGGTTGGATGTGCCAAAACTTTCTTCAGTTAAACAAAGACAAAACTGAAGTCATTGCGTTTGGAAACAAAGATGAAGTTCTCAAGGTGAATGCATACCTTCACTCTAGGGGTCTAACAACTAAAAATCCAGTCAGGAATCTTGGTGTGTCTCTAGAGTCAGACCTTAGTTTCAGTAGTCGTGTCAAAGCAATTACTAAATCAGCATACTATCATCTGAAAAATATTGCAAGAATTAGATGCTTTGTTTCCAGTCAAGACTTAGAGAAACTTGTGCATGCTTTCATCACCAGCAGGGTGGATTGTTGTAATGGACTCCTCACTGGCCTTCCCAAAAAGACCATAAGACAGTTGCAGCTCATACAGAACGCTGCTGCCAGGATTCTGAGCAGAACCAGAACATATGAACATATCACACCAGTACTCAGGTCTTTACATTGGCTACCAGTTACATTTAGGATTGATTTTAAAGTATTATTACTGGTTTATAAATCACTCAATGGGCTAGGACCTAAATACATTGCAGATATGCTCACTGAATATAAATCCAACAGATCACTCAGATCATTAGGATCACATCAGCTAGAAATACCAAGGGTTCACTCTAAGCAAGGAGAGTCTGCTTTTAGCTATTATGCCAGCCGCAGCTGGAACCAGCTTCCAGAAAAGATCAGATGTGCTCCTACAGTAGTCACATTCAAATCCAGACTCAAAACACTTCTGTTTAGCCATGCATTTACTGAATGAGCACTGTGCCACTGTTCGCCCGACCGTTTTTACTGTACTTTATTTTATTTTTTATTCTAAACTGTTTTAATTATTCTTATTTGTTTTGATTCTTTTGCTTTCTCCTATGTAAAGCACTTTGAATTACCATTGTGTATGAAATGTGCTATATAAATAAACTTGCCTTGCCTTGCCTTGCCTTGCCAAAGTCATAATATGGCGTTGATTTGGGACCCGAGTGCGCAGTAGTGAGTGTGAAGTAAAGCCTTGATATCAAGGTCCCGCACACACTCCCGCAGAAACGGTTAGTACAAAGTTTACTGGTTGAAATAAACAGTTATGGACATGTATAAAATAAAGTTGAAGCTTCAATCTCCTCCTGAAAATCCCCAACAAAGTCCATTGGTGCCTCAGTGACTACTTTGTTTAAAGGAGCTGTCAATCACAGCTGTCAATCATGACATCACATTCCCGTTTTTATAGCATCAAATAATGAAATTAAGATCAAACTTATTAAAAAAACCAACACTTAAACTTACATCAGCATGATAAAAAATACCTAAAATGACAGAAAACCTCTTTGGGGATAATGTATTATTTGATTGTTTAGTTAATTTGACATTGGCACGAGTGAGCAAAGTTTTGTCTATAGCAGCCGACCATGTATGCTGATTCTGGAGCCCTGACAAACAATTTTGGTGGAAACAGGAGGATTTAATTCTGCAGTGAGTTGGGCAACTGCGTTTCATGTTTTTTGGATAGAATCCGGGTTACATTCCTTTCAGTCAGCTTCCTCTTGCTTCGCCAGTTTCTCCCGTTGGATGTGGTTTGTGGCACGCCAACATTACCCTGGATACTGTAGCTCTCAATACACCACAAAGACTTGCTGTCCTGGTCACAGATGAGCCAGCGAGAAGCACACCAACACGTTGTCCTCTTTTGAACTCCATGTCTGCTATTATGTTGTGTGGATTGCAATATTTGATGTAAAGCTGTGCTATTGCTCTGCTAATTCAACATTCACTCTGCTCTTACTGATGGAATGTGAAATCAGTGAAGATGCATATATTGGCGTGAAACCTCCTCACTATATTGGCCAGTGTTTCAGTTTCAGCGGCCAACCCCTGTTTATTGTTTTTTTATATATTTTTAATTAATAGAACCGTATGTAAGATTGTGGCCAAAACTGGTACTGCAATCACTTTCAAATTACTGTAGAGCGATGTATCCCCTCCCCCTCCCCCTGACTAGAGGTTGCCAGATAGGCTGCAGGATCCAGCATTTTTTATCCGACACGTTTGTAGATGCAGCTGTGGTAACTAGAGCAGAGCTGGCAACCCGGATGCCGCAACACTACTGACTTCCTGATTGGTAGATAGGTGGAGGGTGGAGCATCAGACCAAAACACAACATGACAACATCAACATCAGTTGAGGGCTGCAACTTCACTTTTTAAATGACAATATCCGGGCCGGACTACTGTTGTCAGTGATATAAGTGTTTGAAATGAACATGATTTCTTAATGTCTAGTGACATATCAGGGCCGTTTTATGATTAATTGAAATACATTTCTTACATACGGTTCCTTTAACATTCTTAAATTAGTGTTTAAAACAGGGATAAAAGGTACCCTAATGCCCGCGGTTTAATATACTACTGGATCTTTAATGTTGTGTGCCTATTTTTTTGCTGGAGGTCCTGGACTTCTTCTAGCAAATACTGTACCAACAGATAAAAAATCGAAACCTGACCACCTCTGCTAAAAATCATATAATGTGCCGTGGTTGAATCTTCCATCAAGACAATGATCCAAAAAAAAAAAAAAATCAACACAAAAATGGGTCACTAAGCACAAAATGAAGATTTATCTTTTATGTGATGAACGTTTTAAACTATTTCACCATTTTTCATTTTATTTTCCTGTTCGCAATGCTTCATAGGATTGTAGTTCTTTCCCTCATTAAGTACACAGACTTTGTCCTTTTGTCTGATTTTCAGATATTCTTTTGCTTTTATATAGAAGTCTGTAATTATATGATTCACCTCATAGCAGGCTGTTTTGTTTCATGGGTTATAGTGCTTTAACAAAAAGTTTTCACAAATCCCTATAGGAAAAATTAATTGCTAAAAACACCATAGCAACCAACCAGAACCCCATGGCAATTGCATAGCAACGTCCTGGCTAGATAAAAAGATAACAATTTTTTGTGTGTATTTCAGAGCCAAACTTCTGGAGAGCGAAGCAGTGAATGAGAACCTGAGGCGTAACCTCACGCGAGTGTCCAGCCGCCCTCAGTTTTACGGACCTTCTGGATCATTCTCTCCCGCTCTGCTGGGGGCCGACCCGAGCCAGGAGACCACCGACATCATTGAGATCGCCAAGAAAGATCTGGAGAAACTCAAGAGGAAGGAGAAGAAGAAAAAAAAGAGGTAATAAAAGGGTGAGAGCGATCTTAGTGTGAGGTGGTATCTGGAGGGGCTGTTGCCGTGGTAACTGGCAGAAAGGGAGTGTGTTGTGAATAATTGCCCCTCGATTCTAGCTGAGTGAAACAAAAACATAGTGGGATTTTTCTGGTTTCATGGTGAGCTGTATTGTTCTTTCAGCTGTGTAATTACTACGTCAGGCATTATTGTAAAGACTGTAATCCGGGTTCTTTTATCACACCTGCTAATGGCAGATAGAAATGGATGTTTTTGTTGTTGTTTTTGCATGAGTTCCTTTCAGGATATATATATATATATATATATTAAAGCTAGCTTTGACTAGCTTTGATGACGCACACACGCAAAGTCTCTCGCTCTCTCTCTTGCCGTGCGCGCGCTACACGGTTTGAAGCAGTTCTGTCTCGCATGCACGCTCAGGGAGCCGCCCGCTATCAATATGCGGGAGATTCCCTAAACTTGAACTGAACCCGCTTACTTGGATGTCTACGTACCATATAATAGGGTGACCATATTTTATTTTTCCAAAAACAGGACGGGGGGCGTGGTTGATGGGCGGGGCGTGATTTTTTGGGGAGGCGTGGTTAAGGGGTGGGGGCGTGGTTTGGGGAGAATGCATAACAAAATACTTGACAAATGCATTCACAACCTTGCAACTATATTATTGTACTTTAATACATAAAGTAATACATCCTTTCCATTCAATGTTTGGCCCGCAACAATAGAATACTATTTAAAAAAAAGTTTAGCTTTTAACACCTTTTACATGACACTATTTATTTTCATGGCCATAGCATAGGTTAAAAATCTTCTACTAAAAAAAATAGAAATTCTACTACACTATTTCAGTAAAAAAAAACTATTTGAATCCTCCTGATGTTCTCTTAGCCTATACGTTCTTTATGTGGGCTTCTAAGTCGCTAGCACCTTAACACTGACACGTGCCAGCTTTGCAGTTCATGCATTCTGCTTTACATGGATCCTGACCGAAACGAAAACACAGGAATTTTCTCTGTAAATCGTCTGTGAATTAACATTTGGGCTTTTTTTACGCTGTTACCCAGCAAACACAGAACGTTCCCCTAACGTTCCCGAATTGTCCCATGGGGTTATTTTTTTGGGAACCAAACAAGAACGTTATAGGAACGTTCCATGTAGGTTATTTTTAGGTTCCATTTTTATAATGTAAGGAGAACGTTCTGGGAACGTTCCCCTAACCTTAAGGGAAAGTTCTAGGAACGTTCTGGGAACCAAAAACTAACGTTCCCAGAACCTAAATTTGTTTGCTGGGTAGCTACTTACATCTTACCTCGCACTTGACCGTAAACTGAAGCGTCTCGCTGCTAAAATTCTGTGAACGTGTAAAGTCCGCCTACTTTGATTTGATTGGTCATTTCAAATATTCTGACATTGACAAGCAGTGACAGACCAATGAGGCTGCGATGAACACACACACACACACACACACACACACACACACACACACACACACAGGCCTCTGTATTCTGACGTGCTCTGTGCTTGACGCTGCGGATTGAGGAACGCGCTGATTATAACAAGAGGGGGTGAAGCCAAAGTCATATGTTTTGTGTGCAAAGGCAAGCATGTATTTAAAGTACACGCTTAATGGCCCAATGAAAAATAATGAAAACCAGGACATTTTCATCACTTTTTAAAAAACAGACAGGGCGGCCAGGACAGGACGTGAAAACAGGACATGTCCTGGGAAAACAGGACGTTTGGTCACCCTACCATATAACTCCCACAAGTGCATACAATTCTACACACCTACACAAGCATTTTTTTACCTTTTAAAACCGAACGCTAACGTAACGTTACTCTGTCAACTGCCTTTTGTCTAAATTACCGAGCTAACAGAGCTACGTAAACAGAGCGAACATGAGAGCTCCGACTGCAAACGTCAATAATGCAGCGTAATGGAATAATCTCCCGATCAAACTCCGCTTCCCGAAAGTTATAAACTGCCTCCAGAACCCAGTTAAGGTACACAAATCTATTCAACAAAAATAGTGATGCAGTTAAGTGTTTTTTCGCTCAGCCGAGCCCTCTCTGTTGCTGTGTGGAGCAGCCTGTGTCAGTCACCTCTCTTCCTGAACGTCCCTCACTCACTCACTCACTCACTCATCCGGGCATGCACTGCGGTCTCGTGAGAAAACGCATCTTTTTGATATAAAGTTTTTCTTGTTCCCGAATACAAATATTTTTTAAAGTATTTGTTCGAAATAAGTATTCGTAAAAAACACGTTATTTGTGCCTTTCCGAATACCGTATTCGTGTTCGGCTCCACCCCTAATATATACTATACACTGAACAAAATAATAAACGCAACACTTTTGTTTTTGCCCCCATTTTCATGAGCTGAACTCGAAGATCTAAGACTTTTTCTATGTACACAAAAGGCCTATTTTTCTCACATATTGTTCACAAATCTGTCTAAATCTGTGTTAGTGAGCACTTGTCTCTTTACCGAGATAATCCATCCACCTCACAGGTGTGGCATATCAATATGCTGATTAGATTATTGCACAGGTGTGCCTTAGGCTGGCCACAATAAAAGGCCATAGTATTATAGCATTTTTTTTGTAATTTATTTTGGTGAACACATGGAAACTGTATCGATAACTGTGCAGAGATTAGCCAAGCTCTAGCGTGAATGACTGATGTAACATAAACGTTGGTAAAACAAACCTCAAAGTAGTAAGAACGACAGCCTGCATTAATATACACAGTTTTAGGTAATAGTGGCCCACAGCTGATCAGCAGAAGTATTTCAGTAAGACAGTAATTATGTGAGTTAACCAGTTAGCAGGAGACCTACACAATATAAAACTCAAAACGAAGTATTTTGAACACCATCTTTCAAGAGCAAGCGGTTTGTGAATACACTGAACTCTGAGATTTGAGAAGCAGTCGCCAGTAAAATAAAGCGAACACCGCAAAAGTTTAGGATTATACGGCTGTGGTATCATAGTAAAGATGACTTTTAACCACTGGTTCTTCACATGCTCGTCCTTGGGCAGTGAAAATAAACTGGCTTTACCTTCACATTGTGAGCACAGCATCTTCTGGACATAATGCTTTACAGTAGGGTTGTGCCGATAGACGATAGTATCGTGTATCGACGATAGTCAGAGATATCGCTGATGGCAGATGCCTTTGACAATATCAATACGATAATTGCCTCATTGGTTTTACCATTAATGTATTAAATTATTATTATTATTATAAAGCTAGTATTGTTATTAAATTAATATTAGGAACTACAATTCATTCATAACGACATCACCACATAGACTAATACTTGCGACAACACCGACACGTGCTAATGAGGACTGCTCAAAAAGAAAAAGTTTTTAAAACAGACTAAAAAACTACATCCCACATCAAAATTGAATTGACACGCCAGTGGGCACGGACAAAGTTGCAAAGAGTCTGTGGGCTTGGTTACAATAAAAGCTGTTTTTGGACTAACAAGGAAGTTTTCAGTTCTGAAATTTACAGGATATTCGAATGGTATAATGACCTCTTATATGTCAAAAGCTCAATTTATGTCCCTTAAAAAGTGACATCAGCCTAATATACCTGCTGCCAAATTATGAGATAATATTAAAAATATTTGTGACTAGTGTAAACCACTAGCCACAGTGACTGTTGAGCAAAAAAGTTAATGTCAAGCATAATATAATATATATATATATATATATATATATATAATATATATATATTATATATATATATATATATATATATATATATATATATTATTTATTTATTTATTTATTTATTTATTTATTTTTATTATTTATTTATATATTATTTTTTCTATTTCAAATAAATGCTGTTCAAAGGTTTACAGAAGACTAAACTATAAACCTAGAGGGGGAGGGGGACAGTGAACAAAAACCTAGAGAGAGATGATATCAGCCATGATATCCTTGATATAGTGCGTTCTTATGAACGTTTGCATGAAATCAACAGCGTCTTTACTAATGTCTGTACCGTACCCTCCCTATCTGTCTCTCTCTATGCTCCTCGTTTCTTCTCTTTAACCCTTCACCTCTGACCTCTGACCACTGAAGACTCCAGCAGCTGCTGGGTGACAAGAGAGAGGAGGATGAGGAGGAAGAGGTGGAGGAAGACAGGTTTGTCCCTGTGTCTCTCTTTCCCCTCTATAATTAACCATAACCCCCTGTGTTTCGTCTCTGCTTGCAACCTTTAAATTCTGATTGTCTTTCAGGCAGGTAGTTTCCAGTCTTGGAGAACAGCCCAGAAAATGTTTATACTTCATTCATGTGCTTTTAAAGGGATTTTGAGTAAAAAAAAAAATATTCAAAGTAATGTGTGAATCTCACGAAACCTGTTAAGAGCATGTCCAGGTGACATTTCAACATTTCTTCATTCTTTCACCATAAACACTGAGAACTTAGTTTTTTTTTGATAATTTTCCACCTTCTGTCTGAACCTACAACTGGCATTTAGCTGCTGTATCTGTATTTTAATAACCTCGGTTTTGATTGACTGTTACTTTAGTATTATTTTTATTACTAAGAAGCTTTTATTTATTTAAGTTTTGGTTTTAATTTTATTTTGAGTCATTTTGCTTTTATATGCTTTTGACATTTTTTTTGTTTGTTTTTAATATTTCTGTTAAGATTTAATTTATTTTATATTAAAGGTGCTGTATGTAATTTTTTGACTGTACTAAAGCATAAACATTTCTTAAAATATTCTCCAATATTTGGAAATTGGACTGCAGTACCAAATTCAACCTCTAGCTGTCAATATTACATACTTTTTAAGCGCAAAAAAAAACAAACAAAAATAACGACTTTATTCAAGTATTCATTTCCTTCTCTGTCGGCCTCGAGATTGTTCACGTAGTGTAACTGCGCAGCACTTCTGTGTTGTACGTCACACGTAGGCTCACTATTGGCTGACGCTGGTCATGTGTGTGTGATGCGTGTGACGTAGAACACAGAAGCGTCAAAGTGGTTGTTAGGTAGCTGTCAATGAAGAGTACAATACTTGCTCAGATTTTGTTAAAGATAGTTCACATTGTTGTTCATCAGGGTGGGTTGATTTTCTGAGGAAGTGTTGAAGTGTGAATGTGGACGGGCATATGCAAATGAGCTCATTCTGTCAGTGTGACATCATACAATGAAGATTTCTGAATCGGATGTCTTAATAGTCTGGCAATTCATAACTTCCTCTCTAGTTAACCCAATGTTTTCAAAAGAGCAAATTCGCTTTCATAATATACCAACCATTTAACTTTTCTGTTGCTTCATCTCCATCATAATTTTCTTTCCTTCCCCCCTAATTGTCTGTTTTCTGTTTTGTTTCAGATAATCAGATAAATAAAGGTGTTTTTACAAAATATATTTTTAATTTCTACTTTTGATTTTCCCCTGCAGTGCCAACAAAGATGAAACGCTTGATGGCGAACAGAAGATTAGTGAGAGAGAGCAGTTCGAATCAACCAATCAGGAGCCAGAGATGGTATGATTGACAGTCCTCTTGCCCTATCAGAACATATTTTTAGGCTGGAGCTCATCATTCAGTCTTTGATATGAAATGGTTTCCCATAGGAGGCCAGTGACCGTGAGGAGGGAGATGGAGAGGAAGATGATGAGGACGTTGAGGAAGAGGAAATGGATGCTGAGGAAAGCTCTGATGAGTCTGACTCTGAACTGGATGAGAAGGGTACTGATGTTTACTGTAAAACAATTTACTTTTAAAAAATGTTAAACAGTAAAGAGTCATAATAAAAATATTAGGACACAAACAGTATTTCAGCAAATTCTATTCGTTTTAAAGGGCCTATATGCGTTTTTCTGAAATTTAAACTCGCGACTGACACCTGTGGCCAAAAAACAGAACTGCTCTTCCTTGCTGCTCACTCTCGCAGCCAGGGTTGCCAGGTCTGCACAACAAAACCAGCCCAATTGCTCATCAAAACTAACCCAATCACGGCCAAAAATAGTCAAATAGCGTTCCCGGGTGTTTCCCCGATAACAATCATGTTCCAGTGAGTAAAACAATCGCGCCAACCCGTGCACTACACAAACAACCCGCGGAAACAGTGCAGGCATACGGACCTGGCAACACTGCTCACAGCGCTCGTACTTGCGTGCACACTTCACAAGTCATCTGCTGCCTGCAAGGAGGTCAACATTATGTTTACAGAGGTAAGAACAGTCAAATACATATATTGTTTGAGATAAGTTTGCGAGTGTAGGCTACTTGCTGACTAGCGGTGGTGGCAGAGTGATCTGAAACGTTTAACATGAACGCGCTTGACGTCACATCTGCAGATAGCGCGGGAAAAATCCGACCCGACAGAAAATAGGAAAAATAGGATATAGGTGCACCCACTGTGAGCGGACAAGGTGTCAGTATGCTCAACAGGAGATGTTTGAGTCATAAATGGTAAAATAAAAAGGCTATTGTTACGTTTATTTTGGGGGAAAAGTTGCATATAGTCCCTTTAAAGTAATGACGTACAAATAAAATCTTGTTTTTTTTTTATAATATACTATAGCACATATATAATACATAATAATGTGCATTATTAATATTTCATGTAAATATATTGTCTGTTAAGTGATTATCTGTATGTAAACATATTAATTTTTTTTCCCTTATTGTTGTATTGAGCAGAGGACTTCCAGGCAGATCTGGCCAACATCACCTGTGAGATCGCCATCAAGCAGAAGTTGATCGATGAGCTTGAGAACAGTCAGAGACGTCTGCACACACTCAAACAGCAGTATGAACAGAAACTCATGATGCTGCAGTGCAAAATCAGAGACACACAGGTGGAGCGAGACCGCGTGCTGCAGAACATGGGTACGTTGAAAAATACGTTTTCAGTTATTAAAATTTAAAGGTACAATGTGCAGGATTTTTGCAGTAAAATATCCAAAAACCACTATGCCAATGTGTAATATTTAATCAAGGAAATGGGGCGTGTGAGCAGCGGTGAGGAGTCGCCAGTCAATGATGTCATATCCGCGTTACCCTCTGTTACCACCATGGTTTCCGCTCGTAACCATGGCGACAGACGTTGACAACTGGGTTACTTCCGTTATGCCTAGCAGGACGCTCACGCTGTTGTTGTTTTGTTCAAACATTATGGACCATGGCAAGCATACTTTGTTACTCGCGTTGCGTGTGGCGCTGGTTTACGTCTAGCATTCGCCCCTGCTTCACACCACAGTCATGTTAAAAACATCAATTTATTCACTCATCCAAAAATATCCATCAGCTTGACGACAAGATCCATAATTCCACTTTGCGTCATCAATATACGCCTTTGTTGTTGTAAGAGGTTAGCAACCCCTGGTGGCGAAAAATCCTACATATTGTACCTTTATTGACAGATTATAAAAAAACACACAATTTCTTTTTATTTTGAACATGGATTGAGTCATTCACAATAAGGCCAGATACATACCTTTAATGGGCTATATGTATAATTCAGAAACCCTTGATAGTAGCGACACCGGTGGCCATTAAGTGAACTGTAGTCTGCAACTTATTGCTCGTAAGGTATGAGAGACTGAGCGATCCCGACGATGTCCGGCCTGCAATATGCCCTGAGAAAAGCTAAATAAATGTTTGTTGTATTTATTTTTGTTTGTTTTTTGTTTCGTTCTATTGTTGTTGTGTTTCGTCTTAGGTTCTGTGGAGTCATGCTCTGAGGACAAGAGCAAACGGATAAAAGCAGAATACGAGAAGAAACTCGGTGTGATGAATAAAGAGCTGCAGAAACTACAGGCGGCTCAGAAAGAGCACGCTCGCCTACTGAAGAATCAGTCTCAGTATGAGAAACAACTGAAGAAACTACAGCTGGATCTGGCTGAAATGAAGAAAACCAAAGTGAGTGACACCATGGAGACTGCACATTACTGTATACTGAATCACTGAAAAATGCTGAATCACCATTACAACACAAAATATTTCATAATAAACAGCGCCTCCCAGTGGTCAACAGATGTCTCTGCAACATACTGCAAAAAACTAAGTTATTTACAGTGGTGGAAAGTAACTAATTACAAATACTTTCGTTACAGTACTTGAGTAGATTTTTCTATTTTTTCTACTTTCTTGAGTATAATTAAATTGTGGTACTTTTACTCTTACTTGAGTAGAATAAAAATAAAGAATTCAACTTCGCTACATTTATTTTTCACCAAAAGTACAAAGTACTTTGTCAAAGGTGCCGACGGAGCAACAGGGGAAGCTTGCATTTGACAGACACTTTTCAAACTACTGCGGTGGAGCCCTGCGCTTCAGCCAATAACAGTCAGGTCTGGAGCGCCTCAGCCAATAACAGTCAGGTCTGGAGCGCCTCAGCCAATAACAGTCAGGTCTGGAGTGCCTCAGCCAATAACAGTCAGGTCTGACTCGGGTGCAAAACCAATCAAAACTTCCAGTTCGGCTTGGGGTGGGGCGTTCAAACCGCGCTTTGTTGACATTAAATCACTGGCTCTCGTGTTTTGAATCAGTATCGCTAAAGTTTCGATATTTCAGTGAATATGCTCATATTCTGATTTAAATTATGGCAACTCCTGAAATGGGTTATACCATTGATAATACCAGAGCACTGAGGAGTTGAAGTAAATGAAAACCTCGGCTCATAACATGGACGCAGTTATTGCACTGACAGAGCAAGACAAATGTAAGTGTCTGAAATACATGCACACAGTTCGATTAAATGGTAAATCTTGCCCTCTTTATAGTTAAACTAAATGTACGAAACAAACTTTGTACAAAGCTGAAAAAGATCGCATGATTTACCTGTCAATCAGATGCACGTAAAAGTGTAGTTCGTTACTATAGCAACAGTGGGCTCCCAGCACATTTTCGGTAGAACGAAAAAAAGATTTTAATTTAACATGTTAACCTGTAGCCTACCCCACTAATTATTATTATTTGTTTATTTTTTACTGGCACTTTTTTATACTGTTGTAAATCTATCTTTTTTATGGGACCTCTCACTTAACATTCTTTGCTTTCAATTATGAAATGATTCAACTGAAACATTCAAATGATCTTACCTGGATTTAAGATCGTGTTTGAAATTGGTTTAATGTTGCTTGAACACAGAATATATATTATTTAATTAAATTCTATGAAACAAGCTATGTTGATTAGCATTCCATTAAAGGGTTAGTAAACCAAAAAATTAAAATTAGCCCATGATTTACTTGCCCACAAGTCCTCCTAAGTGTATATGACATTCTTCATTCAGACGAATACAATCAGAGTTATATTAAAAAATGTCCCGGCTCTTCCAAGCTTTATAATGGTAGTAAATGTCTGGAAAAATAATAATAATAATAATAATTCTCCACACGGCTCCAGTTGGGTTACTAAAGGCCTTCGGAAGCGAAGATATGGGTTTTTGTAAGAAAAATACCCATATTTATAACTTTATAATCTAAAATAACTAACTTCTGCCAGACAACCGTACGCTTACTACACAATTCAACTTGCACCACAAGAGTATCCCGTGGCACATGTATGACAATGTAGGAGTATCGTTAGCTTAGATGCCTCTCCTGGTTTAACCTGTTAAGCTTCACCCCCAATTTTGAAAAATCCCCAGAAATGGCATACCCAAACTGAAACAGATACAGTTCATGAACCATTTGTTCTAAAAGCACAAGTATGATCTCATTTTAAAGCTGACACCTGGCAGTTTATTGCTAATGTAGAATTAATTATTGTCATAATGAAAAATAAATGTTATAAATAGCTTCAAAGTTTTGTCAAGTTATTAGAAATTTATTTTTATGAAATATTTTCATGAAAATAAAATTGAAGTTGGCCCTGTAGCAATCTAGAAATGCACTGCAGCTAAAGCCACATGTCTGACCATGTTATATTTAAAATCTGAAGATGATATGTCTAAAACTCTTTATTTAGTTAAATGTTTTTCAAGATCATGTCAAACGACTTTATTTTGATTAGACTCTAAAATGCAAACTGATGTTTATTGTCATTTTCTAAGCATCTATTCAGTCTATTTTCTCTATTGTGTTGTGGTCTAAACGATCTCCATTCAGTGTCAGTCTCCCCTGCACACATTCACACCTCTCCAGCCTCTGGTTATTGCTCTAAATATGCTTTCTTTTGTCTGCATTATAATTACTAACGACTGGCTATTCACACTGTTTCAACCCCTAATCTCTTTTAGGGAAAGTTCTCAAAGTTCTCACCTTACATTTGAAACTATATAAAATGACCTTCTTGAAAAAAGAAACATTTCAGCAAGCAGTCCTATTTAGAAATATTCATAAATCACTGATTCTTGGGAATTTGGATAAAACAGGTTTTAATTTTGAAAATAAAAAGTTAGTTAATTTACAAAATCTGAAGGTATATCAGTATAGACCAAGGTCTTGGCTGTTCAGCAATGTACCGGTGCAACCTCCTCATTTTGTATTTTTTTCATAAACTAGGAGTTTTTCCAGTTATTACTTTGTTTTTGTCAACACCGTCAGACTCAATAAAGAGCTAATTATTTTTTATTTATTTGGTTTAATATGTATTTAGAGTTTTTAAATCATTATCTGGCATCCTTGGTACACATATATACTGTTAAATGTTGAATATTCCCTTTTGTTCATTTTTTATACTGTTTTATGTGTACTCCCTTAAAAGATCTAACATCATACAACATTTACTTTAAGCCTAAAGACAAAAAGTAATATGCTTTTATTTAACAAACATATTTTTGTATTAAAAGAGACTATTACTTTAATAACTCAACAGCACTAAAGAAACAGATTGTACGCATATTCATTTTAAACAAATAAAACTCCTTCTGACGGTGGTGACTTAACTGATGGTGGTGACACTAATCTGACGGTGGTGACAGTGGCCTCATTACAACATATAATTCCAAACTTTATACCACTCAAGTCAATGGCTTCTTGCTTAACAACTTTATTTAACTATTTGGTCCAAAAAATAACAATCCGAGCACTGAGATAAACCTTTGTCAAGTACAATTAAGCAATATCAAATATCATTATTAAAAGTACCCCATCCCCATATCATCAAAAATTAAATCATCATAGTAAAAAATAAAGTCATTACCAGTAGGAATAATGTACAATGCATCACTGACAAAATATTAAACTGTCATCTAGTGTTCTTCTGAAAACTGGACTGTAAACTGTATATTTTTACTGTTTTATTTCTTAAACCAACTAAGTCCATTGGTTACTCCTCTGCTGCCCAGTGCAATTCTTTTCTACATTATTTTACTGGTAAGATTGATGATATATACAGTTCCCTTTCCGCTATCACCACAGCTGAGTTAGTTGATACACTGCATTTACATCCTCCGATCACTACTTTTTCGAAATTTGACATGGTTGGAGTTGATTTCATTACAAGTACAGTTAAGTCCATGAATTCAACTACCAATATTTTAGATCCGGTTCCTTACTCGGTTATTAAGAACTGCCTTGGATCAATTTGCCCTCATATGCTTTCTATTCTAAATTTATCATTGAGTTCTGGATTCATCCCTCCAGAATTAAAAATAGCTGCCATTACACCAGTCCCTAAGAAGCCTGGTTGTGATGTCTCTGATTTGTCTAACTTTAGGCCTATTTCAAACCTTCCATTCCTGGCCAAAGTTCTGGAGCGTGCAGTGGCTATTCAGCTAAATCATCATTTAACACAAAATAGTCTTCTTGAACCTTTTCAATCTGGGTTCAGAAAAGGACATAGCACTGACCGCCTTAGTGAGGGTCGTAAATGACCTTCTCATCGCAGCAGATTCTGGTGTATGCAGTATTTTGGTCTTACTAGACCTCAGTGCTGCTTTTGACACTCTATGTCATTCTCTCTTGCTGAATAGAATGGAAAATTGGCTGGGTATTTCTGGAGTTGTACTCAGTTGGTTTAAATCTTATTTAGCGCATCGGGCACAGTTTGTAAGCTTGGGCATTTATAAATCGGATACCGTGCCTGTCCGACAGGGAGTTCCTCAAGGTTCAGTGCTAGGTCCTATTTTATTTAATATTTACATGCTTCCACTTGGGCAGATCATTAGTAAATATGACCTTGGGTATCACTGTTATGCGGATGATACACAGATTTACATCACCACAAATCCGGACGCACATTGCTCATTAATAACTTTGCATAGCTGTCTAGCAGAGATCAGCACATGGATGCAGAACAACTTCCTGAAGCTAAATGGCTCTAAAACGGAACTGATGTTGATTGGTACAGTGGTGGCTATTCGTAAGGCTGAGCATGTTAGTCTGATTGTTGATTCTAGCAGGGTAACTCCCACTCCACAGGTGCGGAATCTTGGTGTAATTTTTGACTCACAGTTGAGTTTTGAAGCACACATAAAACAGGTCTCTAGAACTGCTTTTTACCATCTGAGAAATATTGCACGACTGAGACCATTTCTCTCCTTCGCAGACACGGAAAGGCTCATACACGCCTTCATTACAACAAGGCTAGACTATTGTAATGCCCTGTTCTCTGGTCTTCCAGCAAAATCATTAAACAGGCTACAGTATATACAGAACTCTGCTGCTCGTGTGCTCACTGGTACCTCTCCTCGTGAGCACATTACACCGGTCCTTTCACAATTGCACTGGCTTCCCGTAAAGGTGAGAATTGATTTTAAAATTCTCATTCTAACATATAAGGCACTACATGGGATCGCTCCAGCGTACCTACGTGATCTTATTAGCCCTTATACTCCATCACGTTCTCTCCGCTCTGCGAATTCCCTCTTATTACATCAGCCTTTGTGTAAGCTCAAGACCATGGGTGAAAGAGCTTTTTCCTGCAAAGCCCCCAAGCTATGGAATCTACTTCCTTCTACAATCAAAAGTGCACCAACTCTGGGACATTTCAAAGGGTTGCTTAAGACTCATTTGTTCAAGGCTACTTTTTCTTAATTGTTTTTATTGCTCTTGCTGTGTTTGTTTATTTCATTGTATGCGCTTTGGGTTTGAGAAAAGCGCATTATAAATAAAATTTATTATTATTATTATATTGGACGTAAAGAACAGATAACAACAATTGTGAGCACTGTGGCAAACATTCAACAAGAAATATATGGGTTCAATTAGCAATAGGCTATCATTAATAAAAGTACCCCAATGAGTGAGGATATCCATGCACATCCTCACTCGACCATAATCTTCACAGCTGATAATCACTCCACCTTTCACTTTAAACTGCGCAATGCGCAACTTCATTGTCTTTGAACTTGGAATGTTCGGAGCAACCAAGCTATTTGTTTGGATGTAATTTTTAGTGCAGGCGAAAATTTAAATGAACGTTAGAAAACACAATTTAATTGCTTTAAGCGTGTTACGATGCAAGTTGAACTGCTATATAAATGCAATATAGCACTCGTGTTCATGAGGATGCTCATGGATATCCTCACTATCACTCGCGCTATATTGCTTAATAGTAGCATGCAGTGTAGGCCTGTATGGAAGAAATATAGGTAGAATTATGTAAATAAAAATATAAAAGAGGTTAATGACACATTACAGGTCATATTGGTATTTATTGTGATCAACAATTATATTCTAGCCTTTGTTGAGGACCATTTAGAGGTTTTTGTCACCACCATCAGACTGTACGTCACCACCGTCAGACAGAAAACCTGACGGTGGTGACGTCTGACGGTGGTGACAAAAAGCTACTCTTTCACATGATATGCATGAGTTGTTCACATTAGCCATCTTGTTTAGCCTCTGTTGTTAGCTACTTCAGACCTCTTCTTAAAAAGTATACATTTATGTCATAATCTAATCTAATATTTTTTATACAAAAGAGACGGTGTTGACGTGTTATGGTTGTGACAGTAGCAGTGTCCAAAAATATGAACAAGTTTAAGAGAAAATAGAAAACTTAGGAGAGCTTGAGGATCTTGAAGCATGCAGTAGAGTTGAAGGTTTGAAAATGGGGTCCTCAGGAGTGTAGTTGACGTTGTAGTTGCCTGATTTTATTGCTTTTTATAAATTTCTGACGGTGGTGACGAATATTTGGGACACATTTTGAGCAATCACGAAATAATAGGAAATATTGTTCAAAACTCACTGTTTGTAGTTTTTAATACATATTACAATGTACTCTTTCATGTGGTAAAGCTATTATTCAATTAAATTATTACTTTTTGTTTTTTTAATCAAGTTAAAATGATTATCTCCTATCCAAGGACAACTGATTTTGTAGGCAATCGACAAGCATATAATCATTAAATTAATAAAAAATAAAAATAAACCTTTGAAAGAACCTTACTATGTGCAAAGGACCCCCTGATTATAACATTGATTCTTTTTATTCATGAAAATGTTGTTGATTTCCAACAGAATTAGCACTTTTCTTAGTGGGACATGTTTTTGCCAAAGTTTCAAGAATCAGTGAAATATAACAGCTAGGTAGCAGGTGCACCAAGGGCTAGCTAGCATGTTAGCTTAGCACACCATCAATACACGACAATTTATGAGATTAAAACCATGTTTGTGCTCTAAAACTTACTTTATAGCACAAGTAGAGTGTTTTAAATAACCTTCTGTGCTCTGATTTTGTGCTCTGATCCTCCGACATTTCTCTTCTAAATTGCAAATTCGTGACTAGTGTTTTTTTGCTCTTTCCTCTGAGCTCTCGCGTTGGTCATTACGCTGTGCGTCGGGTCAGGGGTTAGTCTTCCACCGCGAAACGATGCGTACGGCCATCTGGCGAAAGCTAGTATAGTTTTATATAGTTTATAAAGTTTAAAATATGGGTATTTTCCTTAAACAAATGCATGGCTTCACTTCAGAAGGCCTTTATTAACCCCCTGGAGTAAAAGTGGAGTGCTTTTATCATCAGGGTATCCGCGGGGTCTTGAAAAGTATTAAAAGGTGATAAATCAATTTTTGAAAAATTAAGACCCTTAAAAAGTATTAAAAAGTCTTATCACAGGTTTATGAAGTCTTAAATTTTGAAAGTATTTTTTCTGAATTAGCTGTCCAACAGTTTGAGTCCCAAAAACATTGTAAAAGTGTGTGAATTTAGTCATTTTTATTAAAAAAACGAACAGATACATAAAAAACTGGGCTATTTTGGGTGTGTTCGTAAATTGCCTCTCTGTCATGTCAATCACTGTACTGATTGCCTACACCAAACACTGATCCCTAAACCTACCCGTCACTGTAACCTAAACCAATGAAATCGGTTGCAGGGCGGGAAAAAAAAATCACGTGTATTACAACGAACTAAAACTGTTAAGTTAAAAGTATCACTGATGTAAATGGTTACAGCTTGAAGTGGCGGTGAGGTATTAAAAAATATTGAGAAGGTCTTGAAAAAGTCTTGAAAAGGTATTAAAATTAACTTCAAGATTCCTGCATATACCCTGATCATGGATGGATGCACTTTTTTGGGCTTCAAATTTTCTCCAGCCATTTACTGCCATTGTAAAGCTGGGAAGAGTCAGGACATTTTTTTAATATAACTCTGATTCTATTTGTCTGAAAGAAGAACTTCATATCTAGGATGGCTTGAGGGAGAGTAAATCATGTGCTAATTTTCCTTTTTGGGTGAACTATCCCTTTAAAGACATACATCATTCTTATGAAAATACCTAAGATAGCTTGATGAACACAGATATATTATCGCTATCATGTGTTTGTCTTCATGTTTAAGTCAAAACGTCCCTATTTGGGAACTTCCTTCATATAGTTTAATACTTCTATGAATCTCACTTGTGGACTCTCTGCGTGAGGGATGAATCAGTATTGGGCTTCCAGTATGAAAGAAACAGATGACATGTGAGTGTTTAGCGCTCAATATCGCTATCATCTCCCCATTTTGGGTCAAAATAGAAAAATAATACTAAAGTACTTTGTACTTTGTAGTACTTGAGTAGTTTTAAAGCAAACTACTTATTTACTCTTACTTGAGTCATATTATTTTTCAGTACTTCTACTTGTACTCAAGTAAATTATTACTTAAGTAGCAATACTTTTACTTAAGTACAATTTGTTAGTACTCTTTCCACCACTGGTTATTTATAGATGACTGTACAAATACTGGTTGTTTAATATATTGCACTTTATATTAATAATATTAATAATGAACATGTCTATCAGCAATTTCCATAGTCCAAATGAAATTACATTAATTTTGTAAAGGTTTTTTGACTGCTAAGATGGCAGTTCTAGATGTAATGTCAGCTCCAACATTATTACCACCCTTCATTAAAATGTCCAAAGGGGACCATCAAAATAAAGTGTAACCAAATATATAAGCTAAAATTAGGACTGTGTGCCAAAATCAAATAAATAACATAATATGGCAGTTATGTACTTGAATTTGTCATAGTTGTCAATCATAGACATTTTATTCTATTTTACGCTGCTTCCTTAAATTCATATTCTAAATCTGGATCTTGTTTCCTGCCTTAATTCATTAATGACACACAGCTGTTACTTACGTTACATTGTTGCATGACTTTAATGTTACACTTGGAAGTTAACCGTCAAGGCGAATGCATAGCGTTTTAGGCACAGAATCTCATTTAGTGTGCTATGTTCTCAGTGGGTTGTCTGGTTATTTCATGTATAGAGAAAATGTCCTTCCTGCCCACAGTACACATATTGCAGAAATAGTATGAGCAGTATAATAGCTATTCTAAACAGGTCCTTACTCTTCATAGTGACAAAATCTGTCTAATTCTCATTATCCACTTTCTGTAGCACAAATCCTCCAGCTAAAGCAGTGTTGAAATGATGTGTTTTCAGGTGCGTCTGATGAAGCAGATGAAGGAGCAGCAGGAGAAGAACCGAATGGCTGAATCCCGCAGGAACCGAGAGATCGCCACGCTTAAGAAGGACCAGCGCAAACAGGAGGTGCATGATGGGAACATAACACTGTTGCAGCATGAGACTGACAGTGAAATATGTTCAATGTGATGTTTTTTTTTTCTCTTGTACAGCATCAGATGAAACTGCTTGAAGCTCAAAAGAGACAACAGGAACTCATTCTGCGTAGAAAAACTGAGGAGGTACGTTTGTCACCTGGATTTTGTTTCTGCTGTACCTACAAAGTGTGACACATTGATATTTGTTTAATCAAAAAATAAAATAATGTTTACAATGTATTTAAAATATATTATTAATATTAAAATCCTAATGTAATTCATTTAATTTCCTTAAACATGCATTTTGAAAATAAGGGTAAACACTTATGCTCTTCAGTGTTGTTATTGTCAACTTAAACTATTAAAAAAAAATTTTTTTAATTAAAATAAAGCAAATTAGATGAAACTAAGGATGTCCGAGCAGATCTCAAGGATCCGTGTTGGGACCAATTTAGCTTTTTTTTCCACTTATTTACCAACCGCCATTAAAAGGTAAAGAAGTAGTTTAAATGTGTGTGTCTGGTGCGCGAGAACCAATAAGGTCTGTTCGAGCGCGTCACACACACATGTTCAAGCTTCTGTGTTAAGCATATTTGATGTACATTTTTGTAGGAAGTCATCATCATGTAGGAAGCCTAAGGAATTTAAACTAAACTAGGAAATTAAAAAGTAGAAATGGCAAAAGTGCAAAACAAAGTGACTAAAATTAAAACCGCAATTATAAAATGAATAGCGAATTCAAAATATGCATATATATTGTATTAGTATATAAATAATAGTAAAATAACAGTGATGAACTTATGTACTATAATGCACTTTTGCATATAAAATTCTTTTTGGGGCCACTATTGTTTTATATGCATTATCTAAATACTTTTATTTGAATATTATATAGATTTACTTTTATGTGCGTGGAAAAGTATCATATAAATGTTAGTTAATGCTTTAATTTAGCCCTGCAGATAACAACTAGTTTGATTGTCAATTCATCTGTTGATTATTTTAAAGTAACACAAGTAACTTTTCCTCTTCGGTCGCCCGGCTGGTTGGAAACTAAATTGTCCATTGCCGCTGTCGTAAATAATCTAGCCTGCCGTCGCACGCACGCTCGCTGTTTATCCAGCACCGGCTTTAGAATGAACGATGTCCACAGAAAAGGTAGAGTATGTTACATGATTTCATGAAAGGATGATGTATTGCGACATCAGAAACGAAGAAAAACGAAATAATGACTATTGTAGCGCTTGACGTAAAGCAGTCGAATTTTGTAGTTCTTTTTGTGCACGGGTTCCTACCCGAAACCCGAAGTTACATAGTGCCAGTAAAAGCGACACAGACCCCGTCAGGCTATGGAAGACGAGTCATTTAACTTATTTTAAGTCGATGTACCATCACGCGGGTCTTGGAAATATATTATGAAGGTTGAAAAACTACTTAGTGTTACTTTAAATTTTTTCATTTGCCCTTTTCATTTTGGCAATATCAGATTTTGAAAAGTTTCCTGTAGTGATTACTGCTGTGTCTCTCAGGTAACCGCTCTAAGGAGACAGGTGCGGCCTATATCAGGAAAGGTCACACGAAAGGTCAATCTAGAGTCAAACCAGGACTTCTCTCACAGGCCTCCCGCGGGTCGCTCATACTCGGGCTCAGCAGCACCTAATGGAACACGGTACGTTATACAGGCCTAATGTACACACTGTAAATATGTTCATATGACTTTATTCTGTCTGTGACTGACAACTGTTTGCTGTAGGTTATACTACCGCAGGCCGGCTGGGATATACTCCACCCGAATGGCTCGTGGGAAATGGCAGAGTCTGGAACGCCGTATCTCCGATATTATCATGCAGCGTGTTACAATCTCCAACATGGAGACCGACATGAATCGTCTTCTAAAGGTACAAAACAACCTGTTATCATGAGAAACACCTATTTTACAATGTCAAATCTGCCTTAATGCTAATACTGTAGATACAAATGTATACACTGATCATATTTATTTTAAAAACTTTATATGAAACTTTTTTTTAAATGTAATTGCATTTACATTCCTAAAATAAAAGCTTTGTACAAACTTATTTAGCTTCTAATTGTTTCCGCCCACAGCAACGTGAAGAGCTGACGCGCCGGCGGGATAAGATCAACCGGAAGAGAGAGAGACTGCTGGCGGAGGAACCGGAGGTAGAAAAAGATTTTCAGTCTCTGAATGAGGAGCTGGAGTCTCTGCTGGCCAACATCGACTACATCAACGACAGCATCTCTGACTGTCAGGCCAACATCATGCAGATGGAGGAAGCCAAGGTGAGGCCACTCCCACTGCTCCCGAATCCCTGAGCACGCGATCTCTGGGCAAGTTCTCCACACAATGCGTTACGCCCATGCAACTTGGAGTTTTGAGCAAGCACAGCGGAGGCTTAACTGGTCTGTGTAAAAAAGCCTTCATATACACAGTGTAAAGATGCAATGCCGTATAAAAGCCAGACTTAATTATACCTGCTCTGACTCACTTCACCCCCAGTATCAAATCATACAGCTGTACTTAATGTGCAAATGCATTTATGCCACCTCTGATCAGCATTAAAGGATTAGTTCACTTTTAAAAAAAACTTTTGCTGATAATTTAATCACCCCCATGTCATCCAAGATGTCCATGTCTTTCTTTCTTCATTCAAAAAGAAATTAAGGTTTTTGATGAAAACATTCCAGGATTTTTCTCCATATAATGGACTTCAATGAACTTCCAAACGGTTCAAGGTCCAACTAACAGTTTCAGTGCAGCTTCAAAGGGCTTTAAACGACACCAGACGATGAATAAGGGTCTTATCTAGCGAAACGATCTGCCATTTCAAAAATAAATTAAAAAGTTTGTTTTATAAGCACAAATGCTCGCCTTGCTCTGTGATGACTCGGTTCTGACCTTTTCAACGTAATTGCGTATTACATGACGTCACGAACGCGCATCACAGAACAGAGCAAGGCGAGCTTTCAGATGTGACGTAATGACGCAGAGCCTCGGCTAGTATACTATATTGAGTCATTACGTCACATCTGTACACATAAAGAAGAGTCTCGGCTTGTAGACTATATTGAGTCATTACGTCACATCTGTACACATAAAGAAGAGTCTCGGCTTGTAGAATATATTGAGTCATTACGTCACATCTGAACACATAAAGAAGAGTCTCGGCTAGTAGGCTATATTGAGTCATTACGTCACATCTGAAAACATAAAGAACAGTCTCGGCTAGTAGACTATATTGAGTCATTACGTCACATCTGTACACATAAAGAAGAGTCTCGGCTAGTAGACTATATTGAGTCATTACGTCACATCTGAAAACATAAAGAACAGTCTCGGCTAGTATACTATATTGAGTCATTACGTCACATCTGTACACATAAAGAAGAGTCTCGGCTAGTAGACTATATTGAGTCATTACGTCACATCTGTACACATAAAGAAGAGTCTCGGCTTGTAGAATATATTGAGTCATTACGTCACATCTGAACACATAAAGAAGAGTCTCGGCTAGTAGGCTATATTGAGTCATTACGTCACATCTGAAAACATAAAGAACAGTCTCGGCTAGTATACTATATTGAGTCATTACGTCACATCTGTACACATAAAGAAGAGTCTCGGCTAGTAGACTATATTGAGTCATTACGTCACATCTGTACACATAAAGAAGAGTCTCGGCTTGTAGAATATATTGAGTCATTACGTCACATCTGAACACATAAAGAAGAGTCTCGGCTAGTAGGCTATATTGAGTCATTACGTCACATCTGAAAACATAAAGAACAGTCTCGGCTAGTAGACTATATTGAGTCATTACGTCACATCTGTACACATAAAGAAGAGTCTCGGCTAGTAGGCTATATTGAGTCATTACGTCACATCTGTACACATAAAGAAGAGTCTCGGCTAGTAGAATATATTGAGTCATTACGTCACATCTGTACACATAAAGAAGAGTCTCGGCTAGTAGGCTATATTGAGTCATTACGTCACATCTGTACACATAAAGAAGAGTCTCGGCTTGTAGAATATATTGAGTCATTACGTCACATCTGAACACATAAAGAAGAGTCTCGGCTAGTAGGCTATATTGAGTCATTACGTCACATCTGAAAACATAAAGAACAGTCTCGGCTAGTAGGGCTATATTGAGTCATTACGTCACATCTGTACACATAAAGAAGAGTCTCGGCTAGTAGGCTATATTGAGTCATTACGTCACATCTGTACACATAAAGAAGAGTCGGCTTGTAGACTATATTGAGTCATTACGTCACATCTGTACACATAAAGAAGAGTCTCGGCTTGTAGAATATATTGAGTCATTACGTCACATCTGAACACATAAAGAAGAGTCTCGGCTAGTAGGCTATATTGAGTCATTACGTCACATCTGAAAACATAAAGAACAGTCTCGGCTAGTGGCTATATTGAGTCATTACGTCACACCTGTACACATAAAAAGAGTCTCGGCTAGTGGCTATATTGAGTCATTACGTCACATCTGTACACATAAAGAAGAGTCTCGGCTAGTGGCTATATTGAGTCATTACGTCACATCTGTACACATAAAGAAGAGTCTCGGCTAGTAGGCTATATTGAGTCATTACGTCACACCTGTACGCATAAAGAAGAGTCTCGGCTAGTCGGCTATATTGAGTCATTACGTCACACCTGTACACATAAAGAAGAGTCTCGGCTAGTGGCTATATTGAGTCATTACGTCACACCTGTACACATAAAGAAGAGTCTCGGCTAGTGGCTATATTGAGTCATTACGTCACATCTGTACACATAAAGAAGAGTCTCGGCTAGTAGGCTATATTGAGTCATTACGTCACACCTGTACGCATAAAGAAGAGTCTCGGCTAGTCGGCTATATTGAGTCATTACGTCACACCTGTACACATAAAGAAGAGTCTCGGCTAGTGGCTATATTGAGTCATTACGTCACACCTGTACACATAAAGAAGAGTCTCGGCTAGTAGACTATATTGAGTCATTACGTCACACCTGTACACATAAAGAAGAGTCTCGGCTAGTAGACTATATTGAGTCATTACGTCACACCTGTACACATAAAGAAGAGTCTCGGCTAGTAGACTTATTGAGTCATTACGTCACATCTGTACACATAAAGAAGAGTCTCGGCTAGTAGGCTATATTGAGTCATTACGTCACACCTGTACGCATAAAGAAGAGTCTCGGCTAGTCGGCTATATTGAGTCATTACGTCACACCTGTACACATAAAGAAGAGTCTCGGCTAGTGGCTATATTGAGTCATTACGTCACACCTGTACACATAAAGAAGAGTCTCGGCTAGTAGACTATATTGAGTCATTACGTCACACCTGTACACATAAAGAAGAGTCTCGGCTAGTAGACTATATTGAGTCATTACGTCACACCTGTACACATAAAGAAGAGTCTCGGCTAGTAGACTATATTGAGTCATTACGTCACATCTGTACACATAAAGAAGAGTCTCGGCTAGTAGACTATATTGAGTCATTACGTCACATATTTACACATAAAGAAGAGTCTCGGCTAGTAGACTATATTGAGTCATTACGTCACACCTATACACATAAAGAAGAGTCTCGGCTAGTAGACTATATCACGTGTGAGGATGCTGGAGGTGGAGATTTATAGCCTTTTCTCACAGCACTTGATATAAAATTTTCAATCTGATGGCAGATCCATAAAGGTTCAAATGACAATCACCAGTGACAACTGGAGATTCACCCGCTGTAAAATGCAAAGGACTTTGGACTTCAAAGAGACCCATGCGAAAACAAGGATAAATATCGGAAGGGCATTAAATGTAGTCATGCAATGCTGATGTTGTTAACATTAACAATTTGAGAACAAAGTATAATTTGCACGGTTTCACGTAATATGATAAGCGATTGTAATACAGTTCAGATGTTATGGGAAGAAGGATGCGGGAACCAGCGAAGATTCAACAACTTTAATAATAAAATATACAAATACAAAATGAAAGTAAAAGCCATCAGCCCCTCACGGACGACTGCTGGCACACAATAAAACACACAAAAAAAAAACACAGGTTCAGGCCTGTTCCTCTCTCGTTCATCACTGTCGTCGCTCCTCCTTTATGCCTCTGCTCCTCCGTGAGAGATACGAGACCTGTGCGTCTAGCAGGTGTCGCTTCTTATCAATCACGCACCGGACTCGCACCGCTCTCTCACGTCCCTCGGTCTCGTCCTGCTCGCCACAGCGATCATTTTATTTAATCAGTGCAATTTACTGCAATGCTTTTTTCCCCTTAGTTGGTCAGAACAAAAGTGGATTTTACTTACTTGTTCAGAAGAGAAATTCGTATGTTGGTCATACTTCCAAAAAGAATAATCTATGATTTTGAATGACAGTCTCCACAGCGACGGACAGCCGCACATTCTCCTCAAAACATTGTATTCATCCGCGCTGTGCCGTGCCGAGGCATAATCCACTTAAAGTTGATAATTCCACAAATAACTGCAATTGCAGATTTCAAACAGAGATGGAAAAAGAGAAAAAACTATGGACTGCAGCTTTAAATCAAACCACTGGAATATTGCTTTTAAACTCGAATGAATTCAATCAAACCACTAGTATTGAAAAAATGATATACTGTTTTATTTCTTCATGCGTAGGAAGAGGGGGATGTTATTGATGTCTCGTCTGTGATTGGTTCCTGCACTCTGGCTGAATCTCGATTCCTACTGGACCATTTCATGTCCATGGCCATCAACAAGGTATCCAATCACAAAACTGTTACCACGGCTTTGGTATTCTCCTTTACATGCTATAATGTTAAAAGTTCAATTCTCATAAATAGATTCATTCATTTGGTGTTCATCCTGGCCACATGCGTTCAGGGTCTACAGGCAGCTGTGAAGGAATCTCAGATAAAGGTGATGGAGGGGCGGCTCAAGCAAACTGAGATCAACAGTGCCACTCAAAACCAGCTGCTCTTCCACATGCTGAAAGAGAAGGCAGAGTTTAACCCGGAGTTGGATGCATTGTTGGGGAATGCTCTGCAAGGTAGGGACATTCCTCCTGAATCCTATCTGTTAGCTCTTTGACCCCAGGCCCCAAGACCTTAACAGTGAACTTAGCGGTACTGCTCAGCCCTGTTAGCGTGCCAGAATACCCATAGTGAAAGATTTTGCTAATCATAATCAATTTTTTTTTTTGTGATTCTGCAAATACTAGAATAGTCACAATATTTGGTCTAGAGAGGCCAGATGTCTGACAGTTACTATTTTCCAAATCTGCAATTGTGGACTGTGGAGCAGGGGTGGCCAAGCCTGCTTCTGGAGAGCTACTATCCTGCAGAGTTCAGCTTCTGTTCTAATCAAACATACATTAACCAGCTAAGCAAGGTCTTCAGGATCACTTGAAAATATCAAGCAGGTGTGTTGGAGCAGATTTGGAAATGAAGTCTGCAGGAAGTTAGCCCTCTAGTTCCACTTTTCCACCGGGCCTGGTGCTGGAGCTGGTGCCCAATCTGGAAGCAGGCTGTGCTTTTCCACACAAAAAACCCTAGACTAGTGCCCAAATCTTGGGCAAGCGCCCCCTGGGCAAGCGCAGGCTCCAGCAACTGCACCAGCACCAGTGGAAAAGTGGTATAGGAGCAGTATTTGGTACTCCTGGTCTAGCGGTTGCACTAAGTAGTCGATTAATTCTGCCACTAGTTGATGCGTTGAGTTTTGGATTTCATGGATGTGCACAAGCCAACATTCTTGAAACCCACCCTCAAACAATTGAAGTATTGCCCAGAACCTGAAAGAAACTTTAAGTATGTGTAGCTTTTATGCACTATTTATGACCGTGCAAGCAGCATGAATCTTGTGATGAAGATATGCACTTTCATTTGTGGTGTTGTAAGCCTGAATATTATATAAAACAGGCTACTGGCTGAAACACAGATCATGTTCAAAGTCCCGGGTGCTCATGTCATGGCTAACTGGAAGAGCAGGCCAGTGTGCCCTTTGCAACTCTATTCGTATGTTTGACACAAGTCCTTCGGATGAGACGTTAAACCAAGGTCCTGACTCCCTGTGGTCATTAAAAATCCCAGGATATCCTTCGTAAAAGAGTAGGGGTGTAACCCTGGCATCCTGGTCAAATTTGCCCCTTGGCCTCTGTCCATCATGTCCTCCTAATCATCCCCATATACTGATTGGCTTCATCACTATCTCCCCTCACCAGTAAGCTGGTGTGTGGTTGGTGTACGGGCGCAATATGGCTGCCGTCGCATCATCCAGGTGGATGCTGCACATTGGTGGTGGTTGAGGAGATTCCCCTTCCATGTAAAGCGCTTAGAGTACCTAGAAAAGCACTATATAAATGTACCAAATTATTATTAATTATTAAGTCTGTCTGGAGTCCGAGTCTTGTCGTGGGTTTGGAAGCACTTGGACTTGGTCTTGACTTTGACTCGACCCTTTTCAGGTCTCTGTTTGACTTTGACTCGACCCTCCATGGGGCTCGGTCTTGACTCTGAACGCAGCTACTCAGGTCTCGGCCTGGACTTGGACTAACATGAGCTGGTGTCGACGACAGCACTGAACTCTGTTGTGTTGAGTTTGTGGTCTCAGCATCAGCATTAAGTGTGGTCCACTTTGCAGCTTATTTTGCCAAAGAACCACCTTTCTAAACAGGAAGAGATTGTCTAAATGACACATCTGGCCAGAATTCATTTTTTGATACCTTAAATTTTGCGTGTCCGGTCCTGCTTCTTTAGGGCCAATGTCCTGCGAAGTTTAGCTCCAATCTGTTCAAGCACACCTGTTTGAAAGTTTCTAGTAGAGGTCCTGCAGATCTTGATAGGCTGGTTCAGGTGTGTTTAATTATGGTTGGAGTTAAACTCTGCAGGACATTGGCCCTTCAGGAGCTGGATTGGACACCTCTGATACCACAATAATGGACCTACATATAACAAAGTTGCACTTCAGTCAAATAACAATCAATCAGTCCCCATGAAAGGTTGTACGGTGTCCCCATGTACAGGCTTTCCACAGTCATTAAACACCTTAAAAATCAGTGAATTTTAAAATTGTGATACACAGGTCTGGAAAATCATGGGAAATTGGTTGGTTAAAAAGTGTGGAAACCCTTGAAATATCTTTTCCATATTCACATTGTATTGTGGTATATCCATGAATACCATCATACCATATAACTTCATCTTTTCTGTTCCCCTGTTGCCTGATTTAAACAGAACTAGGTAACATGCCCTTGGGTGAGTACCAATAGCCACACTCTCTCTGTAATGAGCGCATGGGTCTACCTCCTTGGACTAACCACAGGCTAGCGGTCCCATCCGCAGGTGCATGAGGCTTCTGTTCATCTGTCCACACCTCCTCTACCGGTTCTTACCATTTTAAACCATCAATCCCCAACTAGCAACATACTACTTATCACCAATAGCATAGGCTACATCGCAGTCCAGCAGCAGGAAAACAAGCGATTCTTCCAGACCATGTACAACTAATTTTTTTCCTCCTTTTTGAATGATTTACCATTTGTGTTCCCTCATCCTTCTTCTCCACAACTTTTTTGCACTAACTTTGACGAAAGCCTCTTGGTGCAAGCTGATATCAGAAAACGGTTTGGATCAGCGTTCACGGCAACTAAAGAAACTAGCATGGTAGCGCTGTGCATAATTTATCCTCATTTGCTTTGTATTACTACCACACTCTCGAAAGTCTCTTAAACATCACAGATAACAGTGTCAGTGTGTTTTTGCCTTAATTCAAGTATCTTGCAAGCTATCCAATTCTTCTGGTGCAAGTTAGACACCCATTTGTGGTTGCTTGAATATCCAATCTCATTTCTTTTTCCTCGTTAGAAAATGGAGACGACAGTAGTAGCGACGAGTCGACCCCAAGTCCTGCAGTGGAAGGAAAGTAAGTTAATCTGCCAATGGCAAATATGTTTTTCATTACTGTGCTTTAATGATTGAACAAACCGAAGTCAATATATTTTCCCATAATCCAGCACCCTGGCCTCAGACCTCATGAAGTTATGTGGCGAGACTAAATCTAGGACTAAGGTATGGGACAAATTACCTGAATTTTACCTTACCGAAAGCTTGGTATCCAAGTGATTTTATGTGCAAACCATTCAAAGGTTGATCCATGAGCTATGATCACCGTGCCTTTAATCAAGACATCTAATTTCAGTTGGACTGAACCTAATAAATGACTTTGGATAACAACCATTTCCTTGCATATCCTGTTCCATATTTAACTTGCCTTGTCCATTTGTTTCTGCAATAATTGTAAAGGCCCGAAGGAGGACCACTACTCAGATGGAGTTACTCTATGTAAACAACTGTGACTCTGGCCCGGACACACCGGCAAGAGACTTCATCCCTTTACACCCAATGACTGAGACACATGAGGGAGCGGGAGATCTGGAGTCGGCTGGGAACACAGTCAGAGATCGGGACTACGTGCTCTCCTCTGCCGGATTGTCCTCTAGAATGGGTAGCATGTAAGTGTAAAGTAAACTAATATCTGGCTAGTAACCTTCGCTTACTTACTGCTCCATCTCACATCATGCATGAACTAACTACTCCTGCTTTGTTTACTTTAAAATGTCCTTTTTTCCCCGCTAAATGTTGCGCCTTGTTAAAGGAAGATGCTTTGTCACACTAATATTTTTTTCTGCTATGGGTTAGGGTTAGACTGACAAGACTGATCCCATCTGGTTAATTTCGGTTTAGTCAAAGTTTAAAAAAACTTAAAAAATGGTTTTCTCTTAAGACTTTTGTTCACTTGACTTTCTTTACTGTTCCATGTGAGTGGCTAACAACACTAAACAACAAAGCTGTAGTCTAGAGTCAGATTTGGCAATACAATATTTCTCTTTTAAAAGATTTCAGACCATTATAGTACATAGTTATTTACACTTACTATTATTTCTCTTGCAACTTGGACTACTGATAGCTAGATAACTGCTTGCGTGAGTTGTGGGAAGAACTGTACACTTCTGGCAACTATTTGTGGTTTACCAGGAAATTACTTTGACCAGAAACTGGTTCAAGAATAACATCGATTGTGATGATCTACAGCAAGAGGTTAAGACAGGTGTTATTCACAATAACACATTAATTATCGTTCATGTTCTTTTAATCCAATCACAATCTGACATCTCTTCAAACTCCTTTTTTCACAAAGTTATTTAAAAGTTTTTTTCTTCACAAGTTCAATAATCATTTCACTTTTTTAAAAAAAAAAACACTCAGTTTTAACAGCTGTGAGGAATTTTTGTATAGTTGCCACAGGTTTGCCGCCAGTCTTTGTGAATTTTTTCAAAATAACTGTTTGCCAGAATTGGCAGATATTTCTGTGATTCGCCACAGAATCGGTTGCCAGTAGGTTTGCATTGTTGCCAATTTTTTTTATTTTTTGTTTTTACCAGCAAATAAAGTTTTTGCTGTAGTAATTTGAGTTTAATTAGCTTTTGTAGCTTAAAAAAACAGACAATGTTAGGTTTATTTGTGTGTTTTTTTTATGCATGCTGCCCACATTATGTTTGTGTTTCTTTTTTTTCAGTCCTTGTGTTTTATTTTTATGTTTCTGTCTTTCACATTGCAAATGGATCTTAAAGTAGCAGCTCTGGCAACAGACTTCCAGCAGGTGGGCAAAAGAGATTACCGGAACCATCCCCTCTTTCTCGCAGGAAGACTTATGACAAGGGACAAGCCGTGGCTGACAAGGCTAAAGCCAAAGATATCACACAGTAAGAGCTAGCACCCCCAGTGGCAGCAAGTTACTACTGCGATTTACAGAGGTTTCTGCCTTTTACCTGTTTGTGTTGGATTTAAGACAGTCTACTTTGAAAATAATAAATCCTGCAAACAATCAATCCTATGAATCCTGCAAACAGGATTTGTATGTAGAAAGATTGGCATATAAGATACAAAAGAAGCATGCTCTCTGACTCTTACCCCAAAATGTAAAACACTGGCTACTTTACATTGACTGCAATAATCATACAACTCGCTTTATTAAAGGATTAGTTCACTTTAAAAAAAAAAACTTTGCTGATAATTTACTCACCCCCATGTCATCCAAGATGTCCATGTCTTTCTTTCTTCATTCGAAAAGAAATTAAGGTTTTTGATGAAAACATTCCAGGATTTTTCTCCATATAATGGACTTCAATGGGACACAAACGGTTCAAGGTCCAAATGACAGTTTCAGTGCAGTTTCAAAGGGCTTTAAACAATACCAGACGATGAATAAGGGTCTTATCTAGCAAAATGATCGGCCATTTCAAAAATAAATAAAAAAGTTTAAGTTTTATAAGCACAAATGCTCGCCTTGCTCTGTTCTGTGATGACTCTGTTCTGTGAGACCTTTTCAACGTAATTGCGTATCACGTGACGTCACACGAACGCCATCACAGAACAGAGCAAGGATGACATGGGGGTGAGTAAATTATCAGCAAAAGTTTTTTTTAAAGTGAACTAATCCTTTAAGAATGAGAAAAATCTCACTCATATCCTCGTACACATGCACATTAACATCTGGTTCACAAATTGTGTACAACTCAATTTAGACAGTAATCCAGAAAATGGTTTTACATGGCATTTTCAAATTCAGAATATGGGTTATAGTCCACATAAAAAGTGGCCACAAAATGCCGAATTGGCTTAAATTTAAAAGTAGTCATAGATTTTGCCCTGCAGAACTTGTCGCGCGGGAGTAAATAAACTCTAAAACAAAAACTGTCCTTTGAAAATTAAATGTCGCTAAGGGGGAGTCCGGGTGTTTCCCAGCACACGACAGCTACTAAATCCTTCTATTCCCCTCGGTAAGTGACATCAGGGGTCATGAAGTTCTTGCCTTACAAATGCTGACTACTCTGATTATTTGCATCTGGAGTGTTTTTGGTTTTTAATTTGAACTTAAGTTAGTTTTCTATAGGTTAATTGAAGAACACATTTCTGTGTGTGTTTGTGAATATGTGGATGTTCATGCACTTGGTTTCAATGGTTATGGGAGGATGGGCCGCACCAGCATGATTCATTCATGCATTCAACACTATCAGTAAATCAGAATTTTTTTTTATTAATGTGCTTCCAGCCTCTCCCACTCTATTTTAACTTTCTGATTCCTTTTATTGTATTTATTTATTTATTTTTATTTTGCATCATGAATGTTTATTTCACTGCATGTGGATGATTTCTGGCACACACACCCTGGCATATTTTGCTTCACAAACTATTTTGTTAAAATCATAGAGTGCCATGAAAAATGACTTGCATTCATGATCTCTTTCAATGTTTATGCTGAGAACTAAAAATGACAAACTTGGGTGTTTTTTGTTGTTAAATCATAAACACTGCGACTAGCTGATGTTGGATATGGTAACCGTTTTTTGAACGATTTTCTGGAATCTTTTTAAAGAATCCCGATGTGATGCAGCTTTGGCCGTTTGATCTATTTTGACAATGATAATCATGATAAAAAAATTAAACTTCTGAAAATATTCTTTTTCAAAACTATGCTTTTTTAAAATTTGATTATATGAGACATGGAGATAAATATGCAGTTAAAGAGGGAATCAGGAATGGGGAAAGTACTTGGCACTGTATGTGTGTGTACAACAGACAATGATGTCTCGATACACTTGTTTTGATTGGAGGAATCTACTGATAGTTGATTTTGTGATGTCAGAGGCGTGATCAACCCGGTTCCGGTGTCGAAGAGCGGTCGCTCTGGCTCTCTGCAGTGTGTTCATATAGCCGAGGGTCACAGTAAAGCTGTGCTGTGTGTCGACTCCACAGATGACCTCCTCTTCACTGGGTCAAAAGGTCAGAGCACATCATATGGGTTATTCTTGCCCTCATGTATGCTGGGAGGATTTTGTTGTGCTCACTCAACCTGTTTCACAAAAATAAAATTATTTTGGATTTTTAGTTTGGAGAATAATATTCACAAATTCACAGGATAAAATAAACCATGTTATTTTATGAATGTTTATGTACCATTATACTATTTAGTAATACTTTGAATTAGCTTTTAGTTTTACATTTTTAAGTTTTTTATTTTCATTTTAGTTTGTTTTAGTGATTTTATGTGCTTCATATAACATTTCTATTGAGCTTTAATTTCAGTTTTAAACAATCTTTTTTGTATCAATTAGTTGCCAATGCAACCTTTCTAATTTTCATTAAGTTTTTCAATTAATATTTAATTTTATTTCAGCTTTAAGTTTTTGTAAAAAAAAAAATAACAACACTGTTTGTAAAGATTTAAAAAATTCCATTTTTTTTCACATTTTTATTTTATTTTTTATTACTTAATAGTAAGAATAATTGGTCCAACCAGTTTTTATAGCCTGGCCCTGTTTCCTCTTCCAGACCGGACCTGTAAAGTGTGGAACCTGGTGACGGGACAGGAGATCATGTCTCTAGCCGGCCATCCCAACAATGTGGTGTCTGTGCGTTACAGCTCCAGTCTGGTGTTCACAGTCTCCACTTCCTACATCAAAGTCTGGGACATCCGGGACTCGGCCAAGTGCATCCGGACACTCACGTGAGTTCCTGTACATATGTACATACACATGCATTCAGAAACCACAAGCACAAACACTGATTTCTTCAAAATGAAGCCGCAAGCGACGATCATCGGGATCCAAGCATAACTGGCCAATGTGGATGACAGGCCGGGATTGGTGAAGGAGGTTAGCAGTACAACTGAATTTCAAAGGAAATCACTTATTTTAGCCTGCAAAAATGATTTTAATAATATAATGCATTTCTGTAAGCATCCCTTTGTAAACTAATTATTTAAAACTATATTGTCAGTGCACTACAAATAAACTGGTTCTGTACATTTTATTCGACATTCAAACGTTTATATCACGCAATTCTGACTTTATAACTCACTTTTGCGACTTTATATCACACAATTCTGAGATATGTCAAAATTGCAAGATGTAAATTTGCAATTGTGAGAAAAAAAGTTAGAATTGTGAGAGAAAAAGTCACTATTACCTTTTTATTTTGTTATTGTGGCAGAAACAAGCTTCCATAGGAATCAGATTTAAAAAAAAATATATACATTTCTTGTCTTGTGGTTCCCTCTTGTGTACAACATTAGTATTTCTGAATCCCAATGATAATAATGGTGGATATTTTATGATATATTATGCAGAGGTTGAAACTCTATTGTTTACACAGAATGTTTTGTTGTCCATGTGTAATGTCTTATTAAAAATGTCGTATTATGTATGTGGTAAGCTCTAGTGGGCAACATTACACCGTGCTGTAGTCTGTCGGCCAATCAGAGTTACCGAAATCTTCAATGACAGACAGAAATCTCCTCCTAAACTACTTGACGGATTCACACACAATTTTGCTGGCATCATCTATAAACACTAATCACAGAAAGTTTTCAAAATAAATTTGATTAGTCAAGCCATTTAGAAGATTTAAGCCAGTTCATTTTGTAACAATTGCTCAATACACTTATCAAACTATATCTTCTAAACTGTAATTTGATCAAATCTAAAATTTGATAAATCTAAATTCTTTGGATACATTTTTTAAACTCCCGACTCCCAAGATCATCTATCTGCGTGATGTAAATTACATAATGACGCAATTGCACGTGCTTCAGTCATTTATTTGTGCTATATTATTTTGATTATTTTGTTATTTAATTATTTAGTGTTTCCTGTGTTTATGGTCAGGTCTTTCCATGTGTGGCTGTTTATTATTGACACCAACTGCTTGTGTTCTGCTGCTTGTGTTTTTATTGTTTTATTAATATATGATTATAGTTCACCATTAGTGACAATGTGACATGTGTGTTGTGTATTTAAATATATTTTTTATTACACATTTGTAATGACAATGTTTCAATTTAGTACATTTCAAATATATTAACTTTAAATGTAGTATTGAATTACACCGTTTTAAAAGTGTGCTATTAAGAATTGAAGTACACTACTGAATGCACTACTTCTGTTTTATAAGGTGTCAAAGCCGTGAAATGAGTGGAGGACATAGTAAAGTTGGTAAGGTGGCAACATAAATATTAGTATATTAGTACTTACACCAAAAAGTCACCAATTTCAATACGACTTGAGTAAAAGTTTTAGAATATCTGATTTCAACAGTACTTAAGTATTTTACTCATACTGAACGTAGGCTCAAAGATAAACTAGTCCTCAAGATACATGCAAGTGAAAAACAAGAAACCGTTGATTTGTGAGGAAAGCCTTTATTTTCTAAAATCAAAATAAAACTGAATACCTCAATATTGCAATATATCAAGGTAGACACAACAGCCTCTTAAACATCTACAAACACTCAAGTCTCAGTTAAGCTCAAGTGCTCAAAAAGGCATAAGTGAACCAATTCTCTTTCAAAAAGTCTCTTCAGTGTAACGGATAAATAAAATAATGTTAAGTAAAATGAAATGGTCAAAGCCTACTTGCACTGGATGTGCTAACCCTACCCTCATCTCACACATGAAACCTGCGATTAAGAAACGTACCGCTAATGCACTCGCGTTTCTGTAAAGGCAAAAACGCACAGGATATAGTTCCTTCAATGCCCCTATGCCCTGAACATAGATAAGTGGTAAACAGGTGGCCAGCAATGCGGGCCAGCACATGTTATAAGCACATACAGGGTATACAGAGCGGCGTCGCCGGTCCATATAACTATTCGCCATATAGTGCAGCTCAACCAGGAGAGTTAACATCGCGTGAGAGTAGTCTGCGCATGAAAAACTGGGCAGGACAAACACACTGACAGAAGTCTAGCCTGCAACGCGGGAACTTACAGGTTATAAAACCTAACAAATGTGGACGGAGAGGCCCATAAACTTTAAGGGTGTATGGGGACCTGCCCTTATCCAACAGCTCTTGAAGGAAGCCAAGGAACCTCGGGACCCCACACGTTTGTGGGTCTAGATCTCTATCAGCGCATCATTTGGAGAACACCGACCATTTAGACGCGTAAAGCTGCCTCGTAGAGGGAGCTCCGGATTACGTAATCGTGTTCATCACTCCTTCTGGCAGAACAATGGGTATCCGTTGATTAACCATACGTGCAGAAACCAGCGCTCTGGATGGGGATGCCAGATTGAGCCGCGTGCTTGAGAGAGGAGATCTCTCTTCACCGGAATCGGACAAGGGGCTGTGTGAGACACAATCGCATCAGCTCTGGGAACCAGGTTTGATTCTCCCAGCGTGGGGATATAAGGAGCACCGAGTGGCGCGTTTCCCTGATCCTCTTGATTACCTGTGGTAACAGAGAGACCAGAGGGAAAGCATAAAGTGGGAGGCTGGGCCAGATTTGGGTCAGCGCATCCTCGTTCCTTTTTTTTTTTTTTTTTTTTAAAGAAGAGTGGGCAATGAGTGTTGTCTTTTGACGCAAACAGGTCGACTTTTGCTTTGCGGAAAAGGCGCCACAGTAACTGGACTGCCTGGGGTGCAGGGACCATTCCCCTGGAGGAACGTAGTTCCTGGACAGTTCGTCTGGACCGTCGTTCAAGTGGCCTGGCACATGCACGGCTCTCAGCGAGCGCAGGCGGCCCTGAGACCATATAAGAAGGCGTTCTGTCAGATGGCAGATGCTTCTGGATCTGACACCGCCCTGACGGTTTATGTAGTGGCGCTTTTCCACTGCATGGTCGGTACGTTCGACTCGGCGCGGAACGGTTCGGCTCGCTTCGCTTTTCCACTGCATGGTACGACTCTGCTCGGTACGGCACGGTTCGGTTCGCTTTAGCGCGGTTGCTTTTCCACTGCAGTTTGTACCCCTTCAAAGTGGGTGGGACTGATCGTTACACTGTTTGTAGGTCCGGTGTTAGCCGTGTGCGGCTAAGAGCTGAGCTACTTGGAACACCTTTTCATTCCGTTTTGCCCCCACTCCTCGGCAACCAACGAGAGGAACGTCTGCACCTCAACCACGATTCAGCCATTTCTTTTTTAAAGTTTTGATCTCTTTTTTTTTCCAAGAAAGTAAAACACAGGGGCTACCGCGTTGGCTGTTGTCTACTGGTTATATGACTCTGTATAGCGGGTTTAGTGTCTCGTGTCGCAAATCCAATGACGCTGGTAGTGACGATTCTGTCTCTGACCAATCAGTGATCTGCAGTGTTTCACGTCACATTTTAGTACCGGTACGGTACGCTTGGAACCTCAACAGATCAGGTACCATTTAAAGCGCGCCGAAGCGAGCCGTACCGTACCGTACCATGCAGTGGAAAAGCACCACAAGTGAGCCGTACCGAACCGAACCGTACCGTACCATGCAGTGGAAAAGCGCCAAAGCGTGCCGTACCGAACCGAACCGTACCGTACCACGCAGTGGAAAAGCGCCATAGGGCACCACAGACATGTTGTCCGAGCGGACTAGCACATGGTGGTCCTGTATGAACGGGTGGAAGCGGTTGAGCGTGTTATCGACCGCTATCATTTCCAGACAGTTTATGTGAAAGCGTCTCTTTTGGTCTGACCACAGGCCAAAGACCGGTCTGCCCTCGAAGACGGAGCCCCAACCTAAGTTGGAGGCATCCGTCGAGATGACCTTTCGGTGTGAGACAGCCCCCATTGTCCCCCCGCTGGTGCCAGTCGGCCGCTAACCAGGGCTGCAGAGCCAAAACGCAGCTCTGAGTCACTCTGCTTCGTCTGTAGCCTGAAACCCAAGCCTGGTGAGGCACTTGGGCGTTCAGCCAGCGTTGTAGCGGGCGCATGCGCAGCAGGCCCAGCTGAAGCACTGCTGCAGCTGATGCCATACAGCCTAGCATCCTCTGGAATGTCTTCAGAGATGTGATGCTGCCCTCATGGAAAAACACGGCCAGGTGTCGAACACGGCGCGCGTGCTGTCGATAAGCGAATGGCCTGTGACGGGGGACTATCGGGATCTGAAAGTATGCATCTTTCAGATAGAGAGAGATAAACCAGTCCCTCGGGCAAACTTGCGCGAGGATTTGTCTGATCATGATCATTTTGAACGGCCTTCTCATGAGAGCTTTGTTCAAGATCTAAGATAGGTCTTAGAGCTCCGTCCTTCTTGGGTACGAGAAAAATAACGGCTGTAAAATCCTGACTCGCTCAGAGAAGGAGGTACTGGTTCTATGGCCCCTTTGCACAGCAGTTTGGCTATTTCTGCGCGGAGTAGATGCGCTACATCCTCTTTCACTTTCGTCTCGGTCCGTGCTCGAGGGGACGGCGAGCGAACTGAAGCAAATAGCCCTGTCTCATTGTGCTTGGCACCCATTCTGACACACGTGGAATAGCCTTCCATGCTTCTACATGTATAGCTAGGGGCAAAATGGACTCCGGGTTCCGATCGCCGCACTTCGCAGACTTGGGAAACTGAACCGGAGGTGTGTGCGGGCGCGCGCGCACCCTCTGATCTCGGGAACGGCGGCTCGCTGACAGCTGTGACTGTCTGTATCACTTGAGATGACCCGATTACTGGGAATGGGGAACATTTTGTGACGATATTTACTGCGAGCGGAGCGTGTTTGTCAGTAAGCCTGAGCGTTCATGAGCGGCACGTGACTTACATTTATAACTTGGCCGCTGTGAGGCCTGTTGCTGTGTAACAGAGCGGGCAGCAAGTAGGTGTGAGCACAGGTTTGTGGGCACATTCTCTACATCTAGCACTCGAGTGGCATTCGCCAATTTTTTTTTTTATATATATATTTTTATTGAAAACAATGGCACAATGAAATATACATAACTGTACGGTAGAAATGTCATGTAGAAAATAAAGCCATATTTAGCTTTTTTTTTTTTCCCCCACAAATACAGTGTGAAAACAAACAGGTATACAAGACAGAAAATAACAGAAAATAAATAAAATAAAGCCAATAAATAATAAGTAACGATAAAGGGGGGGGGGGGGGGGGAGGGGGTGATCGATCAATCAGGGGGTGGCATTCGCCAATTTTAAGAGAGTGGGCTCTGTGAGAGCGAGAGACACGGGTATAGTGTTTGTGTGTAGGGGTGAGCACTGATATGTGGGCACCTTTTCTACACTTATGACACCATCGGCCTGAACCGGATAACCAGACATTATTCCCTTCTTTGTGATGCGCGAGCAGCGCTGGGCGTTTTTTATTAAGCATGAGCGCTCGTAAGCGGGCATGCAACTTACATTCATAGCCACGGGCAGAATAGCCTCTGGGTTCCGATCGCCACACTTCGTGGGCTCTGAAAACTGAACCGGAGGTATGGGCGTGGCGCGCGTGCCCTCAGTGTTTGAATACGGTGACTTGCTGACAGCTATGGCTGGCTGTGATGCGCGAGGGCATTTACTAGTAAGCGTTAGGGCTCGTAACCTGACCGATATGAGGCTGTTTTGGCCGTGTGACAGAGCGGGCAGAAAGTAGGCGTGAGCACAGAGTTGTGGTCACATATCCTACATCTAGCACTCGAGCGGCATTTGCCAGCTTTATGAAAGTGGGCTCTGTGAATGTGAGAGACACGGGGGTAACGTGCTTGAGTATAGGGGTGAACACTGAGATGTGGGCACATTTGCTACACTTAGAGCACCACGGCATGAGCCGGATAACCAGACGTTATACACTCTTGAGATTTTGCAGGCGAGCAGGTTGCATTACTGGCTCGTTGGCTGCCGAATACATCGTTGCAGTAGCCTTTCTAAGGGACTGACAGGGCTAGAGTTTCAATAGTGGTCCAGCCGCGGCTGGACTCAACCATCTTTTGAGAGATTTGTCTGGGTCGCCGTAGCAACGGCGTTGGGTTGAATTACCGGCTCGTTGGCTGCAGGATACACCGCTGCAGTAGCTTTTGTAGCCTTCCTGGATCGGTATCCACAGCGAAGGCCTCGAGTCGAGCCCGCAGGGTCAACTGCGGAAGCACTTCCCGTGTTCTGGGCCCAGACAGAGAGTGCAGATCACATGGCGATCTCCGGTGCTGGGCGGGGCTCTGCACGAGCCACAGGAAATGCGAGGCATTTTTATAAAAACGCCTCGCGTTCTTTTTAGAAAATGAGTGTCGCAGCGGCGAACACTCACAGAAGCAATAGCATTAAAAGGATATGCGTCGCCGGATGGTGTAGCAGGCACGGAAGGCTGAAGGTGGCGAAAAAGGCCGGCTTCCTCAGGCTCTTTCCTAAGCGTGCTGGTCGCTGATTTCAACAGCGGCGGCTTCTCTCAGAGGCCAGCGATGCGGAGAGCTTCGCTAAAGATGATTTAATCAGTGATGCAGCCTCCGAGCCTGGCTTTTATACGCTAAGCCACCCCCATTTTGGCGGGCTGTGACGCGTAGAGGGTGCGAAGTCACGCGCGAGGCTCAGTGGTAGGCTGCAGCAGTTGCCGCACGGCAGCCAATGAGCACGCAAGGTTGCCTGCTCTAGGTCTGCTGGCTGCTGCATTGCGTTGACAATAAATACAAAATTAAGGATAATTTTTGGCTTCAATATATCGCGAAAAGATGACTTTACCCGTAGCGTAAGCTAGCTTGCGCAATACGAGAGAACCTCTCATAAGAGAACCACGGTTTCTGATTAGAAATGAGCGAACTGTTTTATTGGTTATACAGTCACTTACACCGTACTGAATAAAGTCCATGACCACTGTGATTAAATTTAATTTAAAAAAAATAAAGTGATTCATTTAATTTTATTTGATGAAAATATATATTTTTTCCATTATTTTCCTGTTATCTCTGTAAAGCTGCTTTGATACAATCTGTATTGTAAAAAGCGCTATTTAAATAAATGTGACTTGACTGTGGTATGATCATCCAGATCAGAAGATGAATCTCTAAACACATCCCAGTTCACAGAATAAAAGTCCTGAATTCTCGTTACATTACATATTATACAAATCTGGCATTTGTAATTTGGCTTGTCAACACAGATCAGATCTTCCTCACATGTGGGTCAGATGATCTTGAGACCATGTTGGTAAAAATTTATTAAAAGCTTTCCAGTACCAGCCTGGACACTCATGTACTGAAGTAATTGTAAATGTATTAATTAAATGATGAAACTGGGCATTGAGTGTTCTGGTATTCAAAACGTCTCCCTCTGTGACTGTGTGTGTACCTTCAGATCGTCAGGACTGGTGAACACTGGTGACCCATGTGCAGCCAGCACCAACCGCACTGTGACCATCCCGGCCGGGGAAAACCAGATCAACCAGATCTTCCTGAACCCGTGCGGCACGGTTCTCTATGCTGCCGCGGGCAACTCTGTCCGCGTGTGGGACCTGAGACGGTACGACTCCTTTACTTAACACACTATGGGAGATATACAACATTTGCTGCATCATATATCTGACAGTTTCAGTTGTTTTCCACCTGTTTTTTGCCAGGTTTGTGTCTACAGGAAAGTTAACAGGCCATCTGGGTCCAGTCATGTGCTTGACTGTGGATCAGACTGGGAATGGACAGGATCTAGTCATCACCGGCTCTAAGGATCACTACATCAAGGTTTGTATATCTGTCTGTCATGCTGATTTGGATGACGTTAGCTGGCGTTTTCCATAAATAAGGTACAAAAATAATCCCTGACTATCTTTTATCCATCTCAACAAATGATCAGTGCAAGGAGATGCTCACCCTCAAGAGCACTTTTATTTTCTATAGAAGAGATTTTTAATATTTTCAACCCTGTTACCAAAAGTTTTGGAAATGTCTACAGTAAATATAGCTAAAACCTTTGATTTTGTTATACACATATTTTGTTATACACATCAAAATATATGTTATGTTAAATTAAATTGGACAACAACAAAAAAAAAAAAAATGTGTTTGAGTACCCTTGTGAAAAAGAAGTGTGATTTAATTGTATTGAAGCCCTATCTATTTGAACAGGGAAATCCTGAAATCTCAAAAACTTGCGAACTCACAATTAAATGACATTTCAAATCAGCAACAAAATCTGACATGAAATGTCCCATAAATGTTGTTTCTTATGCTCAGTGTTAAAGCGTATTTTTCAGGCTACATGAGCCATCGCTGATGTGCAATCCTAAGCGCGAGTCTCATGTTTCTATGGGAATGGCACTTCTAACGCCAGCTCAGTGACGCAGTGACTGATGCGATCAGCGATTGGCTCTTTTACTTAGAAGTTGGGACTATTCCACCATATTGCGCGTTGCAGTTTCTCCCATTCATATTTCTAGATCTATAGTCTTTTGTAGTACTCATCTGATGCGCAGTGAACTTGAACATGTACCTGTGCACTTCCTGTTGCGTGTTATATTAATGCTGTTGGCCAGTGCTCTTCATACCGAGCATACTGTATATAGCCCCTGTAAGATGACTTTACAAAACTCTCCACGAGTCAGACTCGTTCAGATTTGTCTGGTAAATGCGCAGAAAGTTTCATTTTCGGCAAATACTAGGGCTTGCACTGACTTGTTGCACTGAAGCTGATTGTGGCCTATAGAGGGCGCAGCAGGATTAGAAATCTTTGAAGTCCACTTTTACTCTCTGTTTCCAACAGTTAAAATGACAAATAAATGCAGACTCTGAGAGCGCTCCACAAGATGTGTTTGATTATACCTTCTGGATGCTCACAATTGATGGGAAGAATTTATTAATAAAATAGCTTGGTAACACTTTACAATAAGGTTTGCTAGTTTATGTATTAAACGATAAGCAATCCGTTTGTCAATCTTTGTTAAAGGGATAGTTCACCCCAAAATGAAAATTCTGTCAGTAATTACTCTCCCTCATGTTGTTTAACCCCGTAAGACTTTCGTTCATCTTCAGAACACAAATTAAGATATTTTTGTCTATATATCTGAGAGCTGGATCACTCCTCCATAGGCTTCTAAGGGATTGAAACTTCCCGGCCCCGAAAAGTTATTGAAGAAATCGTTCATCATAAATATTGACTGAAAAAAAGTATGATGATTGTCATTTGTTTCTGCAGATGTTTGATGTGACCGAGGGTGCTGTGGGTAGTATCAGCCCCACTCATAACTTCGAGCCGCCCCACTATGATGGCATCGAGTCCCTGGTGGTTCAGGGTGATTGTTTGTTTAGTGGCTCCAGAGACAATGGCATTAAGAAATGGGACCTAACCCGCAAGGACCTACTGCAGGTATAACCAGCTATATTAACAACATTATACATGATTAAACTAAATATATATATATATCGATAAGCTGCATATCGACCACAAAGCCACAGATACATTATCGACAGAGACTGCAGAAAGTATATTAGGCTGCTGTCACTTTAAGACCGAATACACAGATCTAATATACTGACACGGATGCAGTGCTTGCCAAGACAGGCATTTTGAGATGTTTGTGTGTGTAATTGACCGCTAAGGCACGCCTAGACTTTGCTCGTTTGTGTTTTTCTCTGTCTCAGCACACAGAAATCTGCCTGGGAAACAGCTAAGATCTCTTTTAATAACTCTTTTTTAATATCAAGCACGTCCCGCAATAGACTTCATAGTACGACAGTCACATTACATGATTTGACTAATTTGGATGTTAAGTTTGGGCTTTTAAAGAGGGGTGAAAGTGCACCGCTTTAACATAAAGGAATATAATGTGGCACAATAATCGTTTTTTTCTCTCGATTATCGAGAATCGAAACTAACAGCCCTATCATTTATATCCTGTTTATTAATTTCAGAACCCTCGCACTTTTCAATTCCTTTTGTTTTTCAAATGAATGATTATGTGATGATACATCGTTGTATCGATATTTTGAACACAGCCCTAACTTTCAATCATGACAACTTTCTGTATAATTTAGCATGTTAATAGATATGATAATGTTAACGTATTCAGTTTTGGCTGAATAGATCTGCTACACACACTGTTGCTGCTAGACTTGCTACTGCCAATAGATACTCATACACACTTCTGTGATCATGTAAGATATACTACTACTACTGCATGAGTAGACATACAAATATCCAATAGCAGATCTAGGCAGGTGGAGCTGGGGGAGGTGGAGGGGTATCACAGGAATAATGACCAGCATGTAACAAACACTGAACCAGATTATTCAAATGTTGAGAGAACAATCTCAGTGGCTGCAGAATTTCATGACTGATTTATATATATGTAACACATTCATTCTAAAGTGTCACTTAAGTTTCCAAATACTTGTTGGCTTCACTCTGGCAACATTATAATGCAAGTTTAGTAGCTTCCACAAGGACAATTAGCCAATCAGTTGATTAATCAGTACTGAGGATGAAATCAGGAAGAGGCTAATTACCTCATCAGGACGTGAATCAATCAGGGCTCAAACTGTGTTTGTCCTGGATCTGATGAGTTGACATGTTGTTTGGCCTACAGCAGGTACCCAACGCTCATCGTGACTGGGTTTGTGCTCTGGGAGTCGTGCCTGCGTCTGCTATCCTGCTGAGCGGCTGTAGGGGAGGAGTTCTCAAACTCTGGCACACGGACACCCTGAGTCCGCTGGGAGAGCTCCGAGGCCATGACAGCCCCATCAACAGCATCTCTACCAACAGCAGTCTCCTGTTCACCGCCTCAGAGTGAGTATTACACACACACACAACACTCTAGCCAAGTTTACATCCACTTGTCAATCAAATTATCTGAAGTTCGGAAAAATAAACTCATGCGAATAAATTTGGTGAAAGTGTGTTTCCATCCAACGGCTTTAAAGCGAATAAAAACCTGTGCGTAATGACGTCACATGCTGTTTTGCGATCAAATTGGTATATCGAATTGATTGGAGACATTTTAATCTCCATTCATTTTCACACAACATTTGCGAACACAGTTTTGCTAGACAAAATGGATCGCGCCATAAGTTTTCATTAGCGTTTATCGCATAAGCTGTATATCCATCAAGATAAAATCTGATGAGACCGAACGCATTTCATTTGAGTCGATATTCATGAAATTCAATCGAATTTTACTGTTTCCATAAGGCATTTTTCATTCGATATCACTTAATTCGGATAAAAACGTGTGGATGGAAACAGCTTATGACTGTGAATCGAGAACTGGTTCTCATTCAGAACCAAGTGGAGTATAACTGGGTCATTTGCTCTGAAATCAAATAAAAACCCTAGCCATTGTTGCAAAGTAGATTCAAAGAAAGAAGTAGAACGCTTTAAACCTCATCATTCATTGACCTTAAACATGGCTTATCTTTTGAAACAGTAGCCTAACATCAGACACTGTATGTGGCCGCTCGCTCTAACGTTAACCTAGATAAATGTGTGCTATTGTTAGACGCATATCCAAGTGTTTGTGTGGAATTAGTAATGCAATTATTGCATGACACTACTCTGTTGGCGCATCCACTTAAACTGCGGAGATGACGAGAAAAGATTGTCAACTTCATCTTTGCAGCCGACACTGACTCCTGAACGTTTATTAATAAGTTCAGACAGTCTCCTTGCTGTTTTTTATGCATGTACTTTAGCACTTAACTCTTTCCCCTGCCATTGGTGGAAATTTCCATAATTTATGTGACAATATAAGTACTGAATCTCCTGATCATTTTTTTTAAACCTGTGTCAGTTCTTTCTTGTGATATATTGGATGTTAATAAATTCATACAAGAAAATATTCTAGGGGGCCGCAAACATTTTGTGAGAAATATCAAAAATGCTGGCGGTGGCTGGCAACTGTTTTTTAAAAACTCTGGCAGGTAAAAAGTTCATTAATTAAAGGCTCGTTATTATGATTTAGTATTCCTCTGTAATGTATAACTATCTCAGCTCATGCTGCGTTGTCAGAACATGTCATAATTACGACGTGATAATTACCGTAATTTCGTGATGACAACATGTGGCGTTTTATTTGAAGCTGTTTACGCCCACAGACTGGGAATCATGTGTTTCTATGGAAACACTACAAACATCCAAATGAGTCTGCAGTGGTCAGGTGGTACACAGGTCACCTGGGAAAAGTAGGAGCTCTCAGAAACTTCCCAGATCACAAGTTGTAATTACGAGTTCTGCGAGGACGTGAACGCTTTTTACTAGTTGGAATGTCTTAATTACACATGGCGCAGACGCACCTTCAAAACGTTTTAATGAAAGATTTTTGCATCTGAATTTTAATTCTAAGTTTCTTTTAAAAGACTGTTTGTACAAAAAAAAGCACTTTAATACTTTTACACTTTTATACTTCAGACAACAAAGGATAGCAAAACCATATAACGATGAATCTGATGATGGGAGATTTAGGAGTTGAAAAAAAAGTGCATTAAAATCATTTTGAAATTTGCTGAAATTTGAAATTTGCAACAATGTTGCTTAATGGCAGCAAACTTGTATATCATGAATATTCAAAAAATCACCCATCAAAAACTGCATAATATTTTCACAAAGTTCCATTAGTGGTTCTGTAACATCTATGGA